>JACCHW010000033.1:2739168-3339168 GCA_018907185.1 Platyscapa corneri
ACGAAAAATGCCCGGTACAAGCTGGAAAAGCCAGCCGAGATCGGATTTTGAAGATAAATCGGCGGAAAATCGGCTCTCGAGGTTTGACACCGAATGAATTTGCAAGCAGTCGCTCAGCTGCGTTTAACCTCGGTTAACCTCAGTTTCTCCGGGTTCATTCGTAATTAAGCGGTTTATAAGCATATTTCAATGAGTCGGTGAGTCCACGGAGATGCGATCAACGACGTTCTCCGCGGAATTCAATCGCGAAACGTAGTAGAAATCCGAGGAAAGTCGCACAGCGCCGATAAAAAGCCAGAGTCTAGTGTTCCTGTCCGCGAAGAAACACGCACGCGTAGAGCTCGAGGAGACCGAGGTTTCCGACAGCCCGAGTAGCGTTACCCTTCCGCCGAACGATGCAGCGAGGAAAGTGGCTCCGAAATTCGCGAGGCTCGCGGGAAAGAAGTTCAAAATAGCAGCAGCAGCAGCAGCAGCACCGAGGAATGAAAAGGTTCCTGGCGAGTTCGATCGCCCGAGCCGAGCGCCGTGAAAGCGCCATAAAAGAGAAGAGCCTAGTGGCGGCGGCAGAGAGAGAGAGAGAGAGAGGAGGGGAACCCCTACCCGGAGGTTCGCCGCCGCGGTCGCGCTTCGTTCGCCGCCACCGTAGCCTCTCACTTGCTCGGGCGGCGCCCGAACCGAGCGCGACGTCCGACCCGCGTCGGCCCTCTCGACCTTCGTCGGGGTCTAACCTCCTTCCTCGTGCTTGTAGTGGTGACTTAGCGTGGCTCCAGTGACGCGAGTGTACTTTGCTAACGCGTGTTGGCGGCCCGCCGACGAGGATGTGCTGCTCGTGGTCGCCGATGCTCGACTGAGCCTTCGCAGACGACAAACTACTCGTTTGTGGTGGTGTGTATTTGTCCCGCTCCTAAAATTGGCCTCGATTCGGCCTTTCCGCGCCGAGGAGATTGTGACGAATTTTTTCTTTTCTTTGGGCCTTTTATATTATGTGTGTCGTGCCGTGCCGCTGAACAACAGTTATCGGACGAATTAAAGGTGCAACCGAGACCGAGACCGAGACAGGCAAGTGACTCTCTCCTCTCCTCTCCTCTCCTCTCCTCTTCGCTTCTCTTCCAGCGCTTCTCTCGTTCGCTCACCTCGGCTCAGCTGGGGCATTTAAATCCCGAACCGAGCCGATCGCCTGGCGCCTTGTTGTTTTTCGAAATTTGCGCGAAATTTACGCGAAATTTGCGCGAAACTTCCGAACCTCCGCGACGACGCCTGCTGATCGAGCGCAGCGTCGCCGAGTTCGAGTCGAAACGCGCCTTTTTGCCCCAGGTTGCGTCCCGGAATAGCCTAAATTCGGCTTCGTTTTGCAAAAGCTCCTTAAACGAAACTGCATTTTCGGTTAATTAGAAAGTCCCCAGCGAATATATAGTTATTGTTATGCAATTATTAAAGCGTCGCGACACTCGACTGCAGGAGAAAGTTTATCGCAGCTTCGAGAGAAAATATTTATTGGAAAATATGCATTAAAAGCGCAATTTTCGAAATTAACGATATTTTTAAGATCTTCTCTATTTAACCTCGATCTCCATTGCATTTTGATGCGCGTATTTTCACTTCCGAGCTACGCGTCTAGTAAAACAGAGTTTTTAGATTAAAAGCAACTACTGTAGCGTTTCGATCTTATTTCGCTGGTCGAATATTCGTTTATCCGTGAGCAAATGCCTGGCTTTAGTTCTGAATTGCTGTTTTTCCCCAAAATTTCACGTTTAACTAAATAAAGGAGTGTTTGAGAAAATAACCGAGTAAAACTCACGAGATGAGATTCAAACGAAGCGAAAAATTATGCCTAGTTCTCTCCGTAAAGTGTCTTGAATTTATTTCAAACTTTTGTATTTACGTAATATTAGCCGAATGGCAGCTTTGTTCATAAATATTCAGCGTTGTTTTGAGCATTTTATCATTGGCATTGGAAGAAAATTTACAGGAAATAATACAGTTAGCTCTTAGAAACCGGAACAGCTCGCTTAATAGGAGAGAACACGCAACAGAGTCTTCTTTTACGCACACATTCTTGAAATTTATTTGGCGTTCGGAAGAAAAGGCGGATCGTGGATCTGCGATCGACAAGTGTGCGATGAGTTATTTATGAAATTCAGGTGATTACTGTCTCTCGATATAACCTGCATCTACTTACGCGCGCATCGTTAATCGCCAGCAAAAGGGTTTGGGCATTAAAGTAAGTTTAAATTTAAAGTTATCTTTGAATCTGAAGAGAAATATGGCTTTCGGGAAATTTTCTTCAAAGTTCAATATATTTTATTGGGTATCTTAATTCAGCTAATGCCGATCATAGATTAGAGAAGATAATGCGTTGCTTGTATTACGGCTTTACCTCTCGCCTTTCATCTAGATTAACGAAATCAGCTGTAACAAGAAAATTATATAGATTTAAATGTCGAGTAATAACTTTTTTATAGTTTTAGAAAGGATTGAATGAACCAGTACTGGAAGTGATCGTAAATTACTAAAAAAATGAATTCTTTACAGTTTACCTTTGAATAACATGCACAAATTAGAAATAATTTTAAAAAAACCACTGCAACGATGATAAAACAACAACAACATTTCTTTGTAAACACAATTAATATTAAAGTCAGACGTTGGCTCGTCCGCAAATGTGTTTAATCGTATTCTTATCTATTGCGTAGAAATAATGTCAGAAATCTCAATTTTTATTTCGTGTATTTATTTTCGGGTATTTATTTCCGAAAAAATATTGCGTCTGTGCAAACAGTAGCAGAACCGAAGATGTGGCTTTGAATCCCACCGTTAAAGAAGAGCTGCCCAGTGACCTTAAATTTTGTTAATACATTGTGCAGGTCAGGATCGATATCGATACAAGCAAATAATATTAATGCAGATGGTAACGTTGTATTAATGTCAATGAACTTCACTTCGGTCCCTCGATGCGTATTCAGATAAAATAAATGTATCGTTATTCTTTTTGCTCGAGAAAAGTGTTTTACTAGAAAGTTCAATTTGAAACGAAATTTCGTCAAATAATTCTGAGGCGCTAGGTTATATTTAAAAAAGGCTTATTTTGACAGCAAAAATATAATTAAAGAACCGGCGTAAATTCTTTTTCGAGAAAAATAAAGAATCATCTATCGCCGGGGATTGAGTTTGTGGATGTTAGGCTGCAAAATAGTTGAACACCGAACAGGAGGATTATATAAGTGTCGTAAAGATAATAACGTTTTTGCCTGCAATTTCTAGCCCACAAATAAATATGCGCCGCGCAGAATCTGGATTCGTTCCTCGTCTACCGAATTGTCTTGCTTGCTGGTTACAATTCAAAGTCCTTCGAACGCCTGCAAACGCAATAAAGAAAATTAAAATGCGAAGATTCGAATGTGCAGGATCAGCTGGTGTTACGTAAATGTGTGCGTGCGATTGTAGGAAATTTGACGAGTGCCATTTAACGCGGTTATTTATTATATAATCGTTATTGTCGCCGAGTCGGAAAAGAAGTTGTCAAATTAATTAAAAGCACTAAAAGGCGAAGAGGAAAAGTAGCAGTTATTGTTTTGCAACGCGAGTTGCACAAGCGGGCGGCCACCAACTGATGAGTGGATGGAAAACCACTTCCAAAAAAGAAAACTTTGCTCTCGGAATATAATGGAACTATGGCTCGCATTACGTAAATTACGTTGCATTACAACGGGGAGTCGCGAGGTCCATTAAAAAAGCGCCGGCCAGTGTGCCTCCTTTTTAATTAACGCCGTTCCATTTACATTTCCATTTCTCTCTAACTCGTAATCGTAATTTCTTCGGCGCGCTTTAAGCCGAACCGAGATGAGGTAGAAAGGGCTTGTGTAATGCGTTTGTGTAAACGTCTCCTCTATAATAGTGTCGCGTCACGAGGGAATGTCGATGTGTGGGTCGAGTCATTCGCCCACGAGCGGCGAAAGGTCGGGAATGCAGCGGCACACGCGCGAAACAATCATTGTCTCCTTTTAACGCAACGCGAGACTAGGAGCTCCAGAGTTGGACTGCCTCTCGTTTTCGGCTGCTCTTGCTTTTTCGAAAAAGCCGATTTTCCTTTTCCCGAGACGAGGCTCTGAGACTCTCGATTCGCTGCGGCGCATGGCGGGGCACAAGCGTGAAATAAGCGTTTTTGCAAGCCTGTCACAAGAGTCGTGTGCAGATGAACGAGGAGGAGTGCGACGCGGTGGTTCACAATAATAATGCAGAGGGGAAATAAAAAATGCAGGTGCCGAAGAAGATTTTCTGTGTGCCTACGGCCATTGCGCAAATCGCGAGGCGCCTCCGTACAATGCTCGTGCATTTAATTTGACGATAAAAATGACGAGGAGGTGGGTTTGTCGCAGCGGTTGCCGTCATCTCTGGTACGAGAGAGAGAGAGAGAGAGAGAGAGAGTGAGTGCCTGGGATGTCGACGTCATTTTTGCGCTTCGAGCACATCAACTTCCAGACGTTCATTCGTTTTCGTGTTATCCGATGCCACGCTTTTTATTTGACCCTAATTCGCGAGAAGAAGCGACTAACTATTACGTTTTTGTATGCGCCCGATGACATAATAAATCCGAAGCTTCGCGTCGTACGCGCGCCTTCCCTTAAATTATTATTATTATTATTACTATTATCGTCATCATTTCCAAGAAGAGGAACAAAGTTATTTTCGAATTGAAAATCTTTTTTGACAATCGTGACATTTCAGTATTGAATCGCGCGCTTCGAAAAAGAACCTCGACGAACCCTTTTCATTTGTGATTTATTAACGCTTTTGGCTACAGGTGATTAGAATTAATTGTTCGCACACTAACATCCGAGGATTAATGGAAAATTTGCGATTGTTTAAGTAACGAAACCATTAGAGCCATTTAAAAAGGAGTGATTTTTTAATTGAAACGAATATTACTAAAATGCAAGATTCTTGGGCTTAATAATTTTTACATAACGGCTCTACGCGTATTATTTGTTATTGCGGCATTAACTTCGTTCGAAACCATTACAAAAACGTTATTATTGTTAATTATTTAACACCGCGTGTGGGATGCCTCGATAAAATTAATGAATTATAATGAAAGGATAAGATAAGTTGGCTCTTTAATTTATCTTTTATGGAAGATGGAGAAATCGCAGTTAGTCTCGAGTTGCGTAACGTCGTTGGCGCCGAAAGAAACAAAACTACAATTTAAAAGGTCTTAGCGTCGCGGTACAATGTAATTACATAATTTCACCCACATAACAAAACTGTATCGAAAATAACGGCAATAACTCGTACGAGAAAAGCAGAAACAATAATAATAATAATAATAGTAGTAATAATGATAATAATAATAATAATAACGCGAGAGTTTTATAACTGCTTTGAGCAATGTAAATAAAATTTTTTTGCATTATGCAATGCGCCGAGGCTGTGCGGACGTTACGATGATTTGAAAGTGTTTAGCAAATCTTTTTTCGATTTGTTAAAAAATGTTTACGGCTCATTCAAGAAATTACCTTGCTATATTTTAATTGGAATATTTTACGGTACGCTAAATGTTTTTAAACGAGTGGATTTCGCGCGAATGAAAATTTTTCTTCGCATTCGAACAATATGCAGAGTTGTTGTCGAAGCGCGAAAACTATTTGGCTTAATACGCGCGAAGCAATTGGCTTCGCTCGTACCGCGAGGCGGCGCTTTTTTGTCCTAGATAGCGTGAGAGAGAGAGAGAGAGAGAGAGAGAGGCGGAGAACAAGCAAGCGCGTCTTGCTCGAATAAAAAGGGAGAAAAACGACTGGCGTCTGTCGAGGCTCATTCGAGTTATTTTTTTCCATCCTCTCGCAACCATCAATTCCACCACGCGATATGAATATCCAGGAGATCACGCAGAGGTGCGCGACTGCGACTGCCGCAGCTACCGATTATTCCAGCGGCTCCATCGGCCCGAACCGACGCTAATTCGTCTTCGTGTCTAGAGCGCATTTTGCATAAATATAAGTGCTCTGCCGTGCCGAGTGCCGAGTAGCAGGTGGTTGAACGCTTTTTTTCGCTTTCGGCAGGTCATCGCTGCACGTTCTGCCCGTTCTGCTCGAATCTCCCCGACTTTTGTGTTTCCACTCGCTCCTAAGCTCGAAATATCTCCTTCCTTTTCCATTCTTAGAAGTATTCGCGAGCGTCACTCTTCGATGTGATTTTCGATCGCTCGAGCTGTCGTTCGGAGTATTTAAATCGAAACCATAACCTGCAAAAACAGATATTTCTAAAAGACGCGCTTCTCTTTTGAAGCCGTTTCTGGATTTGCCAATTTTTTATTCGACGTTTAATCTACTTTCATTTTTGCAATTCGACGATAATCCACAATGAAAATATGTGCTTCGCGAAGCTTATGTTTGTTTCCAAGTGTGTGTGCAATAGAAGCTCTTATTATTTAGAAGACATTATTATCGTTGTCGGTTACGTATTTGATAAATTGTACCAAAAATCCGCGACGAATTAACGAATTAAATTCAGACAAATACTGACTTGCAGCGTTATTTGTGTTTTGAGATTTAAAAAATGGTGACGGTGAACAAAAAATCAACTAGAATTTTAAATTCGACCTGAAAATTAAGTTACTTAAAATCTCTTAATTAATGCGACTACATTTATCTCTTGTTTTAAAAGTTAAAAGGTTTTACCGTTTTTCATTTAAATATAATTTAATTTATATTATTGTTCTTGTTATTTCCACGCGCAGCCTTAAAGTATACAAAAGGATGTAATAATGAAAATAACGGTAAAATTTATAGTCACTTTTAAAAAATTTATTACAGGAAATGGTTGGCTCTTAGTCAATATTGTATGGTCTACATTTGAAGACTAGTACACGTACTTACACGTTTGTTAAAGACTTAAAGAATATATAAATAGCGCGTGTGTAAGATGTCTCGAATAGGTATTCTTAAAGGATGCTGTATAAATATATAGGTGATATATAATTATTTTTATTGAAACGTCAAGGTCCTTTTATTGATTATATATGATGTTCCTTTACAATATGCTAAGTTTTATCGTTACTTTATTTGCATACAAAAGCAAAGGAAATTCGAAACGCGGCTAAAAATGCTAAAGATTAGTTTATGATAAGATATTTTGTGGACTGTAAAGCAGTTGATATTATTATTATTATTATTATTATTATTATTATTATTATTATTATTATTACTACTACTATTATTATTATTCATTACCCGTCAGCTACTCTTCGCATACTTTTATGTCTAGCTGTTTCGAATTTATTTTTTACTCTTCGATGCTCCGCAATTTAGTCATTTAAAAAAGATCGTATTGCGATTGTCAAAATCGCGTGTTTGATTCTTCTTTATTTGATATGTCATTAAATTGATACGTGAGATTTGCATGCGAGAATAATTTCAAGTTCTCTGTTTTTACGCTAAGTTTCAGTTTCTACACTAATAGATACAAATACAAAGATGTGAAATTTAGTAATGATATTTGTTTGATATTTAAATTGATCAGCAAAAGGAAATAAATAAATAAAATTTTGAAATTAACGATTACGTCTACTTGTATTTAGCAAATGTTGGAGCATAAAACGTGATTCACTTATATGAAATATTAGTTAAGTACAATATTAAATTATTCTCAGGTGCTGTCTTATCTTTTTGTAAAATAGAACATCAGATTGCAACCGTCAGTTTACACTCGTTTGACAGGTGAACGTCTACTCAAACATATGTCCCTGTTATACTTAACGAATTTCGTTAAAGTAAAAATGGTTAAATGCCTAATGATGATACACGAAGAACGCGGTTACATATCTCATTATTACTGTACAACTAATCCACTAGTTTAGTCACAAAACTAATTTTCATCCACCTTTCTCTTTTTCTTTATTTTTCATTTATTCGTCGTTATCTTCTTCCGCTCTCTGTCGCTCCGTCTTTTCCTCTCCAAGGTAATAATTATGACAATTAGTATCTTAAAGAAATTAGAATTTTGACGCGTACTACGTTATATATTATTTATTTCCACTATATTCCACTATGTACTACGTACGTTATATATTATTTTTTACCACCCGATGTTTCAAGGACACGAAAAAGGATTTACCGAGGAATATCGAGAAATGAGGATTAAGGAGCATAAGTCGGATTATTGTAGGATTAAAATCGACCGTGAAAACAATAGTGAAATGCCAAAAAAAAAACAGATATAAAAATAATCCTTTGTTTTTTGCTTTTTTCTCTTACTTTTTCTTTATATTTTCGTTTTGAAGGTGCCAATTTCACGGTGGCGATGTGGATCGACTTTTTAATTTGCGTTTTATCGAACATAAAAATATGCTTATATGAGAGAAAATGGAGAGAACGCTTATTTTTTACGAGAAACTAAATTTTATTTTGACATTATATTTTATTTCAACAATAAATACTTTTGAATCTTATTAGTTACTTGAAAATTGGTTCGGACGCAAAGAATGTTTCGCAAGTAAGTTTTTGATTACTAAAACTTTACTCGAACGCTGAAATTAAAAATAATTCGACAAAGTTAAGTACATGTATCGATAAATTTTGAAAAAGCTTTAGACGAGTAGTAGTATTCTAAAAAGATCTAGACATGGAAGGTAACCGTTCGACATAAAAAAAAAAAAGAATAAAAATAAGAAACATTTTCTAAAGTTGAAGAACCATTCAGAAAATACCTTTTATTTTCTCATTCTGAAATAAAGGCAGTAATGAGTAGTTGCAAGTGGAGGCCACCTCTCGTCGCACGAAGAGTGAACTTTAGGAGCACTAGGTGGCGCGGAGAGAGACTAACGTGGTTCCGTGACCACAATATTCACGATTCTCAAATGAAAGGCTCGCGTTCTTTTCCACCCAATTTGAAGTTGTTCTGTAACTATAACTTACGATTTAATAAAAGTTTTCCCTCTTCTTTATTCGAGAAGGAATTTGTCGAACCGGTATTGCTTCCACGCACGACCTTGACAATTTCATACATTATTTCAGATAATTGCTTTATCGGCTTACGATATGCGATTTTTTACTTTTTATTCGGTGTTTCAAGTGAAATAATTAAATCGTATTTGTTGCATATGTCATAAAACCTTAATTGCTTTAGTATGGTTTGCACAAATGGAGGAAATCGCGTTTCACTCCGCGGTACGCTCCGTCCGCGATCACACGTTGAGCCGTGAAAATTGAGGAAATCAAACGTTACGAATAAGATTCCAAAACGTATAATCTAACTATGAAAAAATTAGACGACAAACATTTTCATGCTTATATTAAGCGCTGGAACGCCGTGAAAAGTCAACTTTTAACTACGAGGCAAATAGATATACCTTTATAAATTAAATTTGTACAAGTTAGTTTTATTATTATTATATATATTTCACCTAGAATTAGTCTATTTTTACAGTCGGGAAACTAACTGCATATTGGAGAATCTAATTTTATATTCAAATATAGGTAAACATTCGTTCGCGAAATAACAATTTCACCCTAAGATTTAATAATACAAAGCCAATGATAATTTATAAAGACATAAAACAAAATCTTCAATTAATTTAATTGCAACTATAAATATTAATAATTATACGCGTACATGTGCAGTTTACAGTTACATCTCTGTAACAGTTTTTACGAGCTATGCTTAATATAGACGAATACACGTACGAAAACATCCATGTGAATTCTAGTAAATATGCAGAGAGAACGACAGTCGAGGTGAATCCTAAACTCGAAATATATTTCAGAATTACAGTCGTGTGACGGTCAATTCGCGTTATTTATCGATAATACCTAATGCGCTGCTGCACGACCGATAACTCGGCTAGAAATTATAATAATAACAACATTTATCGGAGGACAAAGTTACACAGCAGCTTTCTAGCACGAGTACGGCAGGAGACGAAAAAGAGGCGAATAGAGCAGAGCGCGCGAGCCAGCTGACTAAAATGGTGATAAAGTTTCTGCTGCTCCCTCCATGTGAACTGGGCCGTGATTCGATTTGTGGCGGTTGCGATCATCCATATCGCGGCGACGTTACTACTCTGTTGCAGGCGGTCGATTATTGGAACGGAACGCACCATATTATCCGTATCGAGCCATTGATCCGTTTTTCAACGTAAACGTAATACAAAGACAGAAATTTCTCAGCGATTACTATCGGAAAATTATCCGTTGAATTAATAAAGCGGCTGCAAAAACATCTCTTGTAATATCCCGCTGCAAGATTACGATCCGAGGAATAAGTCGCTGATTTAAATAATTCAGAGCGAGGATCGTTTCGACGGCTACTTGGAAACCCCCCCCCCGCCCGAGTAGCGTTTATGTGTTTTCGAATAATCACCAAGTGCTGCTTTTTTCATCCGATCAACGCGATTCTTAAAGTTGCCCAAACAAAACGCGTCGCACACAATTCACGAATGAAATTCAAAACAGCGCAAAAGCAAAATACAAATTTTTCTCAATACTTTTTTAATCACGATTCGAAAAGCTTCTCGATTGCAAATTCGAAATTCGAATTACAACGTTTACCAACTCTATTGTAATGTCGAATAACGTAACGTTACAAGCGACACGAGCTTTTTATCGACTTATTGCGAGAATGGGAAATTTGCTCTGTTGTACCGCGTGAAAAAAGCTTATTGTGCAATCTGCTTTTTCTGCATACTTTGATGTCCAATAAGTGGAGCAAGAAGTGACTACTTATCGCGTTGCATCGACAACGAATGCTGAGCCCTTACAGAGATATAATTTTTAAAGAAAATGTCTATCTTTGCGCTGCCTCCTGGAGTTTATGAATCGCTGTCAACGTGGGCATACCGGTATTACCGAAGAAAGATTAGTCTTGTACGTCACGAAGCATGTAAATTTACGGCTGCGATGAATTTATTACTTTTCTTTTGTCGTGAGGCAAGAGTAGAACTAAAATGTCTCTAATCGTTACTATTTAATTGGAAGGAGTCATTAAAATGAAAACGAATTATAAAAGTTACGTAACGTGCATCGCTACATTGGTATCGAGACCTTTGAAATGAAGTTTAAGCAGATGATTTCAAACGCTTGCGTAAAAAGTTTGATGATTAATTTAAGGAACTTTTTGCTCGTAATGTAACTTTCCTTTACACTATTTCATTTCATAAATAGAAACGAGATCGAGTACACTCGAACGTTTGAGATTTATTTAAATTAATTAGAGATTTTCGTGCGGATTACGAGAAAAAGGTCTTGTACGAGTTTGGTTAGCCGTTTGTTACCGTCATGCAAATTTTAACGTCAACGGAGTAAAAAGTTGTCGATGCAGTAGAGCAAGTCGTTAATGGTTGAACGAACGGTACCTAAAAAGCACATAATCAAAATCGAAAACTTATTTTGGCGTGTGCTGAACTCCGTTTATTCGAATAAACGAGTACACAATTCAACAAGTAGATAAATGGCTGACGGAGTAAATGAGTAATCATAACCTTCTAGAACAGAGAGCAACTGTAAAAGGCGAAGGAATCGAAAGCACCGTAGCACCGAAACAACGAACGAAAATGGGTCAGAAATTAGTTCGAAAGTCCAACAAGTAGGTGAAAGATATATGTTTATTCATGGTTATGCGATAATAAAAGTGTGTCTCAAAAGGGAAATGTAAGCGATGATCGAATGGGTAAAGATCGAGACAAGCCGTCCTTTGAGACGCCGTTTGATTAGTAAAGTCATTCGACAATGAAATCATTAAGTTCGTGTTTGTGTAGTCTGCACCTGAATGTTCCCATTGGATACCAGAAGCTTATCGCGATCAACATTCTCCACTTCGGGAGAAAGTGACGTTTTTATCATTATGTGCGTCTATTGTTTGTTTCTTCGTTAGTTTTATTAATTGATGTTTATTATTATAGCAGCGGAGAACAAAGGCGAGGGGCTGCCTTTAGTAAAAGTAATGTTCACTAAACAAGTTGAAGTTGTAATATATATATAAATGTGTAAATAAGATAAATTGAACGTGTAGACTTTAAATTTACTCCGTTGGCATATTCGTATGCGTGTTAACATTATTTCTAATGATCTTCGAATATAAGTTTAGACGCGAATTTTTTTTATGGTCAATAAGCACAACAAATTTAATTCTTGATAATTTATGAAATGTTTAATATCGAATGCACATTATTGCTAATATAAGATATGCAATTACTGAAAATAATAAACGAATTTTATTTACTGAACATTTTAAGGCGTGAACATTGAAAAAATACGTACAGACGCGTAATTTTAATACAGTTGTTTTTCAATCTTCAGGGCAGTTTCTCGCGCCTAAATATTCATCAAATTCGTAAAATAAGAAATTCCGCAGATATAGTTTAACGCGTGTAAATTGTGATTCATCGGCCGCTTGAACAAATTGAATATTTACGAAGAAATCGTAGTCGTTATTCGTTGATTTTAGAATTTGCGCGTTTTATTAATTTATTTTCTTTTAGCAGTAGTAGTTTATAAGCTTGTAAAAATTTTAGCAAAAAACGCAATCGACTCTCTCGCGAGCGACTGAAAAATATAATCGTTCAGGTAGAAGCTGCCGGAATAGTTATAAGTCAGTCCTCATCAGAGACCAGTTTAAGTCTAAAAGTGACTCTCGCGATTTTTAGACAAGTCACCCGGCAAATTTAACACAAGTGTAAATTCCATGTGTCAATTGCAATTACACGTACGTCAGTTGTTGCTTTCTCTTCCATATTCTTGATATTATTTAATGATACACAGAGCAGGAAAAGCAGTCTGCACATCAGGCCCACGGCGAGTGCGCATTACTCGCGTTACAAAAGTTATTTTACATTAAGTTTAAGTGCTAATACGAGCATATCGAGCTAAAAAAACGCTCGCGCGAGCAAATAAAAAAATGCAATCAGTCGAGGTAATTCTCGAGGTCTATAAAGAAAACAACTTGAAAGTTTTAACGATTCGCTACGAAATTCTCGAACCAAATCTAGTATGTTATTACATCTACAATATTTCTGGAACCATAAAGAAAAATTACCTCAACATATCACAGAAAAGCAAACGCAAAGCTAAAAAGAAGTCCAGAAACTCCTCGTAAAAAGATCCTCTCGACAGCTTTACGAGAGCGCGCGGTGCGTTAACTCCTATATCTCGACGAAAAAAATTCATTAAAATATGGCAGCTCGCGTTTAAAAGCGTCCCATTATCGTAACTCCGCGCGCGTATTTTTCCGCGCTCCAGCCACGCGAGAGGTTAAAAAGCCGGGACCGGCCGAGGGGAAGGGGCGGACGCGCGAACCCTCCCCCCCGGCTGCAAGGGAAGAGAGCGCGCGCGCGAGAAGGGAAGGGCAGAGCGCGCATGCGTGTGGGTGATCGCCGTGCGAAAAGGAAGACTCGAGAGCTCGTTCGGCCTCGGTTTCGCAGCCGAGCCTCGGTTGCGTGACCCACTTGGGATCGCGGCGACCAGCAACCGGCAACCGGGCAACCGGGCAACCGACTTCGGAAAGTGCGCAACGTGTATCCACCTTTAGAAGCCGATCACTTTCGTGCGTGAGCTGCTGCGTACGTGTGAGCCTGGACAAGTGCGCGGGCAGCCGGCCTTTACTTTGTCCCCGGCTCTCCTGCAGACTATTTAACGTAAAAAGCGCGTTAGATCTGTTTAGGGAATAAGGAAGCGATGCGGGAAAAAGCAGCCGCGGTTAGCGTAAGCAGGAGGGGGAAAATGTGTTAAGAGCCCTGGAAGAAGTTACGAGAATCGACTTGCATTTCTTTACGCATCCTCGACGCGCAGAGTCGGACAGAATTTATTTCCATTCGGCCATCTCCGCGCGACGCTAACACTTCTAAGCTATCCCTTATTATTTCAGGCAATGTAAAATAAGTTTTTCACTTATTCCCCGCAACCGATGCTCTGTTTACTTTCATTTTCTTCGCTTTATGGATGTTTCCCCGCACTACCCCACGGAGTTTTATCAAAGTACACGAACGAAAAGGATATTTTTTACGTCTCGGTAAAAATAATCGGAGCAATAAAGATACCGAACAATTTTGCGCTGTCACTACCACGCACTTTACGGTCTGTAACTGTTTGAAGTAATCTTTTACTGTATTTTTTTAGCTAATTGTAGCAGCCGTGTATTTGACCATTTTTATCTGACATCTGTTTAAGCCAATATTTGACCGAAGGAAATACAATTCTTCGCATTCGGCGGGACCGTCAGTTTTTGTTTTCGCGCTGCATCGCGAAGCTTATTATTCTCGACCACTTATCTGAAAAATTGAATTAAATTACGAATTTATCCAAAGACGCAAAAAATTTCATTTAATATTATTTCAACGTGTAATTTGAAAAAAGCATCGCGATGCTCGAGCCTGAGCATTTTTATAAACGTAATATCGAATTTCTCGGAACAATATTATATCACGCTACATTAATACTAACTAATACTTACTAATCACGAACGTAATATGATTAAGTATTAATTTGAGAACCGCAAACTAAGAATAATCGAAGACGATTACATAAACCAGACTACCGATCGCTACGTATACTTACTTGTGCGTCAACCTTACGTGTATGCGTGCAGCTCATTTCGAGCGTTTCCAGGCCATTTGCTAATAAATCCAGTGCGAGTCAAGACGAGTAATTAAAAATTCTCAAATTATCCAATGAGAGTGTAAATAACATTTTTTATAAATAAGTTCTTTAGTCGCACTCGAATTTGAAACGAATAAAGTTATAAATCTGACGATGAACTCTACGCTCGTTGTTTAATTTTGATTTTATTCATTTACAGAATCTATTGATTTTTAAGATAAAAGATTGTTGCACCATGAGAGTGCAAGTAATACATTTTTGTTTTTGTAAATTTTTCTTATTTTAACTCTGGATTTGGTAGACAGTATTTTTTAAGGGGGGCTGGGGGGTTTTCCCGGAACACGATGTAAACACGGCGATCGTCGGCCAGCCTTAGCAAAGAGATTTGGTCCGTCGATGCTGGAAGAAACCCAGTCCAGTCAGTCTTGTTTGTAAATAATAAAATTGCATTTGACAGATACAAATCTTCTATCTTTTATTATCATTTTGTAACGCTTTACAATTTAAATTTTGGAAACTTGCACAATCCAGTAGCAATGGTAAAAACTAGAAAATAAAAATGGAAAGGAAAGTTTATTACACCTAAAAATGGTTTAGCTTTTATTTTAAAAAAATGAATTTTTTATTAGGATAGTCGGAGAAGTCAGACATAATTTATAAAAATAAGAGTTACATTGATCTGGCATTTTCAATTACGTTAAAACGAGAGGGAAAGCAACAACAATTTGTTCTTCAATCTGTGCTAAAAGATGGAAATAAATTCTTTTCATTGATTTATACTGTGCGTGATGTTATAATCCATCTGGATTAAATCGAGAGTGAACACACCGACATGTGTAGGTTGTATTCTTGCCTCATACTTGTATTAAATCTCCACGGCTGAACTACAATATATTTTTAAAATACACATTATCGAAGCATATTAGTTTTCAATATAAAACGAAGGTGTAATAATGCACTACCCGATCTATTTTAATCAATGAATTTCAAAAGCTTTAATTGAAAAATGTTGAAAAAAACATTCTGATATTGTATACATATCCGAGCGACATTATTAGATAAGTTTTGGATAATTTATTTTTACTTTTACGGTAAAAAATGGATATGTTTGATATGTATTGTGTATGATATAACTAATATGAATTACTATAAACAATCAATGGAATAATTTACCTACGGTTATTAAAGTATTTATGCACAATTAATGTGAAGTTTTGAATTACTCCAGAAGCTTATTTTAGGTACGTGAATATAACGACCATTCGTATCATTTTTTAATTTACTTTTTGATTATTTTGTTTTTAATACAAAAATTAAAAGATTTCTTTACATATCTAAGTTTTATCCAAATAGAAAAAAATGTAATTTCTATTCGATAAATAATTGGTTTACGACATAAAATAGTTATTGTAATTTTAAATTAGATTAAGGCAATTAAATGATCGATCAAAATTTTTTCAACTCCTGTGTATATACCATTTCAGAAATTTCATTTTGTTAAATTAGATTTTAATAAAAAATACTACATTTATTTTAAGATAATGATTTATTTCATAAAATGCACTTCGTATTATTAAATAGAATTTTATCTTAATATTCTAGAAATAATAAATTCTCAATATTTCTAAGTAAACAGATATTTTACCACAGACTTTTGCTGTAAATACTATTTATACATTAACGCAATTTATGCAACATTCGGTAGCTGACCCTTACTCATAAAATAATGAATGCTTGGCATTTTTTATGGCTGACCGTAAAAGTAATAAAAAATATGTGAATTTACTTTATAAATCATTTCGTTGAGAATTTAAATTTTAACCGTAATTATTAATTATGGTAATTTCATAAAAACATGAATATTTCAATTCTAATATACATTTTATTGCAATCTTCATCAAATTTTTCACTAATTAATTTAAGTATATAATGAGAAGTGCATTAATTTAGGCAAATAAATTATTCCTTCCATTTTATGTATTTAGTACTTTTAACGCAAAGGGGCTGCTGCGTTTTGAGTACAATATAACATATATGTATATATATATATATATTAATAGTGTATCAATGTATTATATAAGATTTTTGTCAGTTTTAAAAACTAATATTTAATTATAATAATTAAAAATTAAAGATTTTAAAAATATTAGAAATATAATTTTTGCGTTGGAATCAATTAAAATAGCATTATTTTACAAATATTAGTGAAAACTCGCAATCGTTTCGTGAATAAATTAGCGCGAATAATCGTAAATAGAAGAGCATCGTTCGGTTCCCGCAGCGACTCGATAATTAAACGTTGTTGGAACGAACGCAACTTCACACGTACAAATACGCAATCGCGAAATTAGATTAAAATCGCAGTAGCAAAGTTCGCTCGGCTAAAACGAGCGAGTGTGTTTCGTTTTCACTGGTGGGAGTGCTTTTACAAGTGCCAAGGAAATGTCGTAAATCCTCCGAAAGTATCCGCAATACTTTTTCCGGCTGGAAGTCCCGAGCAACAATAAGCGCCGAGTGGATGCGAGTCGTGGGCATCGCGAGAAGCAATTCAAAATCCGGGACGCGAGATCCGCGTTCGTGGGCGCCGCCTCGTGCTTTCCTACGGGCATAGCCGATCTCGGGAGCAGGATGTTTATGCGCAAGCGCAATTATTACGGCCGAGAGCGAGAGGGGCGGAGAATCCACTTTCATAATGAGCGAGGAAAGCCGTTT
This sequence comes from Platyscapa corneri, assembly GCA_018907185.1. Lineage (NCBI taxonomy): Eukaryota > Metazoa > Arthropoda > Insecta > Hymenoptera > Agaonidae > Platyscapa > Platyscapa corneri. The sequence goes on from JACCHW010000033.1 coordinate 2,756,463, forward strand.
ACCTACATCGTAGGCGGTTTCGCGCCGCGGCCCCCTTCGTTCCTTCCCCGGTGTCGATGCTACCGAAGCCTACCCCCGATCGGTCGAAAAACTCGAAAGGGCTCGCCCTTACCGGCTCCGCGGCCAACTTTTCGAACATCCCCGGAACCGATCGCGACTGCACCAATTACAAAACCGGAAAGAACCAGCGCTCCTTGCGTTTACTTAAAATATTTCTCTTTCTTAGACACTTGGTTTTGCCAGCGAGAGCCGGCAATTTGGAGGACATCTTACGCGGTCGAGTCCATTTTAGTTTTGAACGTTTGGAGTCAGCGCTTATCTGAAAATTAGCCAACTTTGCAGCCGCTAACACTATTGTTATTATTATTATTATTATTATTATTATTAATCAACGCGATGACGACGTGTGCAAATACCCATTTTTTATCGGGCTTTAAAGGACCGTGAACGACCTAAATCATGCGCTGCCGAGTTTTTGTTTCGAAAACCGAACACCTTCGACCTTTATTTCGCGCGCGTTTCCTTTATAATTAAGAAGTCACCGTCTAACGCGATTCCTCCTTTCGCACAGCCTCTGCTTCTACCAAGACGGATAAACGACGCTAATCGGTGGGTGTGAATGTTAATTTTATACAATTTCGACATTATAGATGCTGATTCGCTTCGAAAATTTCGAGGAGTGTCGGCAATAAAGCCGGAACGAGACGTGTGTCCGCCGACGGCGTCTGGACACTGCGAGCGACTGCCGCTGGAGTCATTTTTGTCTTTTATTTATTCGTGCAAAGGAGCATCGTTTCGAGTTGATAAGCGCGCGCAGCCCGGGTTGATGATTTACGGTTGCAGTGGAGTATCGAAAATCTTTTTCGGCCGCGCACGCGCATTTGGAAACTTTGCTGCTCTACATTCGCGAGTCTTGCGCGGCACTCGATTAGCATACGCGCGTATATTTCTTACGTTCGCCAAACACAATACTGGGTAGTAGTGTAAGTGATTAGCCAGATAAATCCGAGTTTATTCAAATCGCTTTGTGGCAACTACGAAGTCGATGTGGTAAAGCACCTCAAACTTGCGCCTACTACGAGTTTCCGTTTCGACGTCTTTCGAACTCGTGAGCAGTTGAGTTTAAATTGGCGCTCGTAAGCTCGAGGATAACAATAAAGGCAACAGCATCGATTCTTAAAACAGAACGATTTTCTGTGTTTTATTGGAGGTGCATTTCAAATAAATCTATCCAGTAACCAATTAAAACTTACCTCGTTGTGTGAGACAAAATGAAATCGATTCGATAATAAATTTTATCTCTGAGATAGATTTTCTCCCTTGCGAACTTTGTCTTTAATAGAAACTCATTGATTGAACCATAAAAATAAAATTCAAAATTTATCTCAAACAAGAGGAACGTTTTCACTTTTTGAAAGCGCAATAAACGTGAATAATTTTTTAAAGCTCTAATAATTCTTTATGGCTGTATGATTTTGTCAGAGAAAATCAAATCTTATCAATTTCCGTCACTATAATAATAATAATAATAATAATAATAATAGTAAAGAGAACATATTAAAAGCCAGTCTAAAATTATAAAATATACGTATTTCTTACTCGTTTTACAATAGCGTTGTTATTAACAAATGCGTTTAGTGCATAAAATCTTTTCGATGTGCATCGACTATTGCACTCGCTTCTTTTTTAGATGAAATTCTAAACGTCTGCGAGTTAGAGAAAACGTAGCGCGCGATTAATTATCTCGCGATCAAAAGCTATTGAAAGTCTTTAAACAACTCGTTAATGTTTGCTTTCTTAAGGAAAAAACGCTCAACTAAATTGTTACTACCCGAGTACCGATATTGGAATAGACGACGACGAGTCGCGCGATTCAAAACCGATAATTGTAAAAATTCCTAGAATTTAATCCAAAGTGAAATCTCTTCTTTTTTGGCGACGCTGTTTCTTTAACGAGGAAACTTCGCTTCGCAGCAGAAAAGAGCTTAGGGCGAGAATCAGGCGTATCTCAAATGGCGATTTCAGGCCAGCAGCGCGAGTCTAACCCAACGAATCCGACTGCCCGCGTCGAGCTCCAACGGATGGAAGAACCAGGAGCAGCACCGGATGCAGTGCGAACGCAGTGGAAGACGAAAAGACCGGACAGCCAAAAGCCAGTCTTGGAAACTTCCTGCGTCGGCGCGTATAGTTAGGAGGTCCATTCGGCGGATCGAGGTTATCGCGAGCGATTGTTCACGGTATCTGCGGCCGGTAAGCCGCGATGAGCCGACGAGGTTTCGAAAGCGTCCGAGCGGCTCGTTCAAACTGATTTTCGTAACCGGATGCGCGCGAGTCCGTCCGAAGCTTGTGCAAACCAGCCGCTGGTTCGGATCCGCGTTTTCCCTTTGGTAGCGCGCACCCGGTGCACTAGTTAAGGAGACGGAAACCCAGGAGGTGAGGAAACACGCGCAGCTTTTATCGCGAAAAAGCACAATTCGCATCGAGCCCATTATCTTTCCACTCGAATGGAAGCCGAAAGTTTTATTCTCACCTGGCGAAATTAAACTGAGAAATATCGAGCGGACGGAGCGTCGGAACAATGCACCGAGATTTTCGCGACAAACCCGGGCAACGACACTTGGGAAATCGGCAAAACGCAACTAATTAGAAATATCGATTTATTACAGTGGCTCGCTTTTCTATCCTGCCGTACCCTCATTAGCCACTGGGCAAACATTGAATTAATGTCCTTATTTATTCATAGAAACTCGTTTGCACGTCCAGCGAAACTAGTTTCATGCACTGAAATAATTTAAGCAATTAAATCAGTTTCTCATTAAATGGGCTTTACATAAGCCGAGTAAGTTTTTTCAGCCATGCGAATCGCTGAATTATTTTATAACACATTTTCAACTCGGCACTATCATTCAAATACTCCGCGAGCGACTGCAAAGCAGGCGAAGGTGCCGTGGCGAGTAATCGAAAAAACTCGTCATTGGCACGAAAGCCGCTCGGCTGTGAACAAAGAGGAGAGCATCTGTCGCTTACAGAAATCGTATTTTTCTATAATTCGCTCGCTCGTCGTTCATCCGCGGAATCATTACGGGCCAAAGCAATTTCCGCAGCTTTATCGGGCGAAATACCGAATGCTGAAAACAATCGCGCCATGAAATAGATTTTTAATAGCAGTTACTGCGAAAACTATTAGAGGCACTGCATTCCTCATAAATCGTAACAGTTATGTGGTTAAAAAACCCGCATGCGAGTGGCGCGCGACGATCTGGACGGTCTGCTGCTCGTGACCGTACAATGACTGGGCCGCGGCGTCACCGGCGTCGACTCGCGTTCTCGTTGGGAAAAGTCGATTCGCTCGGGCCCCGCGTATCTGTCTTTTCGGGTCAGCCGCGAAGAAACGCGAAGAAAGCTTCCTCGGTCTTTTCTACAACTTACTACTACTCGATTGCAAATGAAGATATCCGTGGCACGGCGCGAACATTTTTCTCGGCGCTGGGTGCGCGTGCGCACATCTGCCTACGTTCGCCGCCTCTGCGCGCTTTCATATAGAACAATTTCTCTCGTAACTCCAGCCCAGCGTATTTGCTCGCGCGATTATTTTATTTTTAACGCCAACGCCGCGCGTACTTCTCCTTCGCGATATTTGTGCGCGCTACGCGTCCTTTGTTTTCCCTCCCCCTCTGTCTTATTCCGTCGTTCGCCGAGGGCCGAATATTGAAAATGAAAACCCGGACAGCCCGAGTTGCCGAACGTGCGTGCAATCAGCGATAATTATTCGTAATTCCATCCACACTGCGGCCGCTCCTCCTCTTACCTCGGGACGCTTATTTAACCGTGAGAGGCTCGAGGTGGTAAGAAATGGTAGGCGATTACAACCTATTACGGGCGGTTCCGTTTTTTCGAAGCCGACGCATCGGCAGAGTCGAAATCGCCGGGCGAGCGATATAACGGCGTTCGTTAACGCGCAATTTATGCCGATAAAAGTTAGAAAGCACGTATTAGCGCGGAGGACGAGCAGGAAGAAGAAAGAGGAGCGCGACGAGGCGCAGCTGGCAGCTGGTGCGTTTACTCGTCGCGGCGACACCTGCGGATCCGCGGCTCGAGCGCGTCACAGTTGGCCGCGTGACGTCGTTAACGCGCCTTGAACTTGCACGCATTCCTCCCGCGGCGGAGGCTGGATCACCTCCTTTCCGCGAGGGGCCGTGTGGGCCAAAATATGTCGCCCGGCTAACCTACGTAACGCCGTGAAAGTCAAAGCTTTGTTTCCCCAAGGTCCTTCGACATTTCTCTAATGTCTTTTACCGTTGCCCGGCACTCGCTCTAATTGCACAGCCTGCGAGCTTACGATGGAATCCGATCTTTGCGTCATTTAATAGCTTAATTACCGCTCGCTTTGCCAGTGCGACTGTGTCTTTTCCACTGCTGCGTTTCGCTCGAGCGCCTGCGCACTTTCTATTCAAATCGCCGAATAAATGCTTTTCCGAGAACAAGACGAGATCCCAACACAGAGCCCGCGACTTATTAAATTAGTGGCGTAATAATGCGCGCGCGCCTCCTTCGCGATTAACTGCAATCGAGGAGGACGATCGATCGCTCGTGTCAACGCAGCTTCTGGGACGCGGTGACTGCTGTGCCTGCAATTGTAACCGCGATTCCCGGAAAATCCGCGCTCGACGAGTTTTGTTGTCTCTGACTTTGAGAATGTTTGGCGAAGAGGAGGAAGGGCCGCCGCGCGCGCATGCGTCCCGGCATCGGGCCGAGCGCTGGTTGGAAGAGAAAAGTTTAGTTAGTTTAACGACAGAAAAATTACATATAGTATTAATTTGAAAGTACGGAGAAGCCTCGCCTCGATTTTCAAACCAACCGCAATGGGTCGGTAGCCACAGGTTGAGCGCGTCTGTCCTCTTCCTTCTCCGTCTCTCGCGATCGCTTAACGGTGCGCGCGACGCACTTCTGTGCCGCTTAGCCCAAGTAGAAATGGAACGACGATCGGCTTTCCCCCGCCACTCTTTCTCCTCCCTCCCCTCGCTCCTCCACGAATTCGTATTATTTTGATATTCCCATGCAGTAGTCGCAGTCGCTATTTTTCGGGATCGTACAGCTTTGTTAGCCGGCTTTGGTCTGAATACTGAAGACCGTCGCGCGCATTCGGGGACTCGCGTAAACGCCACTTTTTCCAGTTGACCCCTTAGCTTGTGCTTTCCTCGATCTCTCGAAGGGCGTCTGGCCCCTGGGCCCTCGATATAAATTCGTCAGCTGAGAGATGAGCTCGAATACCCGCACGATACGCACTGCAACTAATTTTCACCCCTTATTACTTTGGTCGTCTCTGTTTTTGTTGTACGATTCTAGTATCTCCATTGACTGGTGTAAACGTCGCGAATGTAGGTAAAAAGTGCGTTCAAAATATTGTTCTTTTTTTATGATGCAATTGCACGTGTCGAAAAAAATTTATATACAAACTACAAAGTAATATGATATGAAACCAGTCGGAGTGTGCGCGGAGTCGATTAGCACGATTAAACTGACAAAAGTTTCAAATAAAAAGTCACGTCACTTCCAAACAGACAGACAGAGAGAGGGAGAGAGAGAGAGATTTGACTTGCTCTCATGGTTAACTCAAAGTTCGATATTTAAGATACACTTTGATCGGTATATTACGACTTTCGTCGAGCAAAGATAGCATCTAATCTTTTAATTCGTAGTTTCGTAGCTGCAAAACACGTGAAAATTGTATCGCGTGCAAGAGGTAGGAATTTCATAGCAAAATTGTTATACCGGATTTTCGTATTACTAGGGTTGGAAAAAGTGCCAGATATCTATAAATTGTTCCTCGTGAAATTTATCGAAAGATTTATTTAAACAGATGTTCGATGGATCGCGATCGGCCTTCTTTAAAAGGAACGGTAAAGAAATTTAAAAGAGCTTCGGCGATCGCTATTTATCGTACTGACCTAATCAATAATTGTAAAATGTTTATTTTTGTCGGACAAACGGAAAGAAACCAGTGCACGAACGGTAGGATTATAATTAATGAGTATTGTTTCTTTAGAATGTTTTACGCGTAGTGCTGAAAATTTACATTGATTTTCTTTAAACATTAGCCGTCGCATAACGAATGTGCATTCACTAGAGAGAGAGAGAGAAACTTGATGATAAAAACAGAACGCCATTTCTCAGTAATTCATAGCGTTTTTTGGACAGAAAAAGTTTTCTGTCTCAATGATAACTTTTATAATGTACTTGTACAAAGTGGAGCAACTTTAAAATAAGGATAATTTGCGTTACGAAATCACAAAGAGTTCTAAAATTATTTTATCTTTGCGGCGCATATCCCGATTTTTAATAATCTTTTTGCCAAAATCAGCGCAGCGTTTACGCGTAACGAGCGATTTTTGTAAAAATTCGGCTCTCGTGCGGCTGCGTCCAAAAAATCCAAGCCTCGGAATTCGACACAAAGCAATTATTTAGTCATTTTTAATGCAACGCGGAGCCGCTAATTAGCAAAACTCGCTGCTGCTCGATCGAGGACTAAAACACAACAATGGACGTTATTGGAGCGGGAGCCACTCGAGCTCCTAAAATTTGTTTTCCAAAACGATCTCGGGGCCAGAGAGCAGTTGATCGACGTTCCGAGAAAGACTCGGTACCAGTCGGTACTCGTCCATTTTTTCTCGGCTCTAATCGCGCGTTGCCGTACATAGAGTCGAGGAGTCGCGCTCGTGCTCCGAAAGTGTGTCAATAGGAGAGCAAACACTCGAATTCCAGTCGGTCGGCGGCGACGTCTACCTACGTCTGCGCGCCGCCGCCGCCGCCGCCGCCGTTCGATTAACCCACTCGCGAATAATCCGACCCTAATATTAGGCCTTCCTCGCACTAATCTCCCGAGTGTTCCGCCGGTTCGCGCTCGCCAGGGAAAGTACGAGAATAAGAAAGTACTTTGAGTGGCTGCGTTTAAATTGCACGGCCGCTAATGCGCCGCCAAGTTCAAGCGAGCGCTCATTGCGGAAGTGCGAATCACTCGCGATTATCCGCGATATTTCCGTGACAGCCGCATTTCGAAAATCGGTCTATCATTCATCTTCAAAGCCTAATTAAAGTCTCCCCGGCTCCGGCGACGCGCAGATTTCGAATCGCTTCCTGCTGCTGCTGCTGCTGCTGCTTGTGTTGATATTATTTATTTAGGAAAATTTACTCTTGGCGCGCGTCTCGAATCTGCACTTATTCCCACTCTAAAATCCGTATTTGTTTGTCCCTCTCTCCTGTTTTCTCTTTACTCCGTTTGCTGCTCTCTGCCCCAACGTGTCTTGTACAATACTCTTATCACCCTTCGCAATGTTCTCCCACACCTCCAATGTGCTTTCTTCTTCCTTTCGTTTACGTTGCGCAATCAGCTTGTTCTTTCCTCTGTTTGCTCTTTCTCGCTCCTCTCCAACTCTCTAACTGATAATTTCATCCGGTCGTTCTTTTTTGTTCGAGAAATGTCAAAAAGTTCGCTTCAGGAACGAATTTATCATTGCCGAATCGCTCGTTAAGTTAGTAAAAAGCATAGAATACTTTTTAACGAAAACACACTCGTTGTTATAATTGTGTGTTTAAGCGAAGCTCCTGTATTATTCATTAGCATTTGCTTAGTTTGAAGTCTTGTGGAAAAGAAGCAAAGCTCGATCGATGTTGTGTATTATCTTTCATTCTGATAAAATCAATTCGTCTATCCGTCAAAACGACGAGTGACGGCTGCTGACTATTCAAATTAATTTACAACGTGTGCTCGTTTTATAAACTGTGCCTGCAACGTGTAATTTTTAATAACTCAATAATGGCTAACGCGAAAACTAAAATCATCTATGACTCGGTTACGATAAATACAATATCTTGGTGCAATATTAGTGATACGAGTATCTTGTCTAGTTTGTTGTAAAAATATTCACAGTGAAAGGAAAACGTGGAATTTTTTGTAGATAAAATTATATTTTCTGGTTATTTTCCCGTGCGTATTTTACAAATGAAATATAAACAGGGCATGTACGAGTCGCAGTATCGTGTCCGTTTATATTCATTTCTATCTTTTCAGCGAGGCCCTAAGCGAAGAACAAGGAGATGGTCCTACGAAACTCGTGTTTGCATAAATTCTATTCCTACACTTTGGTGTTATCTTATTAGATTTACGGTGTCGCTTATCTCTTGGATGCGTGTAGCAGCTGTTTCACTCGCCCATTAGGAAGACGAATGTTTTGGATATTTATGGATAATTTAATGCGGCGCGTAATTGCAAATTCAGACGAAACAAAGTGGATTCCGTGAAATGATGCGAGTGCAACAACAGTGCAACGTCACGAGGTTGATTTTGCCTTGTTGTTAGAAACTTTCCAAGAATTGCGCCAAGAAAATAAACTTCACTGGTACTTTTGTAGTTCCTAAATGAAGCGCGCGAGCCACCAACACCAGAGAAGCTTCAAATAGAACATAAAGCCTCTGTAATTGTGAATGCAATTGGTAGTTTACTTTTAATTGCTCGACAATTGCAAGTGCCATTTTAATCCCATTGAATAAATATAACTGTGCGAGTAGTTAAGTTGTCATAAAAGCAGTCGTAAAAAGCGATTTTTCACGCGTTAAAAAATTCTACGAGCGATTGAAAAAAGTTTCGAGCCAAAATACGGAGCGGATCGTTGCCCGCGCGATAAAGCAGAGCCTAAATTTTCGAACAGAAGCAAAGAGGAGACGCCGCCGCGAGAGCTCGACAAGAAACGCAAAAACGCTCGGCTCGCGGCTTAGGAAAAAGAGGGGAAGAACGACGGTGTGAAAGATAATGAAGGGGAAATGGTTTCCGAGCTCGTGGAAAATTTTTCGAAACGATTCCTGGAACAAGCAGCAGCCCAGGATGAACTATGCAAAAACTCGCGGAAATGCATCTGCGTCCGCGTAAATGCGGCTGCAGTGGCGCTCGTTTGTTCCTGGTTGCTCCTCTCGTCTGCTCCGGCACGAGGGAGCGAGGAGCTCGATTTTTCCAGAAATGCTACTAAACTGCCTCTAGAATGCCTCCTCTTACTTTCTTTCAGCACATCGATTACACGTGTTTTCTGCTGCTGAATTGTCTGCACCCGAGTATTCGGTTCACCGAAGGCGCAGCTGCATTATGCAATACGGGACATTGTCAATAAGAATTCGTTAATTTCACTCGATGTCTGCTGCTTATCCCTTTTAAAATGCTCCGACGTTCGTTCATTTGAATTTGCATTATTCATGCAATTGCACTGTAATAATAATTTCTCAAGAACTCGACTCTAGAATGCGGCACGAAACAAAAGTTTTTACAGGCACTTTGAAATGCCAAATGATCTTTATTCGGCATACATAGCGTTATACTTCTTTAACATTTTTTTTTCATTTCATACGTGACGCTTGTGCAATCTTACGTGTCTGGCCCTCGGTAGAAAATAGTTGCAAACGCTAAGTTTCTTTTTATTTTAGACATTTTTTATTATACGCAGTCTGATGTCGTTTTGTGCCTACGTTGACAAAGATTGGAAAAAATTCTTCCAAGATCATCGGTATTAATTCCATTGCACGGGGATGGTGGAATGTCGGGCCGAAGGTCGTTCCTTGTTTACAAAAAACGCGTAATAACGAAACGATATAGGAGGGAATGTCGGTAAAGAAGGAGAAATCGATAGTAAAAAGGAAATAACGCAAAAATCTCTCTATTGCATTTGCTACGCCTTTTTTACAAGTCCCGTATAAATTCCTTCTATCTATCCATGAACATTACGTCTCCTCCTCCGTATTAATAATAAAAATAATTACGATTATTTGCCATTTCTATGCATAAATTTTTTGTTCCGTACAAAAAAATATTAGCAGAAGAAAAAATGTATGTAAGGACGTTACACATAGCAGTTTTTATTACGATGGGTAAAATTTTTACCATTATTGAGAACAGTTTTATTTGAATTGCAAACTAACATATAATTTATACGCGTTATAATATGACGAACGCATTGAACGTACATATGGTTTGCAAAAATTGATTACAGCATATAATTGTATTTTGCAAGAATAAACAAAGAATGGGGATGAATAAGTTCTCTGACTTTTGCGTTTCTGTGCCCAACGATTTTAGCAACATTATTTGTAAAAACGTTAAGTCAAATTATTAGGTTTTAGTTAAATTATAACGTAGAGTCGCGGATTTGTGCACAATGGATTTGTTACGTTGCTGTGTTTTTAAAATGAGTTTACCGAGCGAGAGCAAGTTTACATCTGCAGAAAGCTGTTGTGAAACCGATCGAGATGTAAATTATAGAATCCCGAGTAATACAATCGATGATTCAAGTTAATGCTGAATTCTAGATGATCAACTGCTTTCATCGGCCGATTGTTCGTTGCAACGGTAAGAAACCGCGACGCGTACAAGTTGGCAGTCAGACGCGGTACAGACAGAAGCTGAATTCCGGATAAAGTCGAGGTTTAGAAAACGTTTCTGAAAAGAAAGAGAACCGGGTGCATGTTCGGCCACTGCTTCCGTGTGAAACGAAATATTTTGCTCGCGCAGGGGGGAATCGGCGAATCACCAGCTCTCGACGATGCGCACGCGTGTACACGTGATCTGTTTACGCTCCGCATACGACACGAGGAGCCGGGGATTCATCTTATTTCCCCGGTAACACGATGCGTTGCTGCTCGCGCTCCTTTTTATTCTCTTTGACGTCTGGACTGCTTCCTCGGCTCCTTCTCCTCCGGTCTGTTCGAGGAAGTAAATGAACACGTCGCGGTGCGTTGCCTTCCCGTGAGCTCATTACTCAGACACTTTTTCTCGGGCAGATGGACAGTTCTCCTACCTGGGCCGATTATTTCAATCAAATGCACTTGGACTAATGGCTGGGTCCTGCGACGCGACTCCTGCGCTGGTCGTCCTGGCGAACTCCAATGACCGCGATTTCCTTATTCTGATTTCACCAGCGAAACGACGACGTGTTGTTGTTGTTGTTGTTGTTGTTGTTGTTATTGTTTCAGCCTTGTGCCGCAGCTATCGAAATTCTTGTGATCAAGTGAAATCTTAATATTAACGACTCGCGGCCAATTTCGTTTATTATCCTCTCAACAAATGCCCGGCTAATCCCAAGTTTGAAAAATGCGGAATTAAAAGATCGATGGTTTAAAAGCCTCGAATTGAAAAGATGCACGAAAGGAGTCGAGGAGGCGAGGAATTTTATAAACAGGCGTTTAAACTGCCATTACTGCCAATCCTAAATATACTTTCTTCAATTTTATTAGATGAAAAAGCTCTTCTCGGAAGCCAAGACTCGTTTCGCGTAAAAAGCGCCATTTGCAAATGGGAGTTTGATTGCAAAAACGTTTTTCCAGCCGCAATAAAAAAGAAGATCGTCCACTGGTCGTCGTCGTCGTCGTCGTCGTCGTCGTCGTCGTCGTGTCGAGTTTTGCAGAAAAGCCGGAGTTTTTCCTTTCTCTTTTACATCTCGTTCGATCGCGTCTCCTCCGCAGTTTCATTGTTTTTCTCCGGGTTGCCTTTCTCTCGAGGCGTCGGCCCGTCCCCGCGCCGCTCGTTTTTCAGCCCGTTGGCCCAAATAACCTCCCGCGCCATTGTTCGGGCCTTGGCAGCGCGAATGCTCCCAGCAATCGCGGCCTCTCGACACTCGCAGGAGGCATTACTTTCATTTACGAGGAAGGCCCCGCCAAGTGAGCCGTCGCGCCAAACAGTTTTATCATTGTCTCGCATTTCGCAACTGGATTCGGCTCGAGAAATTTGCTTTATCCGCTCGATTCGCTGGAGGACGGGCCCGAAAACCTTCCGATGCCGCGAGATTCGCCATCGGCCTGATCTTGGCCAGGTTTCGGACGAGCGCCCAAAAAGTTGCGTCGACGAGCGTTAGAAGCTGCTGGCGAAGCCATTAATTAGCTTTGTAAAAGAGCGATCAATGGCTGCTGCTTTAAGGACTCGGCTCGATTAATTTCGTTATTTAATTGCAGGGGATAAAACAAAGTAAGCTGGGAAAGGACGGCGAGCGATTAACTTTTACGGCGCCGATTCCATAACCGAGCGCAACATTCTACTTTTGAATTAATCGACTTATCGCGCGTGTAAATGCTGTTTACTCGGACCATTTGCATTTTCAACGGTCCTTAAGTATCGCGCGCGCGGATACGTTTATCCGCTTCTTATTAGTTGGAGTTAGTTATTTTTAGATTTTGTCATCGAGCCTCGACGCGAATTGCACTTTCACCACTTGAAAGACCTTCGTCGGCTTTATGAAGTCTATTAAATGAAATGCAGCGGAGATAAGAAAAGAAAATCCGCGGAGGCTAACGTTAATGCGCTCGGGAAAAGCGAAGAGTCGAAAATTCCGCAAAAGTGGGTAACTCTTAACGGCATCTCAGACGTTGACTTATTGTCATGCGCGGTCATGCGCGTGGGTCCCGTCAGGCGTCTATTATCGACGCGGATTGGGCCCCAGCGAGTGCAGCGGCTGACCGAGTCCCTTTTCCCTGCTCCTCCTCCTCCTCCTCGTCTCTCGCATCGGGACAACTCGCACGCACGCGCACGCACGCGCACGCGAGCTCTGCTCTAGGAAATTTCATCGAGCCGTTTAATGAGGAATGTTTGTATGCGAGCGGCGGCGCTCGATTCGCTTGTTCTCGTTCGAGGAATAATGATGATGCAAATTGCTCGTGTTCTCGGTTCGTCCGTCTCCCTTTATTTGCCGAGGAGCAGCTGTGACTGTCGTACAAATCCGCTGCGGTGGGCTCACTGTTTCAGCGACGAATTTAATCCCAAAGCGGTGACATCGTCGCTGACATCGTCGCTGACGTCATCGACGTCTCGATGTCTATTTAGGGCTCGACGCGGGACTGATTCCTCCCGATCTTTGGCGGCGCTGCGATTGACTCGGGCGGGCAGTTGCGGTTGACGGAGATCGGGAAATTCCCGGGGGCCACTGTCCTGGCGAATTTCAGCAGCTTCGCGGAAAATGGAAAACGGGGAATCCCTTGGCTGCCGCAATCCTGGCATCGCGCGCGATATTTTCGATGGGGAGGAACGAATAAAAGCGAAAGAAAGTCGGGCCCCGGCTGGTGGGGGAGTAGCGGCGCGCACACGAAACGAATATCGGAATCGTTTACTTTCTACGGCGAGAGCGAGACAATCGAAGGCGAAGGGAATGATGCTCGCGCGTACTTTCACGATTGTCTCTCCAGGGTAACTGCCGGCATGTGCTCGCGTTCCCATATTTTCCGAATCTATTGCGTGTGCGCGCGCGCGTTACGCATCCTTAACGGCATTCTTAGTTTCTACGGCTTATTTTATTTCTCAGATTTTCAACTTTCGATTGTAAATGCGCCGAGCGCCGACTTCAATGCTAATTCCTCATAATTTCATTGACGTTTTTGACGATTTCCACTTTTATCGAGCGGAAAAGTTCGAGATCTGCCACGTTGTTTGCTGTCTTAGAACGAAACAAGGTCAGCGGTATTAAACGATCTTTTTCGTATCATCGGATTTCGTTTTCGCAAGTGGAATAACGACTGTTTTACGTCCACTTTTCTTCCGACGCTTTTATCATAGAGTTTAAAAGTTATTCGTAAGCCTTTTATTCTAGAAACTCCGCGCGCGTTAACTTAAAAGCCAATAGTTTACACGCATCGGATCGCAAATACGTTTTGCGTAGGAGTACGCAGATTTTCTTCCTTAATTCAAGTACTCGCACTTACGTTAAAATTAATGCAAATATTTGTTTCTCTGCTACAACTTTTTCAAGACGGACCAATTTCATTATGTTTGCGTTAAGTATTTTTAAGTTGAAACCAGAAATTAAACGAATCGGTTAACTGAAATGTTACATTTACGTTCCATTAGTCGTAGTGTATTTATCACGTACTAAAATAAAACGCTTGATTTATCACATCTTTTCCCGTAATTATTTATTCTAATTTCGAAACCAAAATGCAAATTTTAAATTATTTCACGCGATGTAGTCTCTCGTAACATTTGGAAATGTATTTATCAATATTCGCTTCGTTGGAGTAAGTTCGAAGGTCATTTTTTCAAAGGACAACAGCATAGGCCGTAAATTAATTTTGAAACGCGAGTATAATACTTCAATAGGCTTTTCTTCGCATCAAGAACAAAAATTAAAAGTATTTTTATGTTATCACGAGCTTTTTTTGAAGCTTTCGCTCGAATAAACAAACTGCTATACGTCGTTTGCACATTATCCGTTTGTAATAATGAAATTACTATGTGTTACGATATGTTTACGAAGATGCCATTGCGCGCGAATTGGAAAAAATTTATCACTGCGATTATTTGGCTTCGTGCATTATTACGCATGTAACGAACAATTGCAAATTTAAACGCGAAACTCTTTTTTTAAAGGAAGGAACAAAAATGCTTTTGCCAAACCTTTAGCAACCTTCTTTATTTGCATACTTTACAAATCAGTTGTCGCTAAAAATTTGTCAATATATTAAAAATAACAAACAAGGATTAAAAGGTTGCGGCTGCAAAATTAGTTTTTAAATCTAATTTTTATCTTTTACCCTCAGCACGCGGGTACAAAGTCGTAATTCAATTTTTTACGCAATACACCGGTGACGATAATCTAAAAGTGCGCGTATTTGTATTTACATAATCATCGCTTTCGGTCGCATGCGCATAAACAACGTATGTACGAGCGACGGACAAGTTCCTCGAATTAAAAAACACAACCAATTTTTCATGTGAAAATAACCCCGAGAAAGTATAATCTGCTTCGGCGAGCGGTTGTTCGGCAAATTCACTCGGCTACGTTTGTCCGGGAAAAGTGGAGACAGGCCTGGCAGCTCTCCGCGTGTGTGCGTGCGTCTGCGTATTCGTGATATATTAGACGAAGCGAAAGTTCTTTTGCAGGCGTGTTTACAGGAGCGCGCACACGTGAAATCGGTAGCGGCTGCTGAATTTAGCCACTGTGTGAGTGAGACCCTCCTGAGAATGGCGGAACCTCCTTTTGACCGAGTCTTTGCTCGTTACCCTGATTCCTTCGCCGAACCCACGCACCTCTTATTAACTGAACTTGTACTTTTTATCCGAAAGCGATGGGAATTTTTTCTTCTCACTATTTGAATTGCCTTTTTCGCCGACTCGCTGACTTTTAACGATGAGTTTGTTTCCGCCAAGTCGTTTTGGCGCTTCGAGTGCGGATGATGTGTTATGTAGGTCGACGCTCTTGGCTCCTTAGACTTTACCTTCTCCGAGCCACCGGCGATTAAATCAACTCGCGATTTTAATTTTACTTTTTCGTTCGCTCATCGAGGAAGTGAAAATCGCTTCGCACCCACACGCCTGCACAAGTGTTGGCCCCTCAAAAGCCTCTTTCCGGCGCCAGTTGCGTCTGCTTTCGTAAATATCTAGAGTAATTATTCCTCTTTCCTCTTCACTATTTTTACAATTGTGCTCTAATGGAAATTGGCGAAACCCCGTTCTCTCTGATTTTGACAAAAATTTTTCAAAATAAAAAACAGAAATATCGTCGGGTTTATTGTGCGCGTGTGTCTCGCGATACGTCGTTCGAAATCTTTTTATACGTATTCTCGGGTAATAAAAGTATTAGCGCAAGAGAGGATGAAGAATTAGTTAACTAAACGCCGCGTTCAAAACGACGGGGGCCATTAAGAATATATTTATTTCTCAATGATGGTAATCTTTTTAAAATCTCGTAAACGTCGACTGAGAAGAATGTAAATTTATATTAATATAAACGTATTTGCTGTACTTGCATGAGTGCAAGTTTAAAAGCTTATTAATAATGTACTGTTGTGGAGTAATAATATTTTTGTATTTTGTCGAATGTTCGAAGCTTCGTTTTATTTAAAGGTCATTATATCCGAGTACATAATTTTAGTTTCTATATTTTAGCAAATTCAATGTGAATGCATTAAAAAGTGGCAATTAAATGGATTTATTTCACGTTAGCGAAACTGAACTAAGACACAATTCTACTTTTATGCCTTTAAAAATACTCAAAAATAACTTATTCAATTCTTTTGCTAAATGTTTTCGATCACGTACACATTTTTTGCGTCATGCTACAAATTATAATACAAATTTTAGAAATTTTGTAAAAGTAAATTATATAATAATTAAGAAACAAGGACTCGTTCTTAATTTAATGCGGAGAAATTCTTTCAGATGTGTAACGACGCACTAAGCCCAAGTACTCAAATATACACGGATTTACTTTGTAGCAACTTAAAAGTTATCTTTACTAAAAATTTAAGGTTAAATTTGGTTTCGCAATACATAATAACTCAAAGTCACAATGGAAGGGTCTTTGAATCTACGGGATATTTATTACACTCCTGAGGTATCAAATTGAAAAATTTTATATTTTGCAGTAAATTTTAAAAAGGATAAATGGAAATATAAATGCATTAAAAGTATGATTCAGAAAGTGCAAGTTATTAGATTGTTTGCTTATTTAATAAATAAGCAAAAAGTGAAGTGGTCTTCGACACTTTTTAATAAAGTGCTGCTAGTGGCTGAGCACGTTGATTATTTATTTTGGATTAATACATTTGTTGAATAAATTACTTTGAACTACATGCGTGCACGGAGAAACCAAATAATTATGAATATAAATTTTATGTTTCTGTTAATTATAAATGTAACCTTACGGAAATCTATGTTCGCGAATCAAATACGCGTATTTGAAACGAAAGGTTGTTGTGTTTTTAATGATAATAAAAAATAACGCTTCCTTGCACGGCATATTTTTCTAAAAAGGCCTTGGGTGTAAATAGCCGAGCAAAGTATTTACGTCCGCTCACGATCTTTAATTTAAAGGCACCAACTATTATTTTCCACAAAGCACCACAATAACATTTTAGAATATAATATTGCACCGAATCGATGAAAAGCTTTTACGATTGTTTACGAGCTACCCAATTTAAAAAATTTGTCCGATAATTTAGGTTAAATTCAAAGCTAAGAATAAATAGCAGCATTAATCACATTCCGGAGATCTTTTAATTGTAACTATAAACAACCGAAGAAAGTACATATTAAAAATTATGTATATATATATACACTTAAAATTTATGATGTATTATCGTAAAAGTCGAACGAGTTCCGCGAAAGCACCGGTTGGCATTTGACACAGTATCTCGCGACTCAGTCGTCGACTCCTCGAATCGAAAATATATCGAACGTAGAAGGATGAAAAATCGGTAGGACAAGTCGATCGTGCTCTTTTATACAATACACACATACGACGAGTCGAGCTTATAAACCGTTTAGCTGATGAAAACCGTTATTAGACGACTATAAGCTGCAAAATTGGCGAAAACCACAATTACGGCTACAAGACCTCCTTCCTTCTTTTTCTTTCCTCTACCGCTACATGCTCTTTTTCTATTACTGTGCTTCATTTAGATCATCATTCTTTAAAGAACTCGATATAAAACTGAGGCCACGACTAACCGCGGTTTTTTCATCGCTGCTCGTCGTATCGTTGACACCGATCTCTCGGAAATTATCGCCCGACAATCTCTCGGAAATATTTGTCACCTTTACAGTTTTTTCAGGAGCTCGGGGTCAAGATTTTCGTCAGCTAGTATTGTTCGCCACATTCCGCTGCACGATCTTTCAATCTTATTTTTTTCACGATTTCTGCTCGTGATCTTTCTTTGGTATCCGCACAATAAAAGCTACGTGGCCCGAAATAAAGTAACCTGTTAAAATTACATGCACCTGATCGCGGCTCGCTTATTTCAATTCGAAGACAATAATAACATTAAAATTGCCTTCGCTGCCCGTAATTTACCCTTCCATAGTTTATAAGTCTTTGAAAATGTTAATGTTGACTATGTAGATCAGTCACCCAGCGAAATAAAAGATTCGGATATTTAATTTAAGCGATTTATTCAGAAAGATGTAATAGCATTATTGCCATCGTTATTAATTAACATTTAAAAGTCGACGCGTAATTTTGTTTCGTAAAAAATGAATTAAATTACATTTATACACGAACAAGACGACGTTGTTTGTCCACGATAACGTTAAAAAGCAGCTATGTTTTGTCAAGTTTGAATTGTAATCAATTTTATTCGTTAGGTGTGAACGTTATAACGTATATTTCGCTGAAAGTCTTACAAATACCGATTGCTACTACATAACCTAAATTAACTGCTGGAGCCGTATTTTGAAAAAAGTCACAAGTGAGTGCAAAGCTTTCGGCTCTTTAGATTCGGAGAACGAGCGCCAAAATATACGCGAATTGTGTTTATTATATCGATTAATTTAAAAATAGCGTTTTTCTGCGCCAGGTTTCGGCGTGAGCCAGGTGAAAGTCTCGAATATAATGAAATAGAAAAAGTGTACCGAGCGCAACTCGTTTTGAGCAAGTCATTTCTCGCGAATTTGCAGCTTGGCAATTTTAAATTGATAATCAACTCGCGGGTTTCAATTATGAATCTTTCACGGGATTTTGCAAAGATGAAAATTGCTCTGCTCTCGCCCCCGCCACCAGACGGGGAGATAGCGTAAGAAATTGCGTCAAATGAAGGAGGCATTGTCGAGTGACGTAACGTTATCGCATGCGCACTCCGTTCCACTGTGCAAAATTCAAATTGGCACGAGTAAAATTCATAATTCCGTCTCTAGTGAAATCAGTCGAAGCCGAGCGCCGCGCCGTTTTTTCTGGCATCGTCTGTCTATACTGTGTACAGTGTGTATAGTGTGTACACTGTGTACGAGCGGCCCAACGGTCCACACTTTGGAGAAGGAAAGCTCCGAGTAACTTTTAACAAGTGTCGAGGCTAATTAACGAATGCTGTTTTCAATAAATTTGCATTGCGATATTTGTTATTTTACCACGATCTGCTTTTGCATGCAAATCGCGAACGCAAAATAAGCTCTCGAACATGCTAATCGATGCTTCTTATATCAGCATTAAACAGTAGATCAGTTGGATCGTTTGTTTATTCTTACAATTTACTTTTCTCGCTCTCGATCGCAAGTTTACAGAAAATTGTAAATACTTGCACTTGGATATAGTACTTAAAAATACGGGCCGACAGCCTGATTTCGAGCAAATGTACTTTAGCTTAAAAGAGGCGAATAATTTACAGTCGTTTGGAAACTCTTTCGGTTACTCGATTATTCGGTCAAATCGAAGAATTAGATTTTATTCGTGTCGTTGGAGAGGAAAACGATGGGATAACGATGAAAATATTCGATAACACCTTAAATGCTTGTATTTTTTTCTACCAACCGTACCATCGTTTTTTCTTAAACGGATGTCATAAAAACGCAAAGTCGATTTCAAGGTGAACGATCATTTCGCTCGGGAATCAACTAATATCTTTGTACTCGCTCGCGTGGAAAGTCAGAAGTGAAACTCCAGATTTAGAGAGTTTAATAATATATCGACTTCCACGGCATATCTTACATTACCCGTGCGCTTTATAGGAAAATAAATATCTAAAAGGTCTTTACAATAGCACGTAAAAGCAAAGGCTCGACGCGTCAACTCGTCCGTGTAACGTCTGTTTAACGATTCGAGGAAACGGCTATTATCGACGATCGGGCTCCGATCGCAATGCGCGCGCATAAAATCTCCCCCCTACCATTTAATTAAGTTCGGGCCCTCCAGCAGCGAGCACCAAGAAATAGTAACCAAATTGCTTTAATTCGATGTTGCAGATCGATCCACGAGAATGTTTGGTTGTACGGTCAGCAGAAGGAGTGCGGATCTGTCAGTCGTAAGGAGAACCTCGCAGCTTCTTCGCGCTCTCTGCGCACTGGGACCCAATTGCTTGGGAAATGACAATGACGAGCGTAGCCGTGGGCCCGGCTAGCCTAACAGTCCCAAACATGCTTGGGCCCAAGAGATATCACCTCCAGCAGGGCCTCGCCTCCCCGAGTTCGCCCTCGCCGACACCGCCCAAGGTAACCCCGCCTTCCGTCGCGGCGGCTTTCCGCATTTGCGCACGCGTCGAAAACTGCGCGCAACGAGAATCAGAGTTGATCGGAGGACACGAGTAACGGAACAAATCGGGCCCCCCGACCAACACGCGTTCCTCGACATTACTCGTATTCCTTTATGCCTTTGTGTCTCTGGGCGAGAAACGGTTGTTGCGCGTTTTAATAACGTAGTAACTGAACGAACAGCCGACCGCGGCTTGAAATCTTGGCTTTTTCGGCGAAAATAAAAAAGAGCTATTTGGTAATGTCTCGGATGACTCGTTGCGCCATTATTTAATAGTTGCAAAGCAAGAGGCGAAAAGGTAGGAGATAGCTGAAAAATGTGCGCCACGAAAGTCAGCGCTTTAAAATATATTTAGCAATGATTGGTAAGAAAGGGCGATCGTTCGATGCTTAACGTTTGGCAATGCCGCTGCTCGAGATAAGAGCGTAAAAACTGCAGAATGTGGACCAAAAACCTAGCGCCGCCTTATCCTTTAAGTCGCCTCCATTAAAGTTCTCCGACACAAGGCGTTACGCAACTTTTGCGTCTAAAAATAGAAGCCGTAGCTCGCGAAAATACAGCGACTGGCCTTACTTTTCCACGTACAATAATAATAATAAAATAAAAAGCAGCGAGTGGAAGCGTTTAATCAGCAGCGAGAGCCTGCAAAAGTCCCTAGCGGAGGCAGCAAGAGCGGCAACAGCGAGCCTCGACTCGGAGTAACGGAAGAGGCCTGCAGTCCTCGGGGACGGGGAACAATATCCTAGACGCGCGAAGGCGAAGGCGAAGGCAGCTAATAAAAATGCTCCTCCGCTAGCGCGCGAATAATTGCGGAGTTGCGCAAAGGGGCAGAACTAGTTCGCAGAGGCGGCGGCGGCGGCGGCGATGGTGACTGCAGTTGCAGAAACCGTGAAACCCAAAGCGATTCGCGAAGGACGCGCCGGTTCGAGAATGAGAAAGGACGCGGAGCCGGTGATTATGACACGCGACGGCGAGCCGACGAGGAGGACGGGGACGACGCCGAGCGCGACGTCGACTGCTCATTTTTAGAAAGTACCGCCGCGATTTGCTTTTCCACTCCTTCGCTTATCTCTCTCTCTCTCTCTCTCTCTCGCGGCGAAGGAGTCCGCGGAATTTTATTTTCTCGCCGAAAGCCGAGGCGAGCGATGATCGATCGAGCGAATATCCATTAGACGCCATTACCGTGGCTATTAACTCGCGGAACATCTTACGCCTCGCACAACTGCATAGTCTCGTTTGTTGCTTTGCCAACGTGGCCTCTCTTTTTTCGCGAAAGTCGCTTATGCAAATAGAAATATTATGCAAACGCCGTTTCGGGCCGACGGGATTCGACTCTTTTCCCGGCGATAATAGCGACAATAGTTTTTACCGTCGTTTTAAACAAGCAGCAGGACAATAAAAGAAGGCGCCATTCCTTTCGTTATTAAATCGATAACCAGTCGTCTAGACGGAGTAATTATAAAGCCGATAATTAACTTTTATACGCGTTGTAAATTATGGAAAAATTCGATCGCTGTACCGCAATCCTCCGTCTCTTATTAACAAGCTGTCGAGTCGATTCGAGCGTTCGAGAGCAAGTTTTTCGAGCTGCACTCGACTCGATAAGACATGCCGTTGAAAGGGGCCAAATCCGCGACGTATTCTGCCGAAATTTTTGCCGTTGGAATTACCATAATTTCGCGTGTAATTACAAGGACACTCAAACGCAAGATTAGATCGTCGCCGTGCAAATGATAAATGGCACGAGCTGTACGATCGAAAGACGTTTTACGAAATCACTGTGTTCAAGTTGAGCCGAAAATTTGGGTACGTGCCAATCCTCGAAGAAATTTAACCTTATTTAATTCGTTACGAGTAAGCGGTTAGCTTGTAGATAAAAAACATCCTTATCCCATTGTAAATGGGCAGCGCGAACGTCTTGAATATCTTTTTGTGTTTCTAGATTGTAAAATCGTGTTGATGCGTATAGCGAAAGTAAACAGTTAATTATATTCCACGGACACTAAGGCAGAATTATGATTTAAAACGGCTTTCGAATTTATCGCTTGAAAATGGTTTGTTCTTAAATTGTATAAAATTAAAATTAATACATTTACCAAACGCCGAAGCTCGGCGCGTAAAAATCGCAAAATAATATAAATTAATATTAGTTAACAGGATAAACGGGTGTTATAAAAAGGGCTAATAAAAAATTAATTGCAATATTTATGTTGGTCGATAAAATTTAGACGTTACAAGCCTTTTTACGACGGTGAACTCGAGATGATTAAATTATTTTACGCTAGACCATAAAAGAGTCGATGCACCGAATGATGAATCGAAGCAAAATCTGAATTGAATCGTTCATTGGTTCAACGAGTTTAGCGGAGGTGGTTGTGAAAAATGCCTGTTAAACGATCAACGCGCAGCGCGCAACGACGTTCTCGTCCACATCGAGAACAGCGGCTTCGGTTGCCAAAATTTGCTATAGTTTATTTAAACTAATTCCAATTTCTGTTGATAATAGCGAACGAATGATAGTCGAGCGAAGATCGATTCGCCAGTTGACGCGAAGCTAAGCAGGCGAGGAAAAGCCTCGAGAGGATGCCAAGGGGGGAAGAATTGAAAAATCAGGCAACATCTCGAAGGGTATTAAACTTATATTAGAAATGCCCTCGGAAAGAAACGAGAATTCCTGGCAATAAACGCGGCCGATCGGCTTCTTTCCCATGTAAAAATAGATCCTTCGATGCAGCTGCAATCGGCGGGTCTATTGACCGATCGTGCACTTGTGCATCCAGATCCGAGATGCAGGCGCATTCGGAGTAATAACAGAGTGCCCGGTCTCATTAGTCGATCCGAGCGAGAACTAGAGGTCGGCTAACTAGTGCCCGCGCTCTTCCTGGAAGAAGGCGGAATCGGTGCGTCACGGCCTGACCCCGGGCACCGCGGAAAATCTCGCCGAGGGTGCCGACTCCCCGAGCACGTCCGTTGCCCTTTTTCTCCGCTGCAGCTGCAAGCGGGAGTGTACACTCGATACTGTGACACGCGTTTCGATTTCGTTGGCAGACGCGTCGCCTCCACCTCCTCCGGATTACCTCGCAGTAACCGGCCGCCGGGCAGATTGCGCCTTTATCGACCTCGTCCGAAACCAATTACAGGCGCGATTGTTTAATCGGACAAAACCTACTCCACAGCCTCCCGAGCATTCGCGACGCAAATTCGCGATTCGCTCCGTCGAGCATCGCTGGATTTGCACTGCGTTTGCACGCGCGCTTACTCGCACACACACATGGGAAATATTAGTGCAATCGTCGTCGCGTGTCCCCGCAAACTTGCCTGCCTACGTGGAGGAATCGTTTATTCGAGACTCGGGTATATTACGAGGACACACACGCGCGCACGAAGGTACTTTCGCAAACCTAATACGTGATTAAAGTGCAAAACGAAAATAGCGTTCTCTCGTCGCGACCGTTTTTTCAACTTTTCGTTATTTCGCGCGGATGCAACGACACTTGTATTCGTAATGCACGCGCGTGTAGCGAATACGCGAAAAAAAGTTAAATTCTGGACGAAAGCTTCGAGTGACTAATAAACGAGAAACACCCCCGTCCCAAAAAGAACGCGGCGAATTCGGTATTTCGTTCAGCGACAAACGAGCAACGAAGAGGAGGCCGCCTTTTGTTAAAACGTTTGTTCGGAGTAAAAAAGCGTCTGCAATTGCGCCTGCGCACGTTGAAGATGCTATCGAACGCAGAGCCTAATGAACGAGCAGGAGTAAGCCATAAACTTGTGCTCTCAGCCCAACTCGTACGAGTTCCACTTAATTCGCAGTTAAGAGCGCGGCCAGGCAGTTGCGAAAACACACACAGAGGCGTCGTTAGCCGTGATCCTCGGTGTCATTATTGTCTGCCGATGCTGCGGCCCAGTGACGAGGCGAAGCGAACGATAATGAACGAGGGTAAGACGCGTGCACGCGCGCGAGAAAATGTCTTTTTGCGAGCAGCGGCGCAGTGCGAATCCGTGTTCCATATCGTTCGCAGAGTCGTTAGTTTCCGCGAATCGGCGGCCACTCGTGGGATCAGCTTCGCGAGCCTGTACGTGGGCTATCGCGCGTGCGATCGCCGATTCCGCGACTCGCCCGAGTTTGTCGCGCGAATTCGATTCCCCTCGTTTTGGAAGCCGATTCTTTATAAGCTGCTCCGCTCGAAGGGTGCGACCTCATCCCACGACCAAGCTCTTGCTTTTGTCCAATGGGCGCACTTTTTTCGAGGCCAGACGTTAAGCATTGAAACATTTGCAAATACTCGGCCTGAGGTTGTTGTCTGCGGAGTTTCGGTTCAATTACCAGTGTGCAATCTTCCGTTTGGTTGTTTCTTTTTGAGACGTTTGCTGAGACTCGCAACTGGCCAAAATAAATTGAGACAAAACTGTAAACGATCAATATCTTAGCGGTTCGTGAGTTTGCCGAGCAGAATTTGTGCAAGCGAACGAGCTAATGTGCTAATGTAATAATACGCAGTATTGAAGTTAATCGTAGAATAGTGACAGACGTAATTTAATAAATTTTCCACGACTCACGCGCGTAACCGTTCGCTTGCTCGAGAGACACTAAAAGCTCGGAGTCGAGTTTGCTTTGAAAATAGGTGCAAAACGATCAGCTTAACGGTTTTCGGATAATTAAATCAACTGGAGCGGCTAATTGCATGAAAAACAGATGTAAGTGCAATTGTGTCCCGCTGTGGCGATACTGTAAAATATCAATTTGTTCGCTAACAGGAAATCGCACGCGTGTGAACACGAGTCGTAACTTTCCTAGTCCTGGATATTAATTAGGAAATTATGGAGATTATGAAAATTATTGGTGAATGTTTTGTATTGCACGTCGCATTGTTATTGTTAAATCGCACATTTATTGAGTTAGCATTATTTTAACTTTTTATTAAAATTTTATTTCGTACTTGTCTAAAAGATCTGCGTTTATTCTGCGCAAACCTCAACTTTTGCTTATGCGGTAATACACGATACTGCGTATACGATTTGACAAGTAATTAAAGTAATATATTAAAATATGAATTTTTTATAGACATTCAGCGGATATTTTATTACGATATATACGGATTATTTGATGTATTAATTTTTCGTCTCTCCTTACCCTCTTTATTTTCATAAATAGATTTCGCTTCCTTTATACTTTCTGAAATTATCTTATTTACTTCTTCCGCGTATCTTAACTTTTCGGAATTTATTTTTATTTACTTTACTTCTTATTTTATGGTTATTCCTCTTATCAATTTCTCTTTCCGGAATATGTTTCACCTTCCTATACGTTTAAACATTTTTATTCTTCTTTTATCGTAACATCATCTCGACTGCCTTCCTTCTTCTAATCTTATTATTAAATATGATTTTAATATTTCCATTTTCTCATTATTTTTTATCTTACTCTCAAACCTTATAGATCTTTTCGCTACTTTGATTTTTTTTTCGCTTCTGAAATCCATTTTTATTTATTTTCTAATAAGTTTTCCAAATTTATATTTCCACGCCACGCAAAAGTACATTATGCATCAGCCCGTTAAATATTTAAATATTTTATTTGTATCTTCTATCTTTTTTAACTCACTGCTATATTGTACTGTGCGCCTTTCTAATACCATGTGTACTCTCTTCCTCGGCTATAGCAAAGTCTCATTTTTTATATTATCAAGCCTATGATTTTTATAATGTTATTTTCTGTTCTTGTTTCACTCAAATTATATTTTGCTTCTTGTTTCCCTTTTTATAAAGTTGACTATTTTTGTTTTGTTTGCGTTTATAAGCAAAAAACTGGCACGTTCTTTTGAAATAATTCGATAATATTTTCTAATATTTTTTCAATTATTGTAAAAATAAAAGCAGCAATAATCAAGTTAGACTGTAATTAATCTTTTTAAAAAAATATTATACATTTTAATTAAACTGTCAAAGAAACTACTTCATTTTTAAACGTAAAATATTTGATTGATTTGTGCTTAGACTTGTAATTGTATTTTCGATAATGTCATTTACGAAGGTAATGCTTATCTGAATTAGAAAAATACACTTAATTAGTTAGTGATAAAGAGCTTATTACAGTTGAAAGAAAGAAGGTTAATTAATATAACGAGCCATATATTCATTACATATCTCGAATACTGATATTAATTTTTTACAACAGTAAGTTCGATTGCTTATTATTTCTAATCATCGTATACAACATAGTAAACAAAAATTCACATTATCAGAATTGAAAATTTTTTAAACGTAATGTAAGTCTCATTTTAAGATAAATTTTATAATATTCACAAAGAAACTATTTTATGTTGTACGCACAAGTTTATTATTTCACTTACAAATCAGAGTCAGCGTTTCGAATGCATAGTATCGTCGTTTTTGTTAAATTGTCGCAACGTATAATATAATATACAAATAAAAAAACAACCTGATTCAAAGCAAACAACATTTATTTTACTATTTAAATACTTTTATGTCGGTTATTTTTCTGAAAAATGTAAACAGTTATTTATTTATTAACTGTCAATAATAAAGTAATTCGCTTCGGATATTTAAGACATCTGATCATTTTTTTATGCTAGACGGTACAGATCAGCTTTAAATATTAGTAGTTATTTGTAATTGTAATCCCGTAGTTTGACAATTATTAGATTGCGTTTTCGAATATAAAAATTCTTCAAAGAAAATCCCTTTAAGATTGGTTTTTTTCATCGAGCAATTTTCAAACAAAGATAATCAGAAATTTTTTCTGAAAAACAAAACAAACGCCTGCTTCTTATTTTTTAAGAATAAAAACTTTTTAACACGTCTTTCAACGAGTTACGCTGAATAATAAAAACCATACCAGTAGCGTAAGACTCGAACGCGAATCTATTGATTCTTTGTGCGAAAAGTTGACTGCGAAAAAAACCTTCCCATTCGCTGAAAAGTAAAAGTTGAACTCCTTATGCTTCACCTCCGCGATCGTTGGATTTTGCGAGTTACTCCCGTCGCTCAACGACACGTGTCCAGGACACCGACGCTGCCACGGCCAACTAAGGTTAGGTTAGAAAGAAGGATGTCAGGGAAAAGTTGGGGTTGGGAGCATCTATTGTTCCAAAACTGCGAGTTCGAGTTCAAAACTTGGCGATCAGCTGTCCGATAAGAAGCGTAAAAGGCTCTCGCTTCCATTTCCTCCATCCAGCTGGAGCACATTTATACTTTCTTAATTTTTCTTTTCAAATCTTAAATTTTCAGCTTCGCTCGCACGCGCTTCCGAGCAACAAAGTCGAGCACTCCGTCTTTAAACCCACAATTAAAGCGCGTCATCTGCACTCGCTCACACGCACACACACACCAACACACTAATACACATTGCGTTTGTTTTTCACTTCTGATCCATCTCTTAATCCAATTGAAAGATTTGACGCTGCTTGTCCTTGACGAAAAACGATTGCTAATTTTGGAAGATTTATTGTGGCCGAGATGACCCACAAGACTTTTTTGTTTATTTATCGTGGAATGCCCGACGCGGATGTGCAAGTCCGAGAAAGCTGTCCAAGGTCCCCGTGAGATGTTGACCCATTTTAGTCTGCGGCTCGAAGCAACTGTTTACATCCGCAACCTCAGATTTTTTTATGTACTTTATTCATATTTTTAATGCGATTCGTAACCTCAGTGATTCTTTTTTGTAGGGTCATATTTTTCTAGCTCCACGCCTCTGAATTACTGCATTTTGCCCGTTTAGAATTATAGGGTTATTTCCTTAGATAGCTAGTGTCGTGTAAGCCTTAAGCACCAGTTCCTATTTTTAATAAAACGTCTTTTGGCGTTAATTTTAATTCGAAAATAATCTACGATGCTGTTCGCTATTTCAAGAATTTAGTAAAAACTCTGTGCTCTTAAAGATAAAGCTATTGTTTGCAATAATAACAATTGGGAAATTTGTTTCCGTTGTCGAGGAAGTGGGAGTTATAGAAATGTTACAAAATATTGATTTCGTAATACTAACAACGCACGGCAAAGTTGTGTATTTGATCGTCAAAGATCAGAATTAAATTTGTACAATTGTTGAAGAATTCAGTTTTTTCGAAACTCTTCGTAATACGTTAATTAATCGTTAAACGAAATGTGCAACGAATAAAAATTGTTCAGTCGATCTCGGGAAAGAGGAAAGAAGACTTTTATTTTAATGAAAGAAGGAACTAAAAACATGACGACGCATTTCTCCTTTTACAAAATATTTCCAGTTATTATTATCTTCTTTACGCAACAACGCAAAAGTAGAAAGGAAATTAAAAATGGCGCTTTTTCGTATAGCGCGTTGATTTCTTGACACCGACGAGGTCGTAATTTTTAACGGACAAAGCATATCTTGTTTATTATTTATCTCATTACGCCCTTACTTTTCATATTCATAACGAACGATCACATCGCGAAAAGACTTATATCTTCCCTTCGTTTATTATTGTTAATCCACGAAGTCGAATATTTAATTCGAAATGTTTATAAAAAACAGCCTTTAAAAAGAAATCGTTCAATGTTTATTATAATATAAAGATCTTTGCTCTCTATGATTTCTGTGATTCATTATATGTATAATTCTTGGAACTATACTTACGTTGCATTTAAATTTATGTAAGTAGTATTGTGCCATTGATTTCTTCACTAACAAGTTTTGTATTTTCAATTTAAAAAATCGCAGCTCGTTTGTCGCGCATTAATTACGTTCTTCGATTGTTTACGTACAAATTTAAAAAGAGAAATTGAAAAAGAAAATAACCGGATAAATCTGCGCACTAACTGGTCTTTAAAAGTAATAACAAATGAAAGATTCGCAACTGATCAAAGTTTACCTCTAACGTTAAACGGAAATAGCTCTGAATGTATAAACGAGGGATATATATAGAGAGGGGGGGGGGAGAAGGGTGATTTCGATACTCTAAAGATTATTATTCTAAAGGTAGCGATTACTTTTTTCACTGATTTACTATACATATAAACTTCAAGCGAATTTAAATAACATTTTCTTGTCCGCAAATGTGTAGTTTTGAGGAAGTAGTTCGTTACAATTATTTCTCGAGCATCGAAGTGCTTAGTAATCTACATTGTGACGTTGCTCTCGCAATTAATTATTCCGAGCGTGAAACTGAATTTCTTGCATTTCAAGATTACAAAGTGGGTCAAAGTCATACTTATATTATTCGATATGTACGTATTAGATAAGCTTTTACGAGATCAACTTACCTCTCCAATCAATGTCTTTCTGCAAACAGAAACAATAGAAAATTTATCGGCAGACCGTAAAACTTGAGTGCATTCTATATTTGTAACTATTTCCATCTTATTTTCAATCCGAACTTGGCAGTGTTTTAACCAATTAAGTTAACACGCATTTTATAGGTTGCAATTGATTCGCAACGAATCGGCACGCGTTTATTTAATTTTTTATAATTTGAAAGAAGTAACTTTGTCTTAATGCGAATGCAACGTTGGAGAAGAAAAATATCTTTCCGAATTATCGCGATGCGAAAAGACTTCGATCGATCGACATTTACTATTCGCATTGAAATTATCGCGTCGTAAAATACTACGCTTATTCGCTACGTACCTTTAATTTGGAATTTTTTTACTTTTTGCGATTTTTGCAACTGCATTCGTAGTTATAAGCGATCGAAAGATGAATTCGTGCTTGCACAAACATTTGCGACCGGATCGAAGTTAAATTGCAAATTTAACAACGCCAAGTAGCAATGAGACGAGTTGCTTCTGCAGACTTCGCGCGTCAGACAAGTTGAGTTTAAAACAACAGTTGCCGAGACTGTCTGATGTCGTGATTTCGCACATATTGTGTTTATCAAGCTTGAAGGAGATTTTACGAGAAATTTTTGTTAAACTTACCAACTTTGCCGATTTGGCGTCGAAGGGCTACGAGACGCTGAGCAAGGGCAAGAAGTCATGGAGTGTGCGGTTGGGATTGTCGCGCGCCTCCCAGTCGCCCCGTCAAGACGTCGCCCATTCGCAGGGTAAGCACCACGCGGGCTGGGGCACCGTCTCCGGGGGGAGTGTCCTCGCCCAGCAGATGATCTACGGGGAGCCCTGGCTCTACGGGACCGTGCGGGCCGCGGGCTCCAGGGCCCTGAGACCCGGTCACCTGCCTCAGCTGACACACCACCACGGGGCGCAGATCCTGCTGGTCTGCTCCTGTCCGGACTTCCTGAGCGGTACCGTCACCGACGTCGGGAACAACTGCAGGAAATGCGGCGGACATCGGCTCGCGGGCCTCGCCATCGGCGGCACTTGTAGAATGCCCACCACGGCTGTAAGAACGAGGCCCAGTTTGGCCGGTTGGTATTTTTCTTTTTTATTATTCACCAATGCAACGCTGCTTCATCTCATTATGCCGGCGTCTATTTTCCACGGAGCCGAGAAGTTTTTGTGATTTTTGGAGATCAGCAGGGAGCCCCGCATTATAATTATTGCACCAATTTCAGCTCACTTTTTTGGTGTTTAACTCTAGTGAAAAATTCATTCGTAAATTTGCTAGTTGGTAAATTCGAACTGCTCGATTACTCAGTTAATTTAAAATTCAATTTATCTTTTACTACGAACAGCTTCCATCTTAAGAAAATCCTAAACTATATCGTCGCAATTGGATGATTCTTTGCTAATCAGTTTCATTTTTACCGTAAAAATGAATTTTTCACAAAACAAACGACGAAATTTCACGGAATAAATTTTCTGTAAATTCCAAATGTCGTGAACTCCGAGTAATTCTTATAACTCGATTAATAATTTTGAAACTAAATTGTAATCGACTTTAAAAGAATTGAAAAAATACTTTGTATTTCAAAATAAAAATGCCGTTTTTCAATATATTTCGTTTAATTTGTCTGAAAAAAAAAACAGTAGCATTCGTAATAATACTTTTTATTATATCAAATTATTTTCATGAAAAATAGAAAATCGCGCGCGAATAAATAATATAATTAATCGCGTTACTTTTATACAAATATGTGAAACAATAAATTTAGTAATTTGTCAAAGTTTATCGAATAAAAAACAGCTTATACAGCTGAGCGAAGTAATTGCTTTCCTGCATTTCCTTCAAGATTAGTCGAAAGAATTTTTATACAAATATGTGAAACAATAAATTTAGTAATTTGTCAAAGTTTATCGAATAAAAAACAGCTTATACAGCTGAGCGAAGTAATTGCTTTCCTGCATTTCCTTCAAGATTAGTCGAAAGAATTTTCTAAATACCATGTATTTAGACTCTAAAGTTTTACTCGGGTACTTCCGTTATATCACAGTTTAGACTTTAACCACTACAAAGCTGGGAAGTGCAATCAGCAGTGTTGCCAACTGTCGCAAGCAAACAAGCATTTAACAAAAGTAAACGACTTTTGTTTGGCAGAATGTTCTTTCTCATTGTTAAGAGAACATACTGAAAGCTTGAAATAGATAATAGCACTACCAACTACAATTAAACGTTTAATTTGTATAATAAGAATTGCAATCCTGGCACTGTGGATTTGTTTCAAATACAAACTGTTTTTATCGACGACGATCGAGGAAATTTTTATTCGATAAACACACGCGCTTCGTCTCATTATCGCGTCTCGCGCTCATAAATACACAACTAACCTTCGTATATTCATTTAAACGAACGCACCACTTTGCATTTTTATTCAACACCTACAAGAGTGCAAATAACAACGCGTCTTTTTCCTTTGTACGGAGTTATAGGTTTGTTGAAGTTGAACAACGATGACCCTTACGACCTGATGCGCAGGAGTAGACTAGTGGAGCCAAGGTCACGCGCGCGCAGCATCTCTCCGTTGCGTCAAACGAATCAGCGGGACATCCGCAGTCAAAGTGTCGTGCGCTGCAGTCCAAGTAAGGAGAGGGGAGTCGTCAAGGTGGCCACTGTCGAGCCCATGTCCAGAACCGAGTGGTTCGATTGCTCTGGTTCAAATCAAAATTCGGGTCTAAGCTCCGGAAGTGATTGTTTACACGAAGATAATTCTAATCAATCGGTGCGTATTCTTGCGTCGAATATCAAATCAGCTTTCTTTCGTTGCCTCATTGTTACGACGACGTACAACATCTACGTTACTTATAATTGATATAATGCTGTTTTCATTGGCTACCTAAGATCGTTGACCTTTAGTACTGGTTTTGTTTACAGAAGCATTTTTTAACGACAAATTAAGCTGCTTTTGATATATTATTTTTAATTAAGGAGATAGACATTGAGAATAAAGAAACCCGAAATTATGTTGTCATTTTATAAGAACTTATTTTATAACGATTTCGAATTAAAAAGCAAATTTAATATGTGACAATGTAATCGATAAAAAAACTAAACTAATCGGATACTTGAAATGCAGTTTAACCAATGCCGTTGTTGCTTAAAAAAAGGTCAACAATGCATAGCGAACGCAACCGAACGATCGGTGAAAAATAATTTTTTGTCCCAATGAATCCAAAAATAGAGCGAATCGAAAGAGAGCGATTGGAGCTCTAAGAAGATGTTGACTTCCCAGGAGGTACCGATCGCGCGGCCATCGTTTGGACGCTTAGCTCGCGTGGCCAACCACAGCAATAATTCCAGAAGCTGGCAATCTTCTTCTCTGCAACTAAAACCGGAAGAAGAGACGAGCAGCACCACAACCTCCATAAGCAGCGATTCGCGCAAAAGTATCCTCGAGTGCGACGTGAATCCGTACCTGCTGCTGAAGAACCAGCAGCAGCGAATCGTCGGGGACAGCAAGGACGAGGACGACCTGAGCGACGATCTGTCGGACAACGCCCTGGAGTACGAGTCGCAACAGTCGACCAGCAACTCCTCCTCGAATCTCTTCGACTCCTCGAAAGTCAAGTCCATAGAACGGACGCCAAACAGAAGCTCGGTTGCGGCGATCGGTGGCCAGAGGATCAGGGTCTTCAACGAGACGAGAGAGCCGAGCGACGAGGAGGACGGATACGTGCCACTCCAGCCCACGCTCACCAGGATACCTATTCCAAAGATATCACCCAAGAGACCCCCCAGGAGACTCAAGGAGGCCAAGAACGTCGTTAAAAGCATACTGAAGCGAGCCGACAAGTCCCTCTTCGTGGAGCCCAAGCGCAAAAGTGTGCTTTTCAACGTGGACAACATAATTCTGGCGCCTGAGAAACCGGCAGACATGTGTTCGAGGTACCGTAGCACTTTTAATTGCTTCTTTACGGAGAGGAGAAGTTTAGCTCGCAACGCGCATTCGGTTCACAGCGCTGAGGCTTGATTAACCTACTCGGTTGCTTTGCTTTGGATATCGATGCAATTTGCAATCGAAATTTACACGCTTTCGCTAACATTTCGTTCACAGCGACAAAATCACCAGCTCGGCGAATCGCGAGCCACAATTATAGAGCGATTTTATACAGGTTTCAAGTACCGAAATCCAGCAAAGCATTCCTGGATTCGATTTATTCGAAAAACAGCATAAGAGCTTCCTTAAAAGTCAATCGTTCAATATGCACACGTATGCGTTAAAAGCTAATCTCTTCTCTTGATTAGCGGGAATCGCGATTGTAATTATACCCTCGGAATAAAAACACTCGTGCTCGCACTTTTGCTTACAAGTTGTGAACGAAACGTCAATAGGAACACCTTTTTGAACGAGGCTTCGCGTGTAGGATTCACTCTTGCAAAAAATCGTTATCGAAATCGTTATTTGGCGTCGAAAACCCTATTTTAAGAAACGCTACTTTTTGACTGCAGCTCCCAAAGAAAGACCAGCAAACCGGAAGTACTTCTGATGAAAGACTCGTCACCCGCGAACGACCCCAAAACTACGGAGGTCGATCCCGTGGTGAGCGAGGCGCCGATAGTGCCGGAGGAAGTGCAAGTCGAAAGACCCCAGCGGTTCATCACGATTCCAAACATCAAGAGTTTCAAATCGTCGTCTTATTCGTCGCAGCAACTGGCGCAAGATCGGCAGTCCAATCGGCAGCTACCGGAAGCCAAAATTGTCCCAAGGGTGAAAACCATACCACCGATGGATAAAATCAAGATAGACAAGTTTTTGCCCTCCAAAAAGCAGCAATTCCAGGACCAGCACCACCAGCAGAATCGCCTTAATCACGACTTAAATGCGCACCCGAGGAACTTGGAGAGTGCGGAGAAGAGAGTGTCGGCGAAGGGCAAGGAGTCGGAAAAGAGCAAAGCACCGGTTGCAGATGCACCGGGTGCTGTGGTTGCGCCGGAAATGAAACTAGAGAAAGTCGCCGTTTCGGTGGATCCAGAATCGAGGACCGTAAAAGCCATAGTCGTCGACGAGAAAGACTTGATGGAGAAAAACGAGGGTAAGTAGTACTTAATCTATACGAGTGGTTGGGTTGCTGGTTTATCTCTTCGATTTCAATTTTGTACAGACAACTTGTCGAAATACACCAGAAACAAGTTTACGAATTCGACTTTTTCGATGCGCGTTGGCTAAACTGTTGAGAAGCAAGTGAAATAAAACGCCATCGGGCTCGCACGTCTACAACTATGCTAATTTCTAGAATAAACGAACCGTTAACTACCACAAGTCCGTTATCAAAGTTTTTGAGAAAAAATAAAAATTCACGTCCGGCATAGTGACTTTTTCCGCGCGTAAATTTTTACTCGCTCAATGCCACGATGGAATGTGTGAAATTTACAAAAATTCACACAGACCTTTAGAGTTATCCCGTTTTATACTCGAAGAATCGACCTGCAAATACATACACATTGGGAACGAATAATCTGAAAAATACAATAACTCTCATTAAGCTTAATATATTTTCTCAAAAAGTATATCCGATAAAACATTTCACCGGCTGCTTGTATTGCAATGACGTGTTTGCTCTTAAAGCGACAGTCTGCATAAGAAAAATGAAAGGGTGCTTTTTTGCAAATCAATTTTTAAGGGCGATCACTTTTACGATGTAACGTTTTTGCTAATATTATTTGCATATTGCTACGCGAGCAGTTTTATACAAAGCCAATGTCGTTAGACCATGTTAGATTGAAATTTATCGGGTTTGTATCATATAATAGCAGAATGAAGTACGAGCCTTAGAATATAATCAGATTGTACGTGTATTCGTACAAGAAGGATAAAAGTTAACCGAAAAAACTGTGAAACGAACTGTAAAGAATTATTGATAAAAAAGAAAAACCTAAGAAAATGAAAATATGCCATTGTTAACTTTCGTCCGATCGGTCGATCGACAATAATGAAATTGATTTATTTTTATTTACAATAGATCGAAGGCGGATAAATATAAAAAGCCGCGGTCTGTCTGTGCTCCGATCTACTATTTGGTTTAACAATTTTTCGATTGGTTTTCTGCTTTTATCATCACTCGATACAGTAAATTTTATAGTAAAATTACTCGACTGCAAGGCTGAGAAATTAGCGCAGCATTCGGGTTTCAAAGTGGATTTTTAACGCGCGATGAGTTTAGCTAAACGAAGCGCCATTCTTGTATTTAAAGTAACGGACGCCTAGGACTAATCGCAACTGGGTTTAGCGCAAATAAGGTGGTTGTAACAGCCTTTGAGCATTGCGTTGCGAGTCATTATCGCGAGTTGACGGCGGGACAAAAGCGCAAAAAATGATCGATCGACGCGTGGCACTTGTGCAAATACCAATGAAAAGTGCATTTTTGTTCGAGACGCATTGAGAGCAACGCGAACAATGCCAGTGGGCAATACGAGGTCAGGGTCAATGAGTTCGTTTCTCCCTGCGAAGGGACGCAGATCCAGGGGCCCGATAACGAGCCTAAAGCATAGATACGTACCTGGCCGCTCCTATAAAAGGCATAAATCTCCGGACTGCATATGAATTAACTTGTCTTTCCCATACGTATATCTGCGCACTGCATCGAGAGCTGCGGGGCTGCTGCAGCGGAGGGGGTAGACTCTTCAGGAATTCACGGAGTGCGCGAGTGTGAGTGGATGATAATGCGCGCGTGGGTGTGTGCGTTAGCGCGAGAAAGGTTTCGCAAATTTATTCGCGCGTGTATCTCGTGTTCGGTAACGTGTGGGAATTATAAGATTTATAATGGCGTGTCGTGCGCGATGCTCTAGGCGTCCTTTTTCCCAAGAAGCGCTTAAATTAGCTTCGAACTAAACGCGGTGCGACGATTTTACTTGACGTTGAAAAGCAGTCGCGGGCTGATCGTGGAGCGCGAATCCCGCATTCGGGGAAAATGCCTCGGTACGCGTACGTTTTCGTCTTCGGAAATTGGGCGCTTTTCCTCGAACCTCCGGGCAATTAATGCGGAGCTAAGCGCCGCCACGCAGACGCGGATCGAGCCTCGTTCTCGAGGAAAACATTCGAAAAGTTGGTTATCTTTCCATCTCGCTTCTGCAAAAACCAGTGACGGCGCGCATACACACACACACATTACGTTAAATTAATAACGAAACGTCTCGGTTAACTGTGCGAGCCGCCGCCGCCGCCTGGAAAACGGCTTCGGGAACGTAAGCGCGTGGGAAAAGCCCCGATCGACGGAGAGAGAAAATAACGTACGACTCGCTGGGATAATGGCGACTTTTTTCCTCCGTCTCGTTTTGTACGTCTGCAGAAGCTGTTTGGTTCGATGCATCTGTTTCTGCGCCGGCCGGAGACGAGGTCACGACTGCTCGAGCGAACTTGGCGACGAAAGCGCAAAAAGTACCGATCGAAGTATCTTCTTTAAGCTGCGCTAGATTGGAAAAAAGTCGATCGCAGAGATTCGCACTCTTTCCTCCTGACTGCGAATCTACGAATCGCCGAGCTGAACTCTCAAATCGTCAGTCGGCATTTAGCTGCTGTAATTAATAATTGTTGCGCAAGCAATCTGAAAAATTGTGCATCGGAGTACGCGCACTCGAACAACTCAACTTAAAAAGGCCAATTTTCGCTTCAGAAGACGCCGAGTGATTAATGTCTGCCCGAGTGATTAAAAATTAATTTTACTCGGCGCAGTTTCTCAAGCGCGCGCGCGCGCGCGTCTATGTTCTCGGATGTTGTACACGCGAGCCGATGCTGGAGAAAAGCTCGACGCTCGCGTTTGTTAAACGATGCGCGGGGGTGGAGGGGGCAACTGCTCGATCGCGCCCCAATCCCGAGTTTTGTCGGTTGCTTTGGTTTTTCGAGCTCCGCTTCGGGAACACGTTGCAAGTTGTGCTTTCCAGGCTCTCGTTCCTCCATTCTTATACGAGTCCAGGAGTTTTATCCCTGAAATATTATTGCGACGATCCCAGTTTCAGTTGCGCCTCGGCGATCCTTTTCTTATTCCACAATGCAGAATCGCGCTCTTGCGTAATGCATTAATAGATATTCTAAGCGTGAATTTCAATCGTCGGCAGATAAATTCCTGTTCCTTTTTTACGCGTTATTCGCAAATATTGATTATTCAAATGCTTTGTGTATTTCTTAATTATTGAGAATGATTGTGTCGAGCGTTTCGTATGATTTTATTCAAAGCAGTTAATCAACTGTTACAAAAGTTGCCGACTCGTATGGACTTTTGAAACGTCGATTTAAAATTCTTGTCTTTAACTTTTAAAAAAAACACCACCTCATCTGTAATCATGCACATGTGTCGAGTGTTGGTGAAAAGAAATCTTTCTTTAAAACTTTTAACGATGTAATTTTTCGAAATGTACCACGCGCATTAAAACGACTAATCGGTTATTTTTTTAAATTTTAAATATCGGATAAAACGCGTTGCGCGTAAAATGTTATTTATTTTGCAAGAACTAGTGGAATTATACGAGTTCTA
Organism: Platyscapa corneri; assembly: GCA_018907185.1. Taxonomy (NCBI): domain Eukaryota; kingdom Metazoa; phylum Arthropoda; class Insecta; order Hymenoptera; family Agaonidae; genus Platyscapa; species Platyscapa corneri. The sequence goes on from JACCHW010000033.1 coordinate 2,794,217, forward strand.
ACTCCCAATAACGAGCAAAATTTTTGGAATGTTTGGAATAACTTTTTAATATTGAGAGTTTTTGAAAGTTCAACTGATACACTTATTTCATAGGATTAAGTGTATTTGTATAAATCAAATGCACAGCGTCGTGAATTTTGAGTAAAATAAAAGAGAGTCGAATAAATATTATTAGGATTCGTTTTCAAAATTACGGGTAGATTTGCTTTTGACGTCGAATGAACTATATAATCGTAATTATATGTTTTAATTTTTTTGCGATACTGTGATCACTAAATAGCTATAGCTAAGTAAAAAATAAAGACGATGGGAATCTCGATTTTGTACATCTTTTGCTTTGCTATGCGTTTTCTCGCTAAACCAAATTTTATAAATAAGTGTTTTGTTATTCCGCTTGCAAAATACCAACATTCGAGAAATTAAAAACTTTTTCCAGTGCGATTCCACGGCTGAATTTTAGGCTCGTAAAAAGTCCCTGCATGTTTTTGCAATGCCTCGTGTAATTCTATACAGTAGTAATTAACATAGAGCTCGCACGTGTCCAGGCGACGGACGTCGCGACGTGGAGACACGAGTCCTGTCCGATAACTTCCGCTTAAACTTCCGGTGTAATTGTACTTACACTTTTCGAACTACAGTCAGGTATAGCAACAAATCTAATTTACATTCGATGTTCCTGTCTCAGTTGGAAGTCTCTACTATTCCATCGAGTAAATTCTCGTATTCAAATACGCGGTTCGTCTGTAAAAACTATCCTTCTTATTTTAGATGCTTTCTCTAACGTTCGCAACTTTATTTAATTACTTTTTTTGAAAAAATAAAAATGAACGCACGCGCTAAAGTTCAAACGCTTTTGTAACGCAACAAAAACCGACTTCGCTATTACGACATTACCTTAGACAAATAAATATTTTTTTCCTTTATTTTTTTAATAAAATCAATGAAATTCTGCTGCTTATCCGTTATCGAAGAATTTTACGCAACACAAATATGGTACTTTTTTACGAAATGAATCGCGATAATCACATTATTAAAAACGTGGAGAATTACAGTACAGGTTGCAGACGTAAAACCTTCGATTACAACAATTGATTAATGCGATATCGACTATAATTTCAACAACTATAATTGTAATTTATATTGCCGAGAATTTGCGGAATAATATTAACGGTAATTTTGACACTTGTAATTCATCAAACACTTGTCTTTTCGCGTGTATTTCAACGCCACGCGATTGCAATTTTTAAGTATACTTTCGTCCACTTCTTTCACCTTTTTACCTGTTGCTCTTCGTTTAATTATTGGAAAGCTGTGACCTGCTTAAACTCTTGCGTTTCTTTGTAGTTCAAAATGGCCAAGGAAATTTAATCGAATCATTGTTTTACCACAGCTACGTTATCTAACGTGTTTTCAAATGTCTTTTACAGAGAACCGCTTCGAATAAATACGAATAAAGGCGCAATTTAACTTATTCGCGTATGAAATCGCGCGCGAGCTATTAAAGTAAACCCTCCTAATCTTATAAAGTTTATTTTTATTCGAGAAGAATCGATTAAAACTATAGGAGAATAACGAGGCTTCCGTAATTCACGGTCAACAATTATTAGAATTAGTAACAGTTAGATGAATCGACAAATTTTAAACGAAATATAAATTATAAATTAAACTTTTTAATTATTTGGACGTACTGTTGCTTTCGATATTGTAATCTTCGGAACATTTAAAAATCGCTCGTTTATTCATGCGTTTATTTGTTTGTCTTTAATTTATATTATTGATCAGAAATTATTGCGCAAGCAAAAGTATCGAACGACGTTGCAGTTGAACGATAAACCTTAATTTAACTTTTTTTATTTAAAAATTCAAGGGCACGTGTATGGAATACTATAAAAACGTTACGAGACGTCAATGATTTTCGTATTTGTTCACTTGTGTTCAGCAATCAATACGAGACCAACGCTACTTTATTTTTATCCTGTTTCGTAAATTTAAGACAATGATTATAAGTTTATGTCCATTCTTATTTCTCAGAGTAAAAGCAAATCACAGAAAATGAGCAACTTTTTGGTTTTGAGGCTAGCGATTTTATTTTATCAGCAGTAAACACAATTTATTGTCCGAATAAAACTACTACACGTTCGTTGAGTTCTGCCGCTTTAAGGAAACGAACGTGTTAATTGTGCACTAGTGTTTTACCAATAGCGATTCGCGTTTTTCGTTTAAAAATTTGTAAAACATTAAGCGCAGACTTTTCTCCCACGTGCTCAAAAAGTTCGACTCTCTCTCTCTCTCTCTCTGGAAACTTGCGGCCACACATCGACGTGCAGAAATCACATCTACACGAGACTACCAGTTTTGATAGTCGGCACTCCTTTCGTAAATGCAGTTGCTTCTAGCCGAGTTCGAAAAAAGAGCAGCAATTTCACAAAAGCTCGTTCGTTTTATCTCGAAAAGCGTTTTGCAGTGTCAGTCGAGAAAGTTGGCGGCGCGGCTGCAGTGCGCGACTTGAAAATGCATAGGCGAGTGCACTAGTCCTCGGGAATTCGCGGAATGCACGCAAATGACGTTCGAGCGAACCGCGCAGGACGATTGCGTAAATTGCAACTGCACGCAGAGTTTGCGGTGCTGCTTTCCTCGACGGCCAGCGTCTTCGTGGCCGACGCTCACTTTCGCCCCGTTTTTCCGATCGCCTCGATCGAGATTCCGATTTCCATCCGCGAAAAGCCAGCGGACGAGGGGAGAAGCCGCAGCCTTTGCCGAGAGCAGCCCAACAATGGAGTCGTTTTCGATTCGTTCCTCAGCTCGAGCTAATTACGTAAATGCAATTTTATACAGTTTTTATTACGATAATTGTTGTATCCGCGAGTAATGATAACGCGGGGATACAGTTACGACAGGAACACCGAGTTTACTTAAATTTTGCAATACCAGAGCCGAGCACAATTCGCTGTTATCCTCCGACTAATTGCTAATTATAATGATAATTGCCGGGAGCATTAAACGTTTACATTTTTTCCGTTACGCTTTGGCATTCGTCGATTGACGGTATTCCTTAATTCTATTTGCTTGTGAGAAACTTTTCAAGCGTGTCCTTTTCTTCAACGTTGCATGAAAATAAATGTTGCATTACGTTTAAACGCTTTGCGAAAACGTATCACAATCTTGCCTCAAAAACGGAAAATTGCGCTCTCCGTTGCTGCCAGCAGCAGCAGCCATGATAAAATTGACTGCTCCTGAACAATTTACTTTCTTCTTTCGTTAAAGAAGTAACGACTTGTCTCGTATTCCTCGGACGTGTTTTAGATAATACGCGTAACCGAAAATAATATTGCGCTACGGAATGGAAAATCAACGGTTGCATTGTGAAAAGTTCGAGTAATTTTGGAAATTCAAGAACTGGTTTCCCAGCCACGAAAGCTTCGTCGCTTCTTTTCTCGAATTAAATTACTCGATTTGGGAAAGGGTCACGATTATTAAAATCGTAATGAATAAATACATCGAGAGGTGTTATCGGTTACCTATTGACGGTAAGTGTAAAATGTTTGCAGTACAGTAACCAAAAATCTCGATCGATAAAATTGCACAGACTTTTCAATACCGAATAAAAAGATTTATATTACACGAAAAAAAACTTCGAAGCTAATAATCCTAAACGAAGTCAGCGCGAGGGCTAAGTTTCACATTTAATAATAAACTTTCATATTTAATAATGGAAAAGGTCCAATTTGCAAACAGGCATGGATAAAAAAGTAACAGCAGTTCCTCTTCGGGCCGATGCTTAACCACGTGTTTCCTCAAGAATTTCTCGAGTTTCGTTGCTTTTTACGGCGAATTTCTCCACTGCTATGCTTAATTCGTATTAATTTTCGTCGAAACTGCTCAAATCGCTGCAAATCGAGCTTGAAATTCCCGATAACTCGAGGCACCAAAAACTCGCCTCGTTGTTCTTAATTTTCACGACACGTGTTGGTCCCTCGCTTTGAAAACGATTTTTTTCGTCATGGAGATACTCGGCATTTTTGACGTAAAACAGTCGTCCTCGTGCCCGAGAAGAGGCGCACAAGAGAGTCCGACTGCAACGGAAGTCTCTTAATACTTTTATCACCCGTCGATTTGAATTATTACATCCAAAAGTTAGATCTTTTAAAGCAGTTTGGTTTTATTTATCTTTCTCGCTTTTGGTTTGCATTTTACCAAAGTGTAATTCTCGTTCCTAAAATACAGATTAGCCCGTTTGAAAGTCGCGGAGAAGATTATTATCTCGTTTAAAGTGCCGACCTTATTTTCACTTATCAATCGATCGGATGTCTCTTAAAACAACACGAAGCAACGCGAATGAAATAATATAATTTTAATTAGTCGGCGAGACTTAATGCGGCAGAATTATTCGATCGAGTTACCTTCTCGTTTTTGTTTGCAACGCACGATCGACACGAATTACAAAACATACGCATTTATAAGAGCGTGCGATCGACTCGAAGAGACGAAAGACACGCGACGAAAGTTAGCGATGTTATTGACGCGCATAAACGAGGTTGACAAATTTTAAGCTAGAAAAATCCGAAATTTGCTTCTGCAAACAAAAGCTAAAAACAAGGGCTACGTCCTCGCGAGTACAATTGCGAACCTTCAACGTCCGCGGCGGTGTTTTCTCGGCCTCTTTCATTCGCACCTGCATTCGCGCCGCCGGAAGGGAAACCGCAGAGTCAAACTAAGGCCAATTTACCGGATTTCAAAAACTTATTTAATTTTCTTTTGTAGCCGCACCGGCACACCAACAACCTCTTCCTCTTTCGCGACGTTTACTTCGCGCAACAACGCCGTTTTGCTCGATTCGAATTAATAGCTGCGAACGATCGTCTCCTACGAAATTTGGCGTACCAAGATTAGAATACATTTTTAGAGTTTTAGCGCGCAAGTTTCTTAACCGCGAAACGTACATTTACGAAAATCTACTCGTTCCTTTTCCAATAGAGCCGCTCAGCAAAATTTTGTTGTTAATAAAAAGGCAAGGACGTATTAAAATTTAAACGACTAATTTAATAAAAGTATTTTGGATTGTATTAAGATTCCAAACGAAGACTGTCTAAAACCCTAAATGTCTCGGATGTTTAAATTGACTTTTCCGGCGTTCAATATTTAAAATTTTGCCGTTTTTGTCTTTTCACAAATCGCACGAAACGAAGGTGCGATTGTTTGAAATACGCAAAGCCTTACTTGAATAATTTCAGGCAGCAAATGCAGGATCGCGGCTCAGAGAGCAGCAATACATTAGAATTCGCTGCAAGTCTGCGCTTTTCAACTTATAAATTGCGACGAAACTCGCCAACTGCGTTCGGCCGACTTTTGCGGAATTATCGATTCGACGGCTAATAATTACCGGCTGGGCTAAAAATAAGCAGGCGAGTTAAAAGCTCGGAAGAAGATTAGCAGATCAGTGAATTCGGCTCAGATCCGCGACGGGCTTCCACTTCCTCCGAAACGAACTCCCGGTCTGAAATTAAGTTCGAGATTATTTCCGCGAATAATTGGTCGGTGTGCAGGCGCATAACCAGAAGTAGGAGCTGCCGGTAATATTACGACGGCGCGGTTCATGAGAACCGATTTTCGCCGAGCACAGATGAAAAAGTGTGCAGCGCATCGGTGCGCGTCTAGAATTATGGGAGAGGAAGTAAAACGGGATAACCTCTCGCGAGTAGCTGGGAAAGTGTCTGCTCTTGCGAGACAACCTACTTAAGCCCGCAGTGTCTCCTCGCGACAAATATTATTTATCCGAATGCTGGCCGTTTTTGGTCTCGAAATCCGTGCGTTAGGCGCGCAACCGGGAGTGTCCGGCCGCCAAAGTTGGTCAGCCTGATCGAATATTCAAATCTCGTAAGAGCGAAGAACTGGAATAAGGGCAGCTTCTCGGCCGGCACCTGTTTTCGCGCCAATATATCAAGCGAATATGCTCGCGCATTCGAAAACGGACGTTAACGACAACATCTGCGCACGATCCACACTACCGTCTCTCAGCTCTGCGCAAAACTATAATAAGCTATAGTTTTAGAGAGTCAAGGCCTTGGCGAATGCAACGAGAGCGGATTAAACGAGGAACGAAGCAGTTCGGCCTTTAAGTGCGCGAGCCGCGTTTTCAAATTGCCATTAAAGCAGCTGTAAAATTAAAGCAACGTATCGTATGATAAATTTTCGCGCTGCTCCAACTTTTTAACGGGCGAAAACTAAGACAAAACCTCGGCGCGTAAAAATGAAGCCAAGCCGAAGGACTCGCACAGGTTATAAAATTATAGCACGTACTCTCATCGATTCGTAAAAATGCACGCGACGAGCAGCTGGGATTCCGATGCTGAAAACCGAGTTCAGTCGGACCGGAATTTTTTTATTTATAATTGTGTTCGGAATAAAAAATACTCCTCTTAATTATTTCCTCGTCTTGCAATAGTCCATGCAAATCCGTTTAAAACTCTTTTACGTACAATCTTGCGGAGTGAGAGATCAACGGACTGATTTTCCGTTATTTTCTCACGGATACTCGTCGTTAAAGCTTCAATCATTGGCTTTGTGAAAATTAATTACGCAACCGTGCCGATAAAGAAGATCGACGATCGCGGCATACGTATGGTTTGCGGCATACGGACGAGCGAAATCTCGAGTAAAAAGGCGAGAGCATCGACTGACTGCCGCGTATTTGCACAAATTGCAGACTGCGCCGCTGGAGTCTCCAAGTCGATGACGTGCTTGACACGCAGTCAGAGCGAGAGATCACCTGCGCGCACCGGGACTCTACCGGCCGATTTGGGTTTCGTCGACACGATGCGATTGAGCCTCTGCCGACGCGTCAAAGACGAAGACGCATCCTCGACTGCGCTGGACGAGGTCAGGAGAAAAATCAGCTTCGAAGAGGCCAAAAGAAGGATGACACTAAAGGTGCATAGCTCTCTCTCTTTATTTTTATCTCCGCGCCGACCGCTCCTAGACTATTTCCCTCTGATTTTCACACTTCATTTTCCGTCGCTTTTCGCAATGGACAAGCAACAAAGAGTGCTTGTACGATACGGCGAGCTACAAATTAGTAATTTAACGTTTGATTTTAAATTTCTTCACGCGAGCTTTCTAGTCAATTGCGATTGAAGCAATTGCGCTTCAATTTCATATTTACTCGGTGAAAAATAGAGCCTTTAGGAAAACAATACGTCGGACGAAAATGAGAAACGAAATTCACTGCGGTCCTCTAAAATGTCCAGAAAAATAACGTTTTTTAATTCGAAGCACGAATTGAAGATCATCGAGTCGAGTGCAATAAATGCTTGCATAAAGGAAGAGACTGAGAGTTGCGAAAGGAAAAATGCAGCGGGCGATGCGGAGAAAACAAAAGCAGACGAGGCGATTAGAGCGAATAAAGAAGAGCAATTCAGGGGCATGCGACCGACCAGCTGGTCTCCGCCACCGGACAAACCAGACACAAACCAAAGGCAAACACAAGAAAATCCGAATGTTTGTAAAATCATCGTGACGCCTAATTTGATGCCGGCACCTCTTATGGTTCACAGACTCCAGGTATCCACTTTTGTTTTCATTTCGCGCGATTTTTTGCTCATTTATCTCACGCGCAAAGTCTTCCTTCATCTCGATATAAATAATTAACTTTTTTCCAAATAAACGACTTTGTAAAATTAGAAATACGAAATTTACCGATCGCGAAACAACTATTTTCGAGTTATCGATCAATTTTTCGATAGATTGGTTCGAACACGCCAATGAAAGAATCGCGGAGTACGTCGATCATCATAAACGGAGAACAACAAATTCACGGGCCAGAAGCGACGCTGGACTCGGACAACAAAGTGACCATCAGCGTGAGCGGCGAAGACAGCGTCTGTAGTCCCACCGTCATTTCGGTTAACAACAACGCCGTGGAGACGCTATCGAGCGTTCAGACATCGGGCGACCAGAAGCGAACCCTCGTCATCCTGGACAACTACCGGTCCAACATCGTCATCAGCGGAGATCGGCAAGAGCAAAAACTCCAGGTAAACGCTAACCAAATAATTCACAACCCGAGTTGAATCGTTTATGGATAATGTGGAATATAATTGTGGTGTTGCTCGGTAAAACTTATTGCCCGTCAGCCGATTAAAACTACATTCCAAAAATACGCAAAAACTCGCGGCCGTGATTATTCGCGATCGCGAAGCGCAGCATTTAATAACAAAACGCATTTTTCTGTGACACGTAACAGGACGTGAATGCAAATGAGACGAAGATGCAGACAAACTGCAGTAAGCCCGTCGACGTAAAATCGGTCCCGAAATTGAAAAAGATCGACGAGTTTGCGGAGAGATCGCCTAAATGGAAGGAGATAATCGAGGGCCCGAAATCTTCTGAAAATTCAAGGGAAGAGTTGATTTCGAAGCTCCTCGAAGATTCTCTGCGCAAGGCCCGGGAAAATGGCGAGATTCTGGACGAGGGCAGCGGCGAAGCGATACTTAAAATTCTCAAGCAAAGCTTACTGAAGAGTTCGCAGTCGAACGTCGAGCCTAAATATTTCACGCCATCTTGTAATTTGAATGCGGGTGCGTTGGACGGGGATCTGATCACGAGCAACATGTTCCTCGAGGAGAACGCGTACGAGGTGATCAAGGAGCCGATATACGAGGAGATACCGGACGAGCCGCCGCCATTGCCCCTCAGTCCACCCCCGAGCGAGGACTTTTTGAAAAACAGAATCTTCTTCGACGACTACAAGGAGAGTTTCAGAGGTGACTACTACGCATTAAAAATCCATTTTTAGTCTTGGATGTGTTAGTTAAAAAAGCTTATCTCTCGCATTCAAAGCGTCAATTTTTACGTAAATTTATTTTTCTCTATTTCTCGTTTTAAAATGTTCCATATTCAGACGGTCTGCGGGTAAAAAACGTTTATTATCTAATTTAAAATGATCGCGTAACTTCCAGATTTGAATAATAGACTTATGCAATCACTGGACGTCTACTACAAGCCTTTGAATAACAACTCTGGACCGTATCTAGACTGCACGTACTTGTCTAAAAGTCCAACCGAGTCTTTTAAGAAAACGTCGAATTCCTCGGTGATAAAGAAGGATAATCTGTCGAGTAAATTTGAACTTTTAAATTTCATCATGGATTCGAAGGTGCGTACGCGAGTTGGAAACGTGGCGTTAGATCAGGAAGAAGAACCGGACGAGGAGGAAGAGGAGGAGGAGGAGGAGGAGGAGGAGGAGGAGGAGGAGGAGGAGGAAGAGGAAGAAGAAGATCCCGAGCGAGATTTAGAAGCTTTGTACGAGCAAAAGGAAACGAGTTTGGGAGACTTAAGCTCGAAAAGTTCGCAAATTTCTAACGTATCGGATAGCAGCGAGGAGTGCAATATAATTCTGACAAATTCGCCTGACACGCTTAAGGTAAGGATATCGCTTAACGAATTCAATTATCCGATCCTGCGGCTTCGCCGGTAACTTAAATGAAACACCATTTCATAAAAAGTACTAAACAAAATTTCTCGAAGCTTATTTATTAATTACAAAAAGTTATTTACCTTTCCAAGATCAATTGATACGCAGTATTACAATATTGCTTGATTTCTTTATCGACGTACTCGAGTCGCTAAATTACGGCACATCATCGCGAAAATCCATGGTAATTTCAAAATGTTTAGAATCTCGAAATTAACAAGACATAAGAAAAAGTTAAAGGGATTTCGTAAAAGATTGTTCTCTGTCTTCCATTAATTTATAAAATAATAAAAATTCATGTTCATTGGAGGCTGTTTTTATTTGAAAAAAATTAGGAGGCTATTGAAGAAAATGGCAGTCGCGATATATCGCACGTGATAAAGAAACCTTCATTCGGTCGGAAGATAAAGCGGTGTAAAGTTTTTTTCAAAAAAAAAAACATCGACACACTCGTTATTTAATCGCGAGTTGTAATTACAGTGGATTTATGAAATGATCTCGATTGCAATGAAAATGCGAATAAATTGCGCTGCTTGTGAAAAAATTCAGGCATCGACAGAAGTGCGTAGCGAGAAACGCTCCTAACGAATAAAAAATAAAATAAAGCATTTACGAAGACAAACTGCCAGCTACCTTCGAAAGCAGATTTTAAAGGAATTTATTAAGTTGCTCGCGTATCCGAATAGTAAAACTGGACCGCGTGCGCAAGCTTGAAAAATCGGACATTTTTCATTTGAATAATCGTAAAGCGAGGGAGGGGTGGGGGGGGGGGAGAATGGTAAGATTAGCGGGGATTCAACTCGATAGCCGTGTGCCTTGAATTTGCCTCGTTTGCCCAGACACGGACGGTGGACATCGAGAGGACGGACAGCGGCGTGGGTTCGGAGAGCAGTCAGGCAAGCAGTGGACGCGGCGGTGGCATCGGCAGGCGTTGGCGTACCGGAAGTGCCAACCACAATGGTCTGGGCCTGAATGCCTGCGGCAGCAACTCGAATGGCTGCAACGCCATAAAGACGGCGACGAGCGCGAATGCGTCTCACAAGCCGGACGTTAAACACTGCGAGGACTGCGAGCAGCGGCTCGAGCCCATCATCATCGACAGGTAATTCATTAGCCTCCGCCCATTGTTTCCGAGGGCCTTTTCTCGTCTCTCCGTCGTTTCGCGTTTGCGGCGCTTTAACCGATTATCGAAGGAGCTATATTTGCTGCCGTCAATCGGTGCGACTTTCGCGCCACGGGTTGCACCCAACTCGTTAAACCGAGCTGCCGACCCTCGGCGTTGTTGCCGTCAATTTAGAAATTCGGTGCAAATATCAGCCGATTGATTCGTGGCAAAACTAATGGCTGCAAGCCAAGTTAGACAAGTGGTCGACGCTCGTTCTGGTTTAAAATCTGCTCGACAATTACATTAACCGTTGCGCGTATAGCTTCGGATTTTGCCGGGGAGCGCGCAACCCTCGATTGAGTTTTCTAGCATTACGCCGACGAATGTAATTCCACTTTATCCTTCTTATTCGTCAACTTTATTATCAACGCGCATCTGAGAAAACCTATGGAACACAAGAGGCAATTTATCGTTTTCACTTTTTACGACGCATAATTTACCGCAATTGCCAATAGTATCGTTGAAATTTTAACGCGGCGTCAGTGTTGACGAGGATATTGGTGTCTCGTACTACAAATTAATGGCACCAGTTTAGGCTCGTATTACGTGTATTGGCCCGTTTTGACTCGAAGACTGCAACACAACTAGCATTTCGCGTGATTTGCAAATTGGAAAAACTTATTATTAATGGATTACCGATAATTAAAATAAATTAATAGAAATCATGGAACATTGACTCGTTGAACTGCCAAGAAGTCTTAGCGGAAACGGGAGGTTTTTTCCTTGAAAATTTTATTAAACACAAATGAACGTTAAATTTGTGCTTTTAGTCAGTGCAGAGAATTATTAATAGCTGGTAAACAATTATTGGCAAAATCATACATTATGAATACAATTATTATTTATCGAGGAACAACGTGTAATCGCTCTCACTTTATATTAAATTTATATCAAATATAAATGAAACTCGCAATTTTTTATTAGCCAAATTATTTCTTTTATAACCATAAAATACATAGCAGCTTCTGACGTTGAAATTTCCAAACATATTTATAACGACATTAAGAATTTTCGAGAGATTGTTTTAAATTTATAATTAAAATAAAATAAGACGATTGCTAATGCTGTCCGATTATTTAAACCGAACGATGAGCTTCCAAAAGGCTTTCGGACTTGAGCTACTAAGAAAAGTTGCTCCCGAATTCCGTTAGGAAAAAAGGGATCAGTCGACGTAGCAAAATTTACCCGCGACAAACACCAGCAGCTTTTTAGAAAGGATTATTACGCTCAACACTGTACGTTACTCCTTCGTTCTTATTTTTGTAGTATATTTAATTTGCTAGTTGCAATACACAAAAGCGACCCCTACAAAGATAAAATACACTTTATTAAAATTATAATCAAAATAGCAGATACGAATACTGAAAATTATAGTTTTCAATTTCCATCAATGATATATTAATGCGAAGCAGGAAATTAAATTGCTTTGTTGACTTAAAATATCTTTAATCGAATTATCATGAATTAAATATTACATGTAAATTTTGGAAGCAAATTTCACGCACTGCCAATTATTTTATTTTTCATACAAATTGTATAATTTATTGCTTAATCTGAACGTCGAGATCGCCGAACGAATAATCGACTTTAAAGATAATTGTCAACGCTCCATCCTTCATGAAGCCCTTCTGTGGATCGAACAAATCCGTCCGTTTAATAAACCGATTCAAATAAAAGATGTTTCCGTTTTGGAACTCTTGCTCAAACTTGTGTTTGTGTAAAGATTCATCAGCTTTGACGATTGCTAAATAACCACTCGCAGTGACTGGATTATCCACGTCTATCGGGTAAAAAGACATTCCAACGTAGTCCCTATCGCCGGGTCTGACCTCTTCGTCACTTTTGGCCGGTATTACGTCTTCGACTCCCTCGTCTATATGCATTTCCGGATCGCTTTCGACTTCCTGGACGGCTTCAGCTGCCGCTTCGCCTTCCTCTTCCATTTCGGAATTTGGAAATAATTTCATTTCCCACTGATGGGTCCCGTGTGTTGTTGTTGGAAAAGGCTACCAAACAAAATCTAAAATTTACAACTAAATTTTCTTTAATCCCTTTAATAGCTAATACACATCGCAGATGCAATTTACTTACATTATTTACTAAATGTATAACAAATTAAATGTCGCGGTTCAGCTCTTGAGATACGTAAAAACAAAAAAATAATTTAAATTCATAATGTAAATTAGTCTTACCATGGTCGTGAAGTAAGTACATTCTTCGCCGGGATTCTCCACCAAACAGTTGTTTTCCAGGATCCATTTAAATTTTAACGACGCAAATACCTTTTTTTTCTCAACGCAGAATTGTCTGGTATTCATTTTATTTTTTTAAAAAGAAAATCAAACAGAGATTTTTCCTCTCGTCGATTCACTAATTCTGAAATTATTTTCGTCTATTGATAAAAATCACGATTGAAATGATTAGGAAATTAAAACAATAAATAGTTACAGAATCCATAGTGATTTTCGAACCGGCAATCAATATTAAAAATAAAAATTGAATTATTAAAAAAAATAATTATTCCACGTGCATCGTCATTTATATTCCCGATTAAAAAATTACGACATAAATGTAACGGAAAAAATTAATTTGCAACGTTAATTTGTTGATAAACGTTAAAAATATAATCTTTTGAAGTAAGCAAAACTAACGCTTTAAATAATTTTCGTCGTATTGTTTGAGATGTAAAATTAATATTAGATTGCTACTTACTTCTCACGATTAATCAATTTTCCGTAGATATTAACCGTAACTATTGAATTCTTGCACTGAATCAATCGGCCAGAGATTTAGTACTGATTGTTCGTGGACCCTCGAAGGTCTTGTTGTCAATCTTGTGTTTGTTTATTATTTTTCTAGTTAAGCTTTGCCCGGTTTGTTAATATTCGTTTGCCTCATAAGATTCCGTACCGCAAGATTTTCATTGAAATTATGTCGTATCTCTTCTATGTAAATGACACGACTAACGTGTAACTGATTATTTGACAAAATCATTTCATTTTCACTTATTTTTAAACAATAAAACGTCTCTAGTCGGTCCATATTAATCACAAATGAATATTAAATTTGCGTTTGTAGAAGCCAAAAGAAAGTAGGATTTTTTTATCGATTATCGCTGGTAAATATTAAATGGCAAAATCATTGTGAATGCAATTATTATTTATATTGGAACAACGCGTAGCTTGTGTACAACTTTACGCATCGACTCTAGCTGTTTACGTAAAGGTCTTTTTTTGCTTTTCCCGTTTCTCTCTCTCTCTCTCTCTCTTAAGCTTGCTCGTTCTTAGTTCTTCGTTTACTTCCGATTCCACGAATCTATCCTTTTATTTTTTACATAACCGATAAACGGCATTGATTTCATTCGATTTTGTCGCGCGTCTCGGGAGTAATGAGTTTTCCAGTTTCTTGGATATCTATTATAATGAAATAATCACGCGTAAATTAAAGATTGCGCAAGGTAAAGCTATGGATAGAAAACTGATACGATGTTGCGATAATTGCTCCAAAATTTTACTCTAATTTTTGTCTTTTCTATTTTCCAGCGGATGCATTTGTTCGCCGTTGGTGTGTCGGAAATGCGGCAAAAAGCGCGCCGAGCGCAAAGAAATCATCACCGAAATCGTAGAGACGGAGCAAAAATACGGCCGTGATCTTCAGATCATCCTGGAAGAGTTTCATCGACCGATGCTGAGAGCCGGTCTTTTGACCCAAGATCAATTGTCTGCAATATTTCTGAACGTCGAGGAATTGCTCGAACACAATCAGATTCTCGCCGAAAAACTCAAGGACGCCGTCGACCTCGCGCAGGTACTTTCCCTAATACGATTTTCGATCTTTAAACGACGAGGCATGTTTGTGTATCGATATTAAAAGTCGTTAATTATTTACATTTAATATTTATTATTAAACAATTTTTCAATTTTAAGGTGATCGTCTTGAAACGGCCTTTATTTATTGTTGTTTACAAACAATAAAATTATACCCTTTAATCCTGACGATAATCGATATTTGTTAACGGTATTACTTATTATTTTACTATTACATCGTTAGCTTCCAACGACGTATATATTGGCATTTATACGTTGGCGGCGAATTTCTTAATTATAAATTACATCTCAGACTGCTTACTTTTATATACTTTTACAAGTTTACTTATTACTTCTTCTTTGTTTTTCTCCTACACTTTTACACCTCTGCTCTTTACTCTAATTACTCTTGTACAATGCATTCACAATACCTCTCACCGACACGCGTATTACTCGTTTATACCAATACAATTAAAATATAGGCGATAAGTTCGTTGCGACGCTTTTGTTGCTAATAAAATTGTATTCGATGTAATCAATCAACTTAAAGACACGTTAATTCTGTACAGGAATCTGCGGACGATGATCTGGTTACGGTCGACTTGGGGAAAATTTTCCTCGAATCCGAGAGAATGTTGCACGCCTTTGAAAGTTACTGCACTCGACAGGGAAGTGCGAGTCTTCTTCTGCAGAATTTGGAAAAAGAAAAGGAGCTCTTGAGGATATTCCTTAAAGTTTCACAGATGGAAAATACCGTATTGCGAAGAATGAATCTCAATTCCTTCCTAATGGTATATTTTATCCTAAATATGTTCGTTAACAATTTTCAATTCGTTTTCTGGAATATTATCATTCGAGTACGGGAATAGATTAAAAAATTACGCACGGCGTTGACTAATTTATTTGATAAAATTTTCGGCGTTAAACTCAATAACAAAAAATTAAACTATCGAGAAGTTCTAGTTCTTTTTACAAGAATTAAATAAGTTGTTATTATTATTAATTATTATTATCATTGTTGTTGTTGTTGTTGTTATGATTATTATTAAATATTAGAAAAATACAATAATCTTATGGACATTTTCTTGGCGACACACTATACTACGGAAATTATTAAAACGTAGAATTTAATAAATGTATTAAATTGCGCTTAATTGTATATTGCAGTATATTATTGTCTAGTATTGTAGTGTATTGAACAATATTGCATTGACGTGATACATTACGTTATTTGATTATCCATTTGTTTTACGTAAACGCGTTACATCTTTTCCCATCTTAACATATATATATATATATATATTTTTATTTACATATTAGTCTCAATTAAATGAAAAATACGTTATCATTGCCGTTATACGTACCTGCAAAACCTGAATATTCAAATTTTTTTTCTCCATATGCCATTCAAATTTATTTATTAATTCTAATATTGTTTCTCTCACACATGTTACCTATAGGTTCCGGTGCAAAGAGTCACAAAATATCCACTTCTATTGGCGCGTCTACTAAAAGCAACACCCTCGGGAAGATCAGAGATGCAAGAATTAAAGAAAAGGCTTAAACAAGCTCAAACTAATGTAGAATTACATTTGGAACACATGAATGCTGTAAGTGACATTTTTAACCTCTTACGTGTTTATTACTAAGTCTAATTAGCTACAATCTATATTTGTTTCGCGCTTTGAAATAGTTTATGAAAAAGTTGAATCTACCAAAAGTGTATCCGTAATAAAGCTTAAAAAAGGTATAGATACACACAAACGCCTGTACGCACACGCGTGCATTAACTTTAAATGCATATTAAACGAACCTGATCGTGTGTGTGGTTACGGCTTAAAACTTTCTATTATTTACGCGAGATTAAAAATTTTAAGTTTTTTCGTTTCTGGAATGAATATTTCTATAAGCGATGCAATCAATATTAATCATAAACTTTTTAAATAGGAGGCCAAAGATATCACGTCGACAAAACTCTGGCGGCGAATTTCCATTATACAAAACGGTAGAAGACCAACTAGCGAACAAGATATGGTCAATATTAAGCTACGAAAGGTGCGTTTATAAATTAAAAAATTAATAGAAAAACGAAGAGAAATTATACTTGATATAATTTTGTTTATTGCAATAAAACATAATTGAATACAACTGGTTTTTTCTTGAATTCGCAGGCAGCTTTTAACATTTTCTATGAGTATTTTTCAATATCGACGCGTTCGGTTACAGACAAAATTTCTTGATTTATAAAATGTAAAATTACTTATCTTGATTATTGTTATATTGTTTGAATTATTATATTTGTAATACTTTAAACGCGCGATTAAATATCTGTTTAAAGTCATACTTAAAAAAATTAGTTACTCGTATCCGATTCCGAAACGCGCAATTCTCAATAAGAATCATTAACCAAGTGCTCTAGTATTATTATCATTATTATTATTATTATTATAGTTTATTGAAAAATACGTTACAATACTGTAACGTAATATTTGTACATTTGATCGTTTATATTTTTTTTCACATAAACACTCGCATGCTTAACCTCGTATAATCTCACATACTGCGCACTGAAAGTTCTTCTTATAACTTAATTCTTTAACTTGCGTACGAGTTTATACGATCGAGTAAATCGAACGAAGAAACAAACATTTGCATTTCAAACTAATTAAAGCTCCATTGTAATGTCCAGATGGCTCTAGAAGTATTAGAGTGGGCGCACGAGGATTCAAGATTCGTGTTAGAGGGTCGACTCTTAGTCGCTCAACCAACCGACAACAACTGGAGGCGAGGAAGGACTGTGAAACTGGCACCCGTGACCGCGATGCTGGTCACCAACGGCAAGGTACACCGAATTATTATCAAAAAGAGCTGTCTATTATTTTCTCGATTCTAAAACTTTGACCTCCACAGCCAAACACCGAATTCCTGGATTATTCGGACGACTCGCTCTTCCCGAGGCGAACCGGCATTAAGGATGCGACGCTTCTCCTCATTAAAGAGAAATTAGGACGATATTCATTGTTAAGAGTAAATATTGCGACTTTCTAGCGATTAAAGCTTACACGCACGTTTCCTCAAATTTTTTCTCATTTAAATGACGTCTGATTTAATTTTAACGACATCGTCCTGGTGCTTTGTATTAAATTTCCAGCTCCTACAGTATCTTAATATCGTAAAGCTACATCCTTCCTCTTGACCAATGCAAAACTTAAGCTCTTGATTGATATCGAATCAACGAAATATTTCACAATAATACCTAATCCGCTAAAATAATTCGAATAATTCATTTTTAGGAACCCATTTATCTCGACAAGTGTATAGTTTGCTGTGAAACGGATCTTGAAGATTACTTTGAAGTTCAAGAATTATATTCTAGAGAGACTTTCATTTTTAAGGTAAGAGGCAAAAACGTTTCATTTCCACTTTTCAGCAATTTTTTTTCGTTAAGAATATTTCAATTTTACTAAAATAAAAAAAAATCTCGTGTGAAATGAAACGATTATTCAGTTGCGGTAAGGAAAGGACAATAATAAATGTAACATTTGTAATATAGTGAAAAATTGAGCGAAATTGAAAATTCAGTTTAACCGACCAACGTGTACAATATTGCAAAATCCTTTTACAGGCTGAAGACGGCGCCAGGACGAAAAGATGGTGTCGCACTTTACAGACTCATGCGCAGTCGCTTGGAGCTTGGCGTCGACGTCGTGGCGCCTTGCCGAACATTATGATTTGCGGTGTTGCACGAAATTAAATAGCAAAATGATCTTTGAGAAACTTCCAAGTGGAAAAGAGGGGACAAGTACAGATAGTGAGAGAGAAAGACAGATAAATAGACAGTCAAAGAGGCATCACCGAGGAAAATGAATTTTATAGTGCGTCGCAGAAACGGGAGTTTCCTACGTAACTGTATCGATGACAAAAGGGACAAAATGTAGTGCCTATGATAAATAATGGAACGTAGAAGCGAGTAATTCTTTGTCTGTTGCAAAATATTGTGTGAAACATTCAAGAGAATATGCTTCGTTATCTCATCTGTTTCATTACTCGAATATAAATTATTATTGTTCTTATTACTTTGCGCGCATAGCTGTAAGCATTATACACGCGCACACACACACACACACACACACACAGTTACATCTCCTTCCTTTCCTTATATCGTTAAATATTAATTTTATTTCACTTATAGATGTAAATATTTAATTGTGAATTTCTTGTATTTTTCTCGAGACATGATCAGTAGCTGTGATATCGACCCGGTGTATTGGGATACATAATAATTTTCTAATTTTTCACTTCATCTCGCTGTAACTAATATGTGCATTCCACTTACATTATTCGATATTAATAATAAATGTCAATAATCAAATAAGAGTATAATGTAAACCATGATTGTACATTGTATTATAGTTTCAGCCATTTGTATATATACACACACACACACGCACACACAGACAGACAGACAGATACACACACACTTGAAATGTAAAAATCGCTGTCAATGCATCATTGCGTATAACGCGAGATGCCGCTGTGTTAACTGTATGGGTACAGTTTTTTCTATTAGCTTTCGAAAAATACAAATATTATTGTATGCGTATCGAAGTATAAGAGTGGAATTGTAATTAACGATAAAAAAATTCTTTTGTACTTCAAATTTTACTTTCGAATGTTTATTAAGAATGAACAATAACACAAACTTCTTGGCTCCATTCTATACAATTTAAAAAGGAATCTCTTAATATTTGCATTTTAGTGTTCAGACAAATGTTACAGTGAATATGACAATAAAATATTATAATACTTAAAATTGTGTTTTTAATAAAATTTGGTCAACAACAGCTTTACAATACGAATAAGTATCGGACGTTTATTACGAATAATTTTTAACTATTCATTATTTTACAAATGTCTGCGACAGACGGTTGATAAAAGGCAATATATCGAGGATTGTAGGGAAAAAGGATGAATAAATATTAAATAAATAAATAAATAAATATCGAGATAGCGCTTAAAGAACAACAGCAATCTTATTTATTCTTGCGCAAGCTTCAATTAATATTTACAAGCTGTACCTTCTATAGTCGGCGTAACGGGACTCGTCTAACGAATCTTTTAGCGTACCTTTGTAAAAGCTCTGCATATTTACTTTTATACCTACTTTGCATCCCTTTCTCTCTCTACCTATTTTTCTCTTCTTCCCACTCATTTACATCTACATAACGTTTTAAATTTTATTGAAAGCATGGAAACCTTTACGAAATACTTTTCAATTAAAACTAATATTTTTAGAAGCAAATGGCGAAAATTATTAATTTTTATATTTTTTGTATTACATAATTCATTCGTTTATTTTCTATAATAAAAATGATTCCATACCAAAAATACAAATTTTAGCTCTCAATAAAGTACGATTAATAATTTAAACAAAAAAATTGAATGTCACCAATAATTTTTTTTAGTAACAGATCTGACGATTTCTATCAATAATGTCGGTGAGCTTTCAAATTCATCGAATGTTGAATGTTGTTTTACTTCATCCAAGTTCTCGTTTATAAATTCAATGGCTAATCTTTTAACCCGTTCGTTATGGTGGAGATCAGCTACTTTCAAAATTTATACAATATCATCAACAGAAAAAGTTTTTTTTATTTTTTGATTGCACAATTTCTTGACCCCTTCTATATCGTATTTCTCAGCAGCTTTAAGAACGTCGATGTCTTTGTCATCAAGATCATCGACAGTCCCAGTGTATATAAATTTAATAACTGCTTGCATGACTTTGGGCTCGATATCGAGGATCGTAATTTCTTTTTCATATTTTTCTTTCATGTCTTGTTGAAACATGGCGGCGAACACAGGAGATCGAGTGGCGAGGATAACCTTATGCACGGGAAATTTGAGGTCACCTACAACGAGACAAAAAAACAACGTCACTCGTGCGTTGATCTTCCACCATTTGACTCATATCTTTTAACAACTTCTCTTGGTGTTCATCAGCGTTAATATCAAAATCATCAAGGTCGCCTAACGAATATTCAATTTTACACATGATTTTCAAAGTATCGTTTTTCAAGTATCCATTTTTTGAATAGAATAAATCTTGGCGTAAGATAAAATCATCAAATATGTATGCTCGACTGAACTTGCATTGACGATGGGATTTAGTATAATATGATTCATCCGTTTTAATAATTGAAAAACTAACATCGACAACTACTTTATGATCACAATCTTCTAGACAGAGAAACAATGATATGGGTTCAGTGTAATCATCATATTGGTTTTGTGGATTGAATTTCAAATACCATTTTTTCTTTGTTCTTGACGATTCTGGAAAAACCTGCAACATCAATTGGTTATAGATTTTTTTTATCAAATTATTTTAACTCCTACTACAGAATTATAAATTAATATTCAATTCCGTGTTTATTAATTTTTTGTGCTAAGTTTTTAATAACAAATATCCTCTATAGATTCAATTTACTTTTAATTTATACTACGAATTTATAAGTATATTAGTTTATTGAACGATATAACAATTATCACGAATCATTACATTACATATAAGTTTGTCTTATATTTTTTATATTCTTTTAGCCTTATAGTTTTTTATATCTATTATGTATCGCATAATTTAACAACTACCTTATATCTTAATTGCAAATATTGAATCTTAATTATTGTGTAGTCACAGTAGTAGTAGCTTATTGAACAATATTACAACCGCCATCAATCATAATTTTATTACTGTAATATTTTAATATCTGAGTTTTACATATAACCTCACATATCTGTTTTCCTTTTAACATCCAAATCAAAATACTTTTATAACTATCACAAATAAAATGGTTCAATGAAAACCTTGTATCTTAACAGTAAACATAGAATTCTAATAGGGAAGTAGTGCGTGCACCTTACTACATTATTATAATTTATAACTGTACATAATTGTATATTTTTTTTACTTGTTAATGTTTTACTTAGCTCTATGATTCTTCACGTGAGCATTTACATTTATGTACACGTATTGCTAACTAATTTTTCTTTTAAGAAAATATTACAAACAGCTAAGGGTCTTGCAGCATTTATCTATTTTATTCACAAATTTATTGCTTCAACATCTTGTACTTCAGATAAAAATTTGTACTTAATATTCTATTACTCCTAAAGTTAAACACAATCGATGAGAAACATATTATTGTAAATGTGAGCAGATGACTTTAAAGCTTCGCTTGTTTTAGAAAACTAGTTATTCTTATATTGTTAAACTACATAATACATTTTTCTTCGTTTCATTACTTAAGCATATTTTTACCTATCTTTACCTAATATGGTTAGTTTTCCAACCTCATTGGTTTTCTATATGACTCAATTTCTTCCTTTCTCTTGCCCATTGTATTTTGTGCAGAGTGCCCAATGCTTTTTTGTCTCCAATAAGATTCCCAGCTGTTAACGTAGACTTCTAAAACTTTACTGTCTTGAAAGATATGCTTCAATTTTTCCATCTCCACACTGCAAAGTCTGCATATCTTTTCCTTATTATTCATCCAGTGTTTGTTGGTCCTAGTTTCATTGCCCATTATATATCTTGCCTAAATTTTCATACCTGGCCTTCCTTTTTCTGACACTTGTTTTTCATATCGGCACTTTTCTCCTTTAAACCGTCTAAAATTCATTCTTTAATTTCAATGATATACTTAGATTTCTCATGTATATCTTGTGTATATCGTGGGAAATTCAAATTTGCGTATGCTGTTTGTCTTAACATATCTTATCTTTCCCAGATAGAATTTTCTCCCTTCATATGCACCATCCCCAACCTAACACTAATCTAACCCCTGGGTAGCTTTTTAACCTCCTTTCCCTCCCTTTGCAATTTTCCAAACTCCTCTCTTCTCTTCTTGTTTTTACACATTCTCTAACAGTAAACACCTTTTTGCTTTTCATTATTTTATCCTCGAATCTTAACGTTTTTTGGCTGCTCTTGTCTCCAGCACTAAAATGTTATCTTACGTATTACTATCAAAACCGAGTCACCATTTTAGATATGTTTTTTGCACCCTTTCTACTACTTCACCCCCACTCTAAACCCCATATTTTCACTCCATACAATAGCACGCTTTCTACGTGAGCGTTAAATAATTTAAGCTTTGTTTTCATATCTTCTTTAAATAGTCCTTCTGTTATACTCGATACTTTGCCTAACACTAGATTTGCTTTCTTCACTGCTTCCTTTTTATGAGTCTCATCCATATTGTTTCTCGTGATGGTGTACCTCAAGTACGTGTACTGCTCTACTTCTTCTAAATTATGTTTACCCCACCAAATCTCCACCTTCTTCCTCCTTCCTCTTTTTTTGCCAAATCTCGTTATTTTAGTTTTATTCGCATTCAATTTTACATCTTTTTTTTTAAACCAAGCTCTACAAATTCTCAAAGTTTCCTTCAACTCTACCTTGCTCTTTGCCAGTAGCACTACATCGTTCGCATGTAATATTGCTCTTATCTTGGCTCTGCCTGTCTTGATAACTAATATTCTTGCTTCCTTCAGCTCTTCTTCTTAATCTGCTACCCCGATGTTAAAAAGCGTGGAGCTTAATGTGCAGTCATGTCTCACTACGTTTTTAACTTCAATTTTCCAAATAATTTTTTTAATTCTAACCATATTTCTGGTCCCTCTGTATATCTCCTTCACACAGTTGATGAGCTGATCCATTATCTTCATCTTCTTTAAATATTTCCAAATCTCGCTTCTTTTTATCTTGTCAAAGGCAGATTTTAGATCCATAGAGCAACCAATTTCTCTCCCTTACCCTTCGCGAGTTGAGTGTCAATCGCTGTTTTTAATACGTAAATAGTTTCAGTCGTACCTCTGTTTTTTCTGAAACCAAATTATGTGTCGAAGTATTTATTGTTCTTCTCTATGGTGCTTGTCTATCTTCTTAGGATCTCGGCATACAGTTATACCCCGAGTCTATGAGCGTTATTCTCTATAGATTTTGGCTTCTTTTTTGTTTCCTTTTTTAAAGACATGTAGAACTATTCCAATCCGCCATTCCTCTGTTATACTTCTTCCTTTTATTAATGAGTTAAAAAAAACCGCCATCTTGATTATTAGATTTTCTGGACTAAACTTCCATATTTCATTCTGAATTCCATTTACACTTATAGCTTTCTTCCATTTTAATTTGTTTAAACCACACTAAACATTTGGGCTGTCTTTATTTTATCCACCTCTTCATTCACAATATTGATAGCCTCCTCTATCAATTCCTCTTCGCATTCATTATTCACTTCTGAATTATCAGAGTATACCTTTTTAAAATGATTCCACTATTCCTAGTTGAATATGCTGTTGTCTATTA
Source organism: Platyscapa corneri (assembly GCA_018907185.1). Lineage (NCBI taxonomy): Eukaryota > Metazoa > Arthropoda > Insecta > Hymenoptera > Agaonidae > Platyscapa > Platyscapa corneri. The sequence goes on from JACCHW010000033.1 coordinate 2,818,027, forward strand.
TAAACTTAGATTTTCTATTTTTATTCACTAATTTCCAAAAATTTGTCCTTGTACTATCCTATCTTACCTCTTGAATTTCGTTTTATTTCTCTATTTTCTTTTTATTCTATATTATTTCTTTGTATCTTTTCCTCTTTTCTATGTAAAACTCTTTCTTTTTTTAATACCATCTTTCTTCCATCTTTTGGACTTCTTATGCGTTGATGATCTGATTCGATACTTTCTAATAATTTCATTTCTAATATATCCATATTAACCTCATGATTTCTTATGAAATAATAAATTACTGAAGATTTGACTTTGCTGTTAAACGCGAACCCATACTTATCCCCCCCCCATATTTTTCCATTCAAGATGAAAAATTCTTTTTCACCTATCCATTCCAAATCTCTTTTCCTTTATTTGTTTATTATTTGAACCTTCGAAGTTCTACCACCTTTTCCCCAAATATAAACCCATCCGCCCTCTTCTACCCTTAAAAAACCTCTACTTTTATAATTGATACCCTTTTATATTTCTCGTAAAATTAGTTTAGCTGACATAAATTTTCCATTATCCTCCTTCCCATGTATACAAAAGCAATATTAGTTATTTTTTCCCCAATTTTAATTCTTACTGAAATAAGTTATTCTAAAGTATTATTTATATCCATAATGTTTATCTCCGACATTCCTTATAGCCAAAATCAATCCTTATCAAAATTTTCCTTTTTTGTGCTTTCTTTGAAGGGCACAATTGAATTTGATAATCTTTTAATTTTTTTCTTATTATATCGATTTTTCCTTCTATAACCCAATATTCCGCTAATGCTATGACATCCAAACTTTTTACAACTTCCTACCCCTGGTTTTTCAAGTTGTTTAAGCCTGCCACATTCCAAAAACCTATTTTTATCTTTGTACCGTAATTTTTTTCTATATATAACTTATAATTTTCTTATTTTTAATGTAATTGTTGATTTTGCTGGTCTATTTCTCTACGAAACCACTCGTAGCTTTTTTCGCTGTAAGTCCACGTAACGTCTAGTCATGCTACTTTATTCCCCTTTATCTACCAGTTTCTTCCTGATTCTGTTATCACCTCCCTTCTGTTTTCCCTTTCTCTGTATGTTAAATCACTATTTATATGCGTATTTGTTCCTTTAAGATGTTTTTTCTTTCACATGATAATGTTAAATTCGTTTTCCCCAAATAATTCTACTACTCTCTAAATACTTTCTCCGGCTCTTCCTTATCATATATTTTCTAGTCTTAGCTATGTTGTTATTTTTTCTTTATCCATTCCTGTTTTTATAATGTTGTTCTTTTTTCTATCTCCCTTCTATCTGCCACCGATTCAAATTAGCTTTCTACTCTTCTGTCGTTGTTGTTGTAAAGCTTACATTCGTTGTTATTTATTTTTACAACCCATTCTTCGTTATATTTCATCAATATTTTATTCTAGTCTTAACATATTTTCGTTATTTCTATCATCCTTTGCTCACATTCTATTATTCGCTTTTCCGTGATCACAAAATTTATTATTATCATGGTTAGTTTCTCCCAGTTCTCCTGCTACTTCCTTTGCAAATTGAAAATATAATCTTATCGTTTCTTCTATTTCCTTTCTACATCTCTTTCGTAATTTTAAGTTTTCAATTATTTTTGTAACATCCAATTTAAATTTTCTTATGTCAAATTTGATATTTACGAAGTAATTAAAAAATAAAATTAATTTTTTTACCTCTTGGAGTTATATAAATAAAAAAAAAATTAGATTCATAATGTAAATTAGTCTTATGGGGGACGTAATATATTTATTAGGTTTTTCTATCAAACTGAAATTTTCTATGGTCCATTTAAATTCCAGTGAAACGGCAACTTTCTTCTCAACACACATAATTTTAGTATCCATTTTTACTTTTTTCAAAAGATGATGAACTTCCCGTCTTGTCGTTGCACCAAATCTAAAATAATATTCGTATATTACTGTTAATAAAAATGAAGCTTTAAAAAATTAATTATTCTGACAAGTATTATTCAAGAATGAATAATGAATTTCGTAATGAGAATAGATATTAAGAATAAAAATGAAAATTTAATTATTAACAAAAATATATTAATGTTGTTGTTATTATTATTATTATTCGTTTATTGGAATTTTTCATTATTCACAGATTTCAAATCATTTATTAAAGAAAAATATATATTTTTTTAGTTATTTGATGTATCAAATGTTCATGAATTTGAAAATTAAAAATTCTAAAGATAAATTACAAACAAAAGAAACTGATTCAATAAATAAAGTTTAGAATCAACAAACAAATGAAATTGTTGAAAGTGAAAATCAAAATATTAAAGAAATTATAGAACGTTTTGTGGGACCTGTGGTTGAAAAACTGGATATTTTTATAACAGAAATCTGTGAATATATGTCAGAATATAAGAAATAACAGACAGGAATTCAATTAAAATATGTATAAGATGAAAAATAACAGTTTGAATTTCAATCGCAAATTGCAAAAAATCAAAAACACATGCAGCAAATGATAAATTTAGTTAAAAAGTTAATTTAAACTTTTAGCACTATAACACAAAATGTTATAAATGGATATCAAGTTTTTCTTGAATTGGAAAAGTTGAAGATTCAATCAAAATATAAAAAAACACTAGTGATAACACAGGAGTGTATGGTTATTAATAATCAGCCATTGCAAACTAATCAAACTTTGACCAAAATGAATAATTGACAAATTAAAATTATGATTGGTCAATCAAATATTAAAAAATATGAATTAGTAAAATGTCATATGGATTATAAATTAGTCAAGAATACGAGAGAAAATCTTTGGCTTGATTATTTCAAATTAGAATTGAAAAGTCACAAATTAGCATAATTTATCAGTGATAATCCTCCAATTGATATGTCACAAGAAAATCTTTTCTTATTAAAAGGTGAAGAAAGAAGAATTATTATTACAAACAGATTAGAAGCTGAATATCATGTGATTTAATAATAAATATTGAAGAGCCAAGTGAAATTAGTAAAAAAAATTGAAAATAAGCTAATTGAATCTGCTACTACAGACATAGTTATTAGAATTCAGTTACATACTCTTAAGAAGAAGAAAGAGGAATCTATAAATTCATTTTGTGAAAAATATGAAAATATCATAAGAGATTATAAATTGTGTAATAATATGATATCTATTACTGAACAAGCAAAAAGCGGAGCTTCTATTTCAAGCATTAACTCCTACTATTACTCGTTTAAGTATTATCATTGATTCATCCAAGAATAATGGTACAAATTTGTTACAAATGGTCAAATTACTCAAATAAGAAAAATTAACAAAATCAATGGAGGATACTAAAAATTCAAGACTAACAATCAATGTAAGAAGATAATCAACCCATCTTTTACATATAATCCATTAGCACTATGTGTTCAATTTCTTGCTGATTCTAGAGCTACACATGATATTGCAAATAAGAGCATTGTACTTGAAAATTTATAAATATGTCCTGAAAAATATATCAAGTCTGCAAGTAGAAATAAATTTGCCAATATTAAAATAGATGAAGAAGGGGTATTGACGTTATATCAAGATAAAGAAAATAAAATGAAACTTGCAAATGTTACAACTCCTGGAAATATTAATATTCATTTTATATCTCTATAAAAATTAGCCAAAGTTCGATTAGGTATTATTTTAGATACGAATAAGATTGAAATTTATGATAAAAAGGCAAATAAAATAATTCTGGAAGGTTGTTGTGCAAAAACCAAATTGGATAGTGAGATTCAGAATACATCAAGATTATAGTAAAAGTAGAGAATGCACAGAACTTGCATTATATTTTTGTAATACAAGAGGGAAAAATGTAGAACATCAAGAAGAGAATCAGATTAAATTATTAGATAAAGAGATGAGTGAGGGAATATTATGGCACATGAGAGTTGAACATACTTCTTAAGATTATTTGATAGAATTAAATATACAATTACAATTGTTGAATGGAATAAAATTTGAAGATAATATTATAAATATTAATTTTGTATTTCATCAAAATTGACGAAACTTCCATTTAATGAAGTCAGAACAAGATCAACTAGACTGTTCAACAATGATCAAACAGATATTATGGGAGCTATTTCACCTGTTTCATGTCCAAGCTGTATGAAGTATACAACGTTTGTAGTGGATTATTTATATATATATATATATATAAATTCTCAACACTCATAAGTTTATATATATATATATATAATATATATATATCTATATATATATATATGAAAAGTTCACAATTCTTTTTAAAATTTTATAAGAAATTATGTAGATTTTCAAGTTTTTAAACAAATTTCTATGTATAAATAATGCATGAAAAGTTCTTAGTTCTATTCAAAATTAAAAAATTTAGAATATATAGTAAGATATTTCTGTTTTACTTACTTTGTTAGTGATTCTCAAAAATACTGCACACGCTTTTATCCACATCAGATAGGCCTTTCCTTTTTTTTATTTATAATCACTGATAATCACTGAAAGTTTTTCCAATAAATTTGCGTTTGAAATTGCGCGGTGGTCGCGTGTTAGAGCCGATAACCTGTTGCATTGGATTATGCAGAGCGCGATTTTATAGTGATGAATGTGAATCTATCGAATACATACGCAGGTACATTTATATATAAATGGTAAGATATCATGTATTAATATTCATGTAAGTACTTGGAGTATTCTTTTGTTATAGAATACACGAATAAGTACATAATGTATTCTTCAAATATACTCTAAGAAGCCGTTACGGTAACTGACAAACTGCATACTAGACAACTGACCACATAGTCGTTTTGGCGACGCGTAGTTGTACCTGGAAAATCTAGCAATAACATGGGGCACGCACATTGACAAATGTCATATAACAATAAAGTTGTCATGCGTACGTTAAGGAAAGAAGCGTAAATTTAAAAAATACAACAGCTTAACGTCAACAGTTACTAATGTTTTCTCTGTCTCTCTTTTCAGGTATTTTTTATTATTACACTGTTCTGTGCTGCAATTTTGTCTCTATCTCATTTTGTAGATTTCCGGATGCCTATCAACTATGCAGCCATAATTTACATTTTTTTGCACTTGATTCAATCTACTTTTTTAAAGAGTCTTATCACACCTTTGTGAAACTGTTGTACTATTCCGCTTGTGTAGAACTTTTTTCTGTATTTTTTGTCGCGCGACTATATAACCACAACTTTTTTTACTGTGTTAATGTTTGCTACATTTATAACATTTAATTTTTGCTCCTCTTTTTTCTCGACTAATTCAACACTTCCTCTTTTTTAATTTACTTTTCCGATTTCACTCCTTTCTCTGTTCTTCACTATTTTAAATTTTAAATCTTTCTTTCGCTGAAATTTTATGCCATGTGTCTTTCAAGAGCCTAACTAGTGGCCTATATTGACAAAACATAAATATTTCAGCTCAATTTTAAGTTGCGATCTCGATTAAAAATTACGTGACGTCTATGTAACTGAAAGTATTAAATTGCAACTTGAAATTCTTCAAAAACAAATAAAAAATATAATCTTTTAAAGTAAAGAAAATTCATGATCGAAATAAATCCTAATCTTAAATAAGAGACGTAATTATGGTTATTCTCTCGGTATTTACGTTTGCTATTTCAGCGATTTCCTGTAGATTACAAATTTATAAATAGAAACTTAAAATATTCCAAAATCTATTTTTTCTTTTGCATTTAAAATCATGCAATAAAACCATTTTGCAAATATTTTCAAACAATATTATCCTTATTATATATACCAATACTCATCTACGAGCAACTGTATGCGGAAGATGTTGCGACGAATTCAATTTTACTGTTTTTTTTGCTATTTGTAAATCTTTTTTAACAAATTTTCAATGATGTTTGTATCTGATTTTTAAAATCTATTATTTAAAAAAAAAACTGTGTGTTATTATAAATAATAATTTTCATAACTGTCCAGCTATTTTTTTCGAGAGAATAAAAATTAATGCATTATCCCGACAATAGGAACGATCTATGCAATAGTCTATTGAAATTATAGAAATTATAAACATTAGTGAAGAAAATAACATTTCAGTCAAGTCGAATTTTTTTGTACGTTTAACAGTTGTATTGTTGAAAGAATAAGCGAAAGAGAAAAAAGAAAATACGGGAAGCCGTCAAGCGCGTTATATGATGAAGCAAGAGAAGGTAGATCATGTGACATAATGGAACAAGAAAAAAGGTTGCACAGTTTAATTTAAGAATTTCAAAAACGAAGCACATTATATCCTTCGTATGTTCACAATTTCAACATTTTATTATTTTGTTTTTTTTATCAATTATTTGTGTCTAATTTTTTGATTATATGAATACCATGGGCATTCCATTTTATACGTTTTTGCATTAACTATTTCTCAATTTACTGTTATCTGTAACACGTTAGTCATCTGGATAAAGTTCTGACTTTAAAACTGCGATTTGTAAAACTGTTTAAGATCGGTTTCTGTGTCGATGATAACCTTGTTTAAGCTGAACTATTGAACTTTCGTTGTTGTCATAATGGAGTAGTACTCTATTCTTTATCATTAATTCAAAGTAAAATAATATGTATGGTATAAGTATAACTTTTGCCGTACAGTGCGAATCCAGATCTCATGAGCGGTGAAATCCTACGGACTTATCCTAAAGATACCCTTGTTATCCATTGTGAACAATCGCGATTTCTATTGCACCGATTCTGGCTTTTTCGCCCCTAACTTATCGCGTGATATTTTGATCAATGATCTGTAGAACTCGTCTGCAATTTCTGCAATTCTGCGCACTTTTTTCCATCCTCGAAAAGAATTACAACAACGCCATTAATTATGTTATTCGTTGTCACGGAGGATGAAAAGTCCCCATTCGCAATATCCAACACTTCGCTTTTGTGTCTTCGCGTGTATCTTCGTTCAAAAATAAAAATCAATTACGAATTCATATTGTTCTTTTCCTCCATTATATTAAAAAATTATCTAATATTAATCTATAATTAATGCACAAGTATTATTATGATAACATTATTTTTTAATATATTTTATTATTATTGTAAGTATTACTGTTTAAAAGTCAGATTGTTTTGGTAAGACTAGATTAAGTAATAAGAATCAAATAATTATCGATAATTTTAGGATTATGCTAGAAGGTGTGCAACGAAGAAAAGATGCAGAATGAGAATCAAGAGTTGTTAAGTGGATGAGAATATTTTAAAAAATGTGGTTAGAAAAAACGATAATAAATGTCCTGGTTAGGGGTGAGGGAGCATCTTTGATAATAAAAATGAAAAAGATAAAATCATGATAAGTAAAAGTTGTATTATAATGGCTAGTCAATAATGTTAACACTCATTAAAAAAAATTAGAAAAAATAAACAAATCATAAGCTAGATATTGTGTTAATATCTATGAGAAGGGAAAACGAAAAAATAAGGCTAAAGAAAATGTTAGGACTATTTAATGATATTTTAAGTATTGTATAGTCATTTTAGGTGATTTTATATTTAATTTAATATTTTTTTTAAAAAACAAATAATATTTGAATTATGACGGGGTAAAACCAAAAGGTGTTCCATGAGATAAAAGAGGATAGTTATAATAACATGGATGCTCTAAGTTATTTTTCTGACTGCCAGTGGCGCTAGTAGTTAAAACTTTAAACTGTTTATAAGGAGGTTAAGTGGAAAGCCGCACAATTGTCGTAATCATTTGTGAATTGCTTGCCACATGCTTCGGTACTGATTTATAACAATAAATTAAAAGTGCAGATTCCTTTTGAAAATGGCGCTTAATCTATTAGTGAAAGTGCATCCAGTTGTTTTATTTCAAATTGTTGATGCCTATGAACGTCGAAGTGCTGAAGCTCACCGAGTTATCGGCACTATGTTAGGTAACCTCATAATTTTCAAAATTCATATATAATTATTTTTTTAAATATTTGTGAGATATTTAGTAATACGATAATCAACATTCTATATAATAATTGGTATATATATGAAAGTTACATATATTAAACTTACAGGAACTGTAGAGAAAGGAGTTGTGGAAGTAACAAATTGTTTTTGTGTACCACATAAAGAATATGAAGATCAAGTAGATGCAGAACTTAATTATGCAATGGACTTATATGAATTAAATAGACGAGTCAATGCACAGGAAAATATTGTTGGTTGGTGGGCTACTGGAAATGAAGTATGAAAATGGAATTTAATTTTAGTTGTTTTCAATAATACAATAAATAATTATTCATTTCCTTGCAGGTCACAAATCATTCCTTTGTAATTCATGAATATTATGCCCGTGAATGTAATAATCCTATTCATTTAACAGTAGATACAACTTTACAAGAAACTACAAGAATGGGTATTAGAGCTTATGTTTGTGTGCGATTAGGAGTACCAAATGGTAAAACTGGATGTATGTTTACACCAGCTAAAGTACAGGTAATATTTTTTTATTTATTTTCTTATAATTGAATAAAATTTTCTGATATTTGAAGTTTTAGAATAAAGCTTTTCTTTTTTTAATGAATATAACATATTTGAAGATAAACATTCGTATAATTAAACTTAATAATATAACATGAAATTTTAGATCCAATGCTACAACCCAGAAATAGTAGGATTACAACTTTGTGCTAAGACTATTCATCAAGTCCAGGGCACTAAACCAGATGCTGTTGTAGAGCCAATGATGGATCTTGCCCAAATTGCTGAAGCTAGTTCTAAACTTGCTTCAATGCTAGAGAGTGTTCTGCAATATGTCGATGATGTTCTGTCTGGAAATCAGCTTCCTGATAATCAGGTATGAATTGCTTACAACACTTAAAATAGTTTGCTATAAATGGATTAATGATAGACATCACATTTAATATTTTAATAGGTGGGACGAGCTCTTCTGGATATGGTGAATTCTGTACCAAAGATGACCAGCGATCAATTTGATAACATGTTTAGTAGCAATGTAAAAGATCTTCTTATGGTTGTTGCATTATCACAGCTGATTAAAACACAGTTACAACTCAATGAAAAACTGACATTGCTGACAACATTTTGAATAAGAGCTTTATATGAGAATTTTACTGCTTGATAAAAAACTCTAAAATAAGGATAAAATATCAGTTAATAAAGTGTTTATAAAACAATAATATTTATTACTTTAATACAAAAAATTATAAAAATTATAAGATACATTTAATTGTAAAGAACTCAAAAGTGACAAAGTTGATTACAAATATTTCATTTTTATACTATACAAAGCAGATTTTATTATTTAGTACAATTAAAAAAATATAAATTTTATTATTAAATAGTATTCGAAATTCTGTCTTTTTTATTATCTTCAAGATTAATCCAATCAGGCACTCTATTTAATTCCAGATAATTTTCTTTAGAAATACATCTTGAAGGTAAATCTGCTATTCCAAAAATTGCACCACCCAGCCATGCAGTGTAATTTGGTTTACTAGGAGCTGTGTGAAATTTAAATGATCTCATTTTTAGTTTTTCTTTATAAAGATCACTATTAACTAAATTTAACAGTTCCGCCTTCAATCTGCTTGCAAAACCCTTAGCCATTACTGTTCCACCGATAAGCAAAATGTTTTCTGCTAATTGTAGTCTTGTATCAATAGGGCACTAATAGTATATAATCATAAGTAATACAAAAATAATTAAATTTCAGGTAAATTTTATCAACTTATCTTTAATTTTCATATTTTAAACTAAGCTTAAAAACCTATTTATTACCTTGATTAAGGCATCTAAAATCATGGTTGGTATGCTCAGATTGTCAAGATCTCTTTCCCATAAAACTTCAAAAGCTTTTTCTCTTAAATTTCCAGGAATTTCAAATGTTTTTGTTGTATAATACTTTACATCTGGAGGTGGTTCGAATGGATTTTCTGTTTTCAGTTTAGAAGAACGTTCCATAGTTGTTACAAAACACGTTTGAACTTTAATATTTTCAATTAATTTTTCTGTTAATTCATTTTCCGATAAAATGGTTTTCATTTCTTGCTTAATACATCTACAAATGAGTAATTTGCAATGAATGTAATTAATTTTTTATACATATTTATTTTTAAGTCTCCTTCAAACAAATAAATTTTAATAATTGTAAAACTTACTCGTGAATAGCTCGACCAGCTAAAGGAAGAGCTTGCCATGCTTTGAGAATTGGTACACCTTCAAATACAGGTATAACTGTTGCTTCTTGGTAACCAACATCTAATACTAATACAGTATCTTTTCCTAAAGTACTAATAGTAACTAAATGCGTTGGTAATATCATCAATGATCCAACTTCAAAATGTCGAAACATCACTTTTGCTAAAGTATTTCTAAATTTCGATGGAATCAATGGCGATTCCAAAATAACTATTCTAATATCCTTTGGACTAATCACAGTGCATCTATCAAATAAGTAGAGGAAATTAAAAATAGGAAACTAAAAATAAAATACAGAGTTTATAAAAATATAGGTACTTGAAAAATATAAAATGTAAAAATTCAACCAAAAGTTGATAAAGATCATCTTCATCTTTGTAATCAAAAATTTTTCTAATTTCTTTTTTTTCTGGGCATTTTATTTCTGTTTTTATAATACCACGAGGTGCAGCTTCACCTGCATATCCATATCTAAAAAATAAATCATAAATTATTATTAATACAAAATAACGTTTTATTTAAAACATATCTTACTTTGTATAGGCACACCCAAAATCAAAAACTATAACTTGCTTTTCCGAAATGTAACGTGTTGTTCCTTCAAACATTTTTGTATCGATTCATTTATTAATTTTTAAATAAAATATATCATTGTTAATTTAAAATATATTATAACACATAAAAAAGATTTTAAAAAAATAGTGCATACAAAAATATTGCTTCATATGTCACGTCTTAATTTTTAGAAACTATAGAACAGTTTTTAGCTGCCGTGAAAAAAGTTCTACAGAATGGTGGAGAGTTAGTATTGTTGGTTGTGTTGACATGTAATGATAATCGGTATAAAAAATTTATTATAATTTAATAACTTGAAGATATGAATAAGTTTGATGTAAAATTTTCATGATTATTATGTTTTTACAATACTTCAATAATTCATTAGTTATATAGAAATACGCAGATAAATATTATTCATAGAAATAGGTTATATTTTTATACTTGTCGTATACACTGTAAGTGATGTAAAATGAATATTTTACGTTGTAAGACATTATTACGATTAACATATGTATTTCCAAAAAATGAACAATTTTATTATGACATTAAACTGCGAGATTATTGTACAAAAATATTAACTTCATCAGAAGCGATAGCATTTAAAAGTCGGACACGTACTGTTAATAAACATATTACTAAAATAAAAACAGAACATAAAAATGAGGAGACAATATTTGATTTAACAAAATCAACTGTAAATACTAAGTTAAATATTAAAAAACCATTAAACTTGAATAGTCAAAAATTGCAATCAGAACATTTGAATACATCTAAAAATTATGATCATGTTGATAGGAAAGTTACGAGCATTGTTCCCTGTGAAGATGAAATTATTTATTCTAATTTAAAGAATCAAAATAATGTTTCAGAAGATAAAATTATAACAACCAATGAAGAAAATATGAGCTATATTTTACCAAATGATGAATTTAATAGTAATGAATTTATAAAAAAGTTTAATAAGATTATGCCACAGCCTCTTGATAAATGTACAGAAGATCTTTCAGATTTTGGCCGAGGTTTATCACCAACTTTTAATTTTGCAGCATATGCAAATAAATCTAAATTAATTCAAACATTCATTAAGCTTGGAGTACAATTGTATAAAGTGGAAAAAAATGAGGATCATATGAAAACACTTCTTTCAGTAAATTTAGAAAATGAATTACCATTATACCTACGGTTTTTTCACGACTGTGGTGTACCAGCTGATAATTTAGGAGAGATTATAACAATAAATCCAATGATTTTAAAAGAAGATCTTGATGATATGGAAACTAGGATAAGATATTTAAAGGCTCATAAGTTTACAGAAGAAAGTATATCAAGAATTATTACAAAGAATCCAAGTTGGCTCTTATGGACAGTAAAAAATATAGATGAAAGACTTGGTCATTTCCAAAATGAATTTAAACTTTCTGGATCCGAAGTACGATTTTTAGCAACCAAACAACCAAAACTTATTACTTACGTTATGAAGAGCATACATGAGAATACGTTTGCTATTAGAGAAGAAATGGGATTTAATGGAGATGAAATAAAAACTTTGTTGCTAGCAAAACCACGTCTTTGGATTAACAGTATAACAAAATATATAACAATATATAACAAAATATAAAAAAATTATTGTGATATTTTTTATTTACACTATATTTTTATAAATTTTCAGGTCGTAAAAAGATTGTAGAAACTTATATATACGTTCATAATGTTATGAATTTATCAAATACTGCAATAATTTCAAACGCTGATATTTTAACTTGTCGTGCAAGTCGATTAAAAAGCAGACATGAATTTCTTTTAGAACTAAATAAAGTACAATATGACCCAAAAGAACCAGGATATATTTGTCCATCGCAAATAGCATTTAAGTCAGATGTAGAATTTTGTAAAGATATAGCAAAAACACCAGTAGAAACTTATAATCTATTTTTGAGAACACTTTAATGTATTTTTAGTATAAATAAATAAAATTTGTTGAACTGTATGATATATATTTTATATTCTTTTTCATAATAGATTTTTAATAATTTAAACTCAAATGAAATGTTTAATATTATACTGCATATTACATATCTTCTTTATTGAAATTATCATTATATTATTTAATATTTTATAATATAATATAAATTATTATAAAACTTAATGATAATAAAAAACTGTATAAGCATTTTTCAAGATTTCATCTTGTATATAAAATTTTTTGAAATGCAATTTTAAATTTTTTAATTCTTACCCAATATAAAAATGTTATTACATCGCTCAAATAATCTATGAAACACAAAATTAATTGTCTATTAAAAAATAAGGTATATTTAATTTTGACTAGTTTAACTTAATTAAATTTCCCTAGTTCTATTTCCTTGTGAATTGCTCGAACTGAATGATAAAGAAATGCATCTAAAATACTGGCAACAGTAAAAGTACCACCAATAATAGCACAGGTGTTTGTTAAAAGATGACCAATTGATTTTACTGTTTGTGTATATTTTACCATCAGGGGACTAAGTTCATAATTAAAAAAAATTCCAGGTACTCCCAAATCCTCTGAAAGTGAGACACTTCGAAAATGTCTTGTGACAGAAAATTGATTTGTTTGGAGAATTGACCCATCTAATCTCATAAACGTAGTAGGAACTATTTTCATGTAATGGTAAAACATCATAGCTCCTGAAAGATAAAAAATTTTCATGTATTAAATAATTGATATAATCATTGTTTCAAATATAAATTAATTAGATTTATTCTATTATTCTTTCTATTATTATCTTATTATAGAAAATTTAATTTATTTAAAATTATATATTAAAATAATTTATAAAATAAAATTTTTTTTCAAATGAATAAAAATTGAAAAAAGCGCTTGTTACATAAAGATATTGCGCATGTTTCTGCGCATAATTTTCTATCTCTTTCTTTGACACACACTTTGGTTATGATCAGTATGGTCGATTTGCTAATATCAGAAGTAAACTTTGTTCGTTCACTTTAATTAGTATAAAATCAATCAGTTCAAATAATCAAATTATAAAACGTAAGCTCAGTAATAATTATTAATATTTTTACATGTCATTTTATGATAATGGATGTTTTAGGTAAAAATGCCAGTTCTCCCCGCTAACGCTTATCATGAAGGCCCAACGTGTTTTGATAAAATAAAAATGGGTTTCACAACTGGCTTTTGTGTTGGAATGGCTTCTGGAGTGCTTTTTGGTGGATTTACAGCATTACGGTATGAATCAATTTATAAAAATGTTCTTAATGAAAAATTCAATATTTTTCCGTAATTCAATATTTATATCGAAATAAATTAAAAATTATATTTTATATACGTGATTAAATAATATTTAAAAACAGAATAGTGCATATTAATAAATTTTAATTTTAATATGCTCTAACTGTATAGTTATTACTTTAAATATTGAACAAGTTGAAGAAATAATTTTTTATATTGTTGTGATATATATAATTATTATTATTATATAACTAATTTAAAATAGTTCTCAAGTAATAATGAGTAATATATTAGGTATGGAATGCGGGGACGAGAATTAATAAGTAACGTTGCAAAGGCAATGGGACAAGGAGGAGGAACTTTTGGAACCTTTATGGCAATTGGAACTGGTATTCGATGCTAGTATATAGAAGATAATGTACATACTTTTAGAATATCTTGTGACTGTAAATTTCAATATATATAACTGTTTTTAAAATAAAATAATTTTAAGGAAAAGAAGATTATTCACCTTCTGAAGCGATGACCGTAGAATTGTCAATAGGATTAGTTTTTCCAGGAATATTTGTTCCAAAACTTAAATGACGAATTTTATGCGTTAAATTAAATTGGGAACTAGAGAATGGTTGAACATCATGTACTAGGATAAAATATAATTAATAATTTCGTTTTCTATATTATCGATTATAAAATATTTTTATATTTCTTCAGTAATTTAAATCTTACCATGTAAATGGTTACTTAAAAAACTTTCACCTGGTGCTATATGAAAGCTTCCTCCTACTCTGTTAACTTCTATGTATCCATAAATTTGACATCCTTCAGTAAATGCATGTTTTATTTTTTCAGCTGACTTATCATTTTTACATTGTATAAAACTAGAAGGATCATGAATTGCCCATTTTTTAATTCGATATGCAGTTTTAACATCTTCGCATGTATTACAGCATCTGAAAAATTAAAAAAATTACTAATTTTATATAGATATCTACAATTTACTTATTTATTATATTTATTAACTTTAAACCCTGTTCTTCATTTGCTGCTCCATAGCAATCACCACATTGAATTGCTGTTGTATTATCTACTGGCTGATTTAAATTTTATATTTAATATATTAACTATATCATAAAAATATTAAATTTAAAACAATATTTTTAAATACCTTTTCAGTGGATTTTTTATTATCAGCAATCTCTGATCGCAAAAGGATTTAAAAAATAGGTTAATAATATAATAAAAGATAAATTGTAAAGTACAATAAAAATATTTTGTTTATTACGTAAATACCTGTTTTTTTTGGATCTTCAATAGGTTTACCATTAAGATCTAATCTTCTTTTATAAATGTTATGGTCTATATGCAAATGTTGTTCTCCAGTCATATCCATAGCATCTATCAACAGTACTAAAAAAAGCTATGCATTATATTGTTTTTAAAATTTAAATATTTATTTATTAAATTTAATTGCTTACAATCACAAGCTATAGAGTGAATTATGATATCCAAATTAATTTTTAATTTGGATCCTCTGGAGGTATCAACGAACAGTTCTTCTTTCAAATTGGGAGTCAAGAAATCATTTATTTCAGAGAAAAAAAGTAACATCATGATAATGGAACTAATTATTGTTACTGAAAACAATTATATTTTCAATAAGTTTGAATTTTTTTTGCTTTTTTGTCTATTACATGTATTGGGTAAAATAAATTCATTAAAATGATATAAAGTGTTCTAGTATCAAATGTATTTTGTAATAAAATTATATATTAAGCGATCTCTTTATTAAGCAATTACAAGATGAATTATTGGGTAAATCGAGAGAGAAATACAAACAACATGTATCAGTAAATTTCTCTGTTAATAGTAAATTGGTAAGATGTGCAATGTTTTAGGTTAATAGTGGAATTATCGAACTATTTACCAATAGCACCTCCATAAGTTTTAATACGAAAATCTTCAAGAGTCTTTGGATATGCATCGAATTGGCGTAGTCTCTCTGGAATATTCATTTTTAATGTCGTCGAGCCGTTTTCAAATTATGTTAATGTAAGCATCTGACGCTTTCTATTTACTACCAGATTGGATTGAATTTTATATATCCGATGGAAATAATCATACGAAGTGTATTTGTTACTTAATTGACATCGTCCCCTCGTGGTAAGCCCGCGAGGAGTCTTTACAGTTGTGTGGCAGCCGGCAAGTAGCGCGCGAGCATCCGTCCGGTATCTACATAACGAACGGCAACACGGCGTATATAAACATGAGAGAGAGAAAGAGAGATGACGCACGCCTACTTTCTATTATGTTTGTCACTGCAAATTATCAGTTAAGGTGGCTGGGTTTGTATTTTGCTTTTAAAAATTAATCGACGTGCTGATAAATATTGAAAAATTTTATAAAATATATTTTCAAAAAGCTACATTAAAATCACGTGTATTTATATCAATAAAGCAGAGCGAAAGATTTTTATTAAATTAATATTCATTATTATTCTTTTTTATACAAGTTATTATTAATTTGATTAAAATATTTAAATTAAATAAGTATACAATGAACGAAGTCAAACAAAAATCATAACAAAAAGTTTTAGAAATATAGGTTATTTTAATTGAAAACATTTTGCGCAAAACTACTCTATTTTCATAGTATTTATTTAAATTATTAAAAAACATCTTTGTGACATTTATTTTAAAAGTTATAAAGATGAATATTATTTTATAGATGTAGTTCTAATTAAAGATAAGCATAGTTATATTCGATATTGCTTAGATTAAACATAAAAAAATTATTTATAATCGTGTAAATATTAATAATGTATAATTAGATTCTAACCAAATATATATTTTATAAACATAAGATTCAAAGGAACGTAACTATTGAACGTAAAAATAACAATTTAAACACTAGTCAGAATGCTGATACAGTCAATGCCGTAGTTCTAACATCGTTCATCTTTTATTCAATATTATAAAAATTTGTATTACTTTGTAATGAGATTTTATTATTAATTTATAAGTATATACAAAATTATAGTTTAATAACATACAATATTTTTATATCTCATTTCTATATAAAATAATCATAAAAATTACTATTTTAATTTTAATTCAATATTGCCGATGTAACATTGTTATAATTTTTACGCATTATTATTATTTTTACACAAAAAAACTTTTTATAAGAATGAAGTTTTTGAAGAATATTGTTAAAAAACAAAGTACAATTATACGTAATATTGGTATTAAAATTGCTATTAATTTATAATATTTTTTGTTTAGTATATTTAAATTTATGTACAGTTTCAATATTGTAGTTCCATTGAAATATTTTACACCAATATTTAATTAATAGCTAATAATAACTATTTTAGAGATAGTACATTATCTGCACAACTATTTTTTAGAACGTTATTTGCTTATCTATATTGTAAGAATATTTTTGTTTTGAAAATTTTTTTTATTAAAACATTTGCTAGTACAAGAACTGTTTTGTAAACTAATAATACGTGTAGTAAACCTAAGCAATTGCATCTTAAAGGAAAATTGGGGGAGAAACTTGTATAATCGCAACAAAATATTCAACGGTTTTTATTGCATAACAAAATAATGAAATGAACTGAAATAATTTAAATTTAATAATATATATTCTCATTTCCTTATGTTGCAATACTCCATATAAAAGTATTTAATACAATATACATCTTTTTTGTATAAATTTAAAAAGTATAATATGCTCGTTTGTATGCATAAAATATGTTAATGAAACAATAGAGAATAAGCAACGTTAATAAAAATATCAAAGTCCTTGAAATATTGATAATCGAAGTGCTGAATCGACCAAACATTTTAAGGCACTTTGTGCCTTAATCTATGATTATGTTGTATCCTATTATACGATCAAAAATACGAGTACGAATACATATCAATAAATTAATATTTATTTAATTTACACAAATAATCGGTGATCTTATAATTAATAAATGGACGGCGTAAAGTGTTATATTATATTCACACTAAAAAACCTTTCGCAAGGGCTCCAAAGAATTTTTTTCCAACTTAAATTTAACGGGGGGAAAATAATTTATGCGTCAGATACATTGTTATGAAACACATTGAAATCAACGTAGATCTTCAAGGATAAGAGGCCACATTATACGATGAACGCAACCGTTCCAGCGAAGGACTGCCTTTTAATAGATTATGATACGTTGGATATAAATCATAGTCTCAAAATAAACCGATCAACGAACTTTGAATCGGACTGAATAATCCTATACTGCCTAAGGAAACTGCTCTATATTTCATCATATCATTGGCCTCGTTAACTATTGGATTGAATATCAGAGAATATTACATCGTCTTATGGAAGAGAATTTATAGGCGAAGGTAAAATCTAAGATTTTTAGAGTTTGCGGTGTTATAAAGAACATTACGCGTTTTCAAATTAGATGATCGAGAGCTCGCTGATATAAAAATGTTAAAATAATTCTTTGCAAACATTTAACGAATATTCCTGATTTGGAAGATAATAATGAAATAGTTAAATCGGCGTATGAAATTACAAAATCGTACAGTTGTATTAAACAAAAGTATTACTATCCTAAAACGCGTTGGTAATAGATTACTACTAAAGAAAAAGTTGATGGGTACGCTATTCGTAGTTTTGATGGATCCAAGCACAGCATTGAAAAGGTGATGATGGGTGTCATCGTCTGTTTGAGAAACACTTGCAGTTCTCCCAAATCAAGTTTTTTTGCTTACAAAACAAACGTAAACAAAGTCACACGGTTGACGCCATTCAAGCGCGTCTTAGGGATGATAGAGAAAGTGCCAACGAGTCAGGTACTCGATAGATTCTTCATAGGAATCTAGTACGTCAAGGACTAGGAAAATATAGGATTCGGTAGACGCAAATTTGGCTATCGGCGAAATAATATTTCAAGAATATTGTGAAAAACGCACGAACGTAGTAAACATTAAAATCGGAGATCGCGGTACTAGATATTAAGAAAAGAGACAAGTAATTGTCAGAATATAACAGATTGCATTAGATCATCGAATCGACAGATGGACCGAATGTTTGCTTACGAGGATGAGTGAATTCGATGAATTATGAAGGATAACACTATTTGAGCTCGTCGATGTTTAAATAAATCTCGACGAAGATAGTATGAAGCAGATCTAAAGAGTCTAGTTTAAGTTTTCAGAATCAGGATGTCGATTGTGGTAGCTTTTGATTCAGCCGAATGATTCTCGGCTTAAGAATCAGTCTTGATGGGATATGACAGCAAATAAGGGATAGTTAATTTTATGGTCGTGTTTCTGACGAAAATTGAAATTTACGATGAATGTTAACAGCTACTAACAATTTATCAACCGATCACCTATTGTTGTTGCGCGATATGCACGCAGTTACAAGTTTTCGAGTAGTATACGATCACTTATTAATAATCCACAGAGCTAAATTTAAAATACTTTACCAAGAAAGTTACGATTACAGTAGCTGGCGACTTGGATGCGAATGTAAATTGCGTGGAAGTCTCAAACACATATAACGGAATCAAGTACTCCCGTAAATTTAAAAATAAATTGATACCAAATGGGATCAGATGCAAGCACCTTATTATAATGGACACTTACGTCTTCGGAGTGCTGACGCCTTTCTCGAATTTTAATCGCGACCTACATCACTTTTTTAACAATCGAACTATTAAAGTATTATCGGCGAGTCTCGAGAATTACTTTGTAAATATTAATGGAATGATATAGTTTGATCTTAAAATGGGGATGTAATCTCTTTCTACGGCTACCAATTCATCAAATTGGAACAGCATCCATGACTCAGCAGTTTAAAGAACAAGCGAAGCTCTTGTATTAGCATATTTTAATATGCCAGTGCCAGATCGACTAAGCTAAGTACCTGTTTTTATTATAATCATGGAGACAGAACACTGACGACCCCAGAAGGGGGTACCTTATATTATTAAACGTAAATCCATACATTAAGAAAAACCAAAGAATATTATGAAAAACTGCCAATGGTGTGTCCCAGTAAGATTTATTTCTCAAGACCTATTTTCTGTAACGTTATTTAATATTTCTCAGTTAAGCAATGCAGAGAACTCGTGCCAAAATCTAACCCAACTTAAAAATATATGAATCCAAACACAAGTTGTAAAAATACAACGCCCGAATAACCAGCCGTGGTATCCAAAGTACAGAATAAATCCTCCATAATTACTCTCCTTTTTTATACAGAATTCGAGGAAGAAGATCTTGGCAGAATTTATCTTTCTAACATGTGAAATGACCTATTGCACGGATATAGAAATATAACACTCAAATCGTTAAATAAAAGGGAGGATTAGGAATGTATTAAATTCAAATCATGGGGAAAAAATTTCAAAGGCCCTTCCAATGGGTATTTTAGTGTGGGTTAGATACAAATTTTAATAAAAACATTTATATATATATATATATTTAATCTTTTTATAAATTGTATATACATCTTCATACATATATAAATATATATGCATATTAATATATATAGATTCCAAAAACTGATCAATGAACAAAAACATCTTTATAAGATAAATAACTTAAAATTGAATTCTAAGTTCATACTTGGTTTATGATTGCACTAAGCACACGATCGATTAAAAAATATAGCATTTATTTATTAGAGTATTTTTGAATAGTTTAATCCATAAAAGTTGCAATATTTCATTAGTGATGTAAAATAATAATTTTTTCAAATATTGCTTCATTTTATAATAATGTCTATAACAATAATAAGTCAAAAAAAGTAATAAAAATTTGTCATTATTACTATATTGCCTCTATCAAAAGTTTTTATGAACTTGTAAATGCGGAATGCCTGCTACTTCTCATCAAATTTATTTCCTTATATTTACAAGTTGGTATAAAGTTTAGATTTGATTTTTACTTATAAACTTTTCTAATAAATCCAGTTAACTGGAACCCATTGATCCTCACTTGCAAGGGCATCCAGGGCTGCTACAACTTGCCGGAAAGTATCATCGAAATCTTCGTTCACAATTACAAGATCAATATATTTCTCATATGCTCGTTGTAAAGCTGCTGATTCTTCGACTGTTGATTTTAGATCATCCTCCTAATTGCATTAATTTATCAAAACTTTAGATTTCAGATCTTAATATATTGTTGAAGATAAAAGATACTTGAATTTCTTATGAAACTTATTATATCTTGTAAATCTTATAAATTTTTTTGAAAAAAAAATTAAAGGTTCGTAATGAAAATTTATATAGAAATCATAATGATTATATTAAGATATACACTAAATTCACATAGGTAACAAAATAAAGAAGCTTTTATTATTTATTATATTATTACAATTTATCAGAATAAAAACAAAGACACAATCTATCACACACTACAATCTTACATTATTGAAAGTGTATTTACGTTATAATTTATAAATGCTAAGGTCAATGAAAAACATCATTTGAATTTTTCTTAAATAGTCTTTGCAATGATACTGTATCTTTTATCTTAATTTATATGAAAATTTGATTAGCAAACACTTTATAAAACAAAATTATTATAAAATTTAAGCTAATACATTACTATATAAGAAAAGAAAAAATCTAGCGTGCAATATACAAACCTCGTACAGGGATGCCAAGGATTCCAGGGTTCTGGCACGTCTTGAGCTATACCTGATGGAACTCTGACGATCAAACTAGCAATGCCAATAGGAAACAAAATTACATAATACCAAAAAATCATATACAAAAAATTATTAAAAAATAAAATTAAAGAAACATGGCAACAATCTATTGACTACTAATTAATTAAAGATACTGCTACCAAATCTGTATGTTTTTTAATTTTATTCGAGAATAAAAATTACAATATTAATAAAAAGCTTGAAGATTTTATATAACAGAAGTTTTATTATTAAATTATATTAAAAATTTAAATACAATCTTTATACTTTTTCCAATAAGTTACTAATGCACCCATAAAATTTCATTTTCATTGTTACCAATAAACCAAGATATTATTCTTTATGCAAAAACTACTACACTTTTAATGATTCAAAATATATTTAATAATATTTAAAGTAAAATATTTTTCACATAAGTATGTTTATCAATTTGTTTTTAATTATTAATAAATTATTTTAATAAAACAAATTTATTCGTTTTAGTTAACAATTAAACAGAAGAATGCTCCGAATGCTGACTCAAACCTTTAAGTTTTACAAAGTATACATTTATTTTTAATCAAATAGTTTAAAACCATTTTTGTTAGATAGTTTTTTTAATGTTGAAAAAATTTAATCAAAATACCTTTGTAATATTTGAAAAAACAAATATTTCCATGGTAAGTATTGACATATGGTTTTGAAAGTAAATTATATAAACTCGTGTTTAACTTTAAATTTGTTTTATACAAGTAAATTTGTTTTACGTATAATATAATGCATTAAATCAGTTTTAGAAAATTTATAATTTTCTAGTTGAAGCAAATATAATAAGAGTAATTTATTCTTATGAACCTCCGTTTGAGTATGTAATTATTATAATAAATTAAAAATAAAGTTAATAAACACTTCAGTATATTATTTAATTAAGCTCTGGTAATAGATTAGAACAATACCAAGAATTCTGTTCAATATACTATAGGTGATTGTATCGTTAACCTTGAAATTTTATTAAATTAAATCTCTTACTTTTCAATATTTAAATTTTGTTATTTCTATTAAATACTTTCAATAGGTTGTCTATGACTTATAATTTTGTAGGAATTTTAATTCATAAATATTCACAATAATTCATAATTCTTTTAAAGATTTAACTTTTATAATAAGCATTATTAAGCGAGCTTAACATTAATACTTAACAAATTAAGTTAATATCTACATACCAAATTTCTAGCAAAATAATTTATATTTACTTAATATTCAAATCATTTTAATATTGTAATGGGTCAAATGAAAGTATATAATGAGTATCTAAAACAGAAATATTAAACCATTTATCCATTTAAAAATTGACCATTTGTATTGTTTTTATAAGCATGTTAAAATTTAGTAATATATTATAATCTATAGATGTTAATAATATAATTCTCCACTTTTGTAGTAGAATGTTACAAAAGATTTATTTACTGCACTTAAATTTTGACTAGAAGTAAATGTCAAAGAAAGTACTTTCATTTCGTTTCAAATAAAACTTGATAATAAAACAGGTAGAGTACCACTTGGGGTTAGTTTATTTATAAAAACTGAGTGACAAAACACCATCGTACTTTATGATCTTGAAGTATAAAATCTTGATCTGATTTATGCGCGACGTAAGTATTTTTTACGATTTCTAAGTAATAATAAATCCGTCGCTTTTAAATTGCACACATTGCTTTTATTCAAAAGCGTTTGAGTCTTTATAAAAATCAACGTCACAATTTTAAATTAAAATTTTGTTTTTCAAATCTATGTAACACGTTTGTACAGAGGCAAATAAAACTAAAAAATCAGGCATTACATCATAAGGCCGCAAAATACGAATTGAAATTAGAATTACCGTCAAGTTTCGGTTGCTGGCACCAGTAGATCTTCCAAGGTCGTACAAGGACTTGAGCTGTTCCATTCCTGGCGCGGCGATGAATATAACGTAGGGCATGAACTCGGTACTGTTATGGAGTATTTTTAATGCGGCTGGGCTGCAGTCGAGTACGCACATTTTGCCGGCGCGAATCAGTTCACGCACGGAGTCGAGTTTTGTGCCGTAGAGATGACCGCCGTGTTCGCCGTGTTCGAGGTATCGGTGTTCGCGCACGTCTGTCTCCATCGTGTCGCGGTCCGTGAACCAGTAACTCTTGCCATTTTCCTCCAGCACTCGTGGAGGTCTCGATGTGACTAGAAAATGTTAAATCGTTAAATTAACGTATTTCTTAACGGAACGCAGCTTTATAATTTGACCGAGTGCAACGGAAACGGAAAATGCAATTCGGTTTACTTTCTACATTCGACAAAATGATCGCGTGCTCGTCTTCGTTAGGTAGTTCTACTACAACTGCTACTACTACTACTACTACTACTACTACTACTACTACTACTATTCGTGTGTATTTTTTGCTTATTTAGCCGATTAAAAATTTCCCGAATACTTATTATTTTTTATAATACATCGCTATGTTGATTGTTGATTGTTAGTACGGGAAAATAAAATAATATATAATAAAATATTTTCCGTACTGATATCTCATGCTACTGAAGCAACATTATAAAAAAAGTACGCAAACTCATTACTTGGTCAAAACGAAGATAATGAATGTAATGTAACGAATGAAATGTAAAAATGCACCGAAGAGAAATATATTAAACTGGATTTTGTAAAAAAATTGTCATTTTCGTAGTGTCGGTGAATACGAACAATTTATATTATCTACATTAAGTTCCAGCTTATTCGTATTCTCAATTTAAATGAAGCAGCGAATTATTTATAATTTTCCAAACTGAAACAATGCAGAGTCGGAAAAATCCAAGAGCGAGTTAAGCGAGCACCGAAGCAATTAACGTTATTTATTTTTAGACGCACCTGCGAACCAAAGATAAATTAAAATTCGAGAGCTTTTAAAAACAGCTCTTGTCTGCTCGAACACATACTCACAAGGTACAATAGTGCCAAACTTATCGGGATCACTGTTGATGAGTCGATTCTTCAAAGTCCTGCGGCCCACACCTCTGGGGCCGACCAGCGCCAGAGTTTTACGTCTGAACGGAGGCATCCTCGCCACCTCCTCGTAGAGGAGCAGCTCCGCGGCGTCGAACTCCCCGTTGGACTTGGACTGGTACATCTTGCGCTTCTTCTTTTTGGAGATGCGCGTGCCGCAGATGCTGATTTTGTGCACGAAATCGGCCTCGGGCGGCACGAACGCCTTGCGCCGCTCCTCGAGCTCGAGCGAAGGTACGAGTCCTGGTGGTCCGAGGTTGTCGCTCTCGATGCGTCGCGCCTGCCACCAGTTCGGGTCCGCCTGGTCCACGATTTGCAGGATGTCGCCCTTTTGGAAGGGCAACCCGATTTCCCGGCAGGGCAGGAGCGTGTCTTCGGAGGGCTCGTAGTCGAAAAGAGCGCGCATGTAGCACTTGAAGTGAAAATTCCTTTCGTTAGGCAGATCCGGCGGATCAAGAGCTAATCTGGTTTTGTTTAAGCTGCGGTGTAGAGTTTGCGGATGTGGAGGCTCTAAAAGTTTTGTCGCGAGGTGCTCGACATTTTAACGACCAAATTAACCGATTGACTTGTGCTCATTGTTATAATAGAGAATTTTCTCTCCTTCGACTAGTTTAAGTTGCACGTGAACAAAGTGTGAGATTTTGAGTGAGTAACGGTACACAAGTGGAACTTTGTACCTTGCGCTTGCAGTATATAAAAAACAAACATACGGGAAGTAATTTCTTTCGTCGAAAAATACCTTATTGTCAGTTTCCTTTATTAGCAAATCCAAAGCCAAGCGAGAAAGTTTAAACATTAGTAAAGCATTTAGATAGACAGGAAACAATAATATTTGAATGGAAATAAATGGACGTTGTTAATGAGTTACCGTTGATTTGATGGGTCGGTTACCATCGGCGGCGATACCGGGGGCAAGTTTCAACGAAAGATTCTCTTTAGCTTCTAGTATCGCTTGCTGGAGTTCGTCAGGGTTGTGCACCAGCTTACCGTTGACCTCGAGGATGACCTCACCTGGCCTCAAGAGTCCTTGGCGCGCGGCGGTGCTGCCGCCCAAAATTCGGGCGATTATTAGGTTGCCATTTTCATCCACTTGAATCGTCAAACCCTTGGGGGCACGAATATCGTATCATCAGTAATTGCAGCCTCAGCTGCGACCTTATCTACTCGCGTTATTTTCGTTATCATTATTCTCTACAGCAGAATTTAGCTCGAAATTCAAGGCGCTTTTTAAGTTTTAGTACGTCGTGTCAAACGCACAAAATGCAAAATGAAAACGCAAGCTTAATTAACAATATTGCCCGGTGAGAAATTAAAAAGCTAGGCACTCGATCGGCCGGTTGTCGCGGCTGGAATAAAAATGCCGCTGTAGCTTATCGAGGCTATAAGGCGGCCAACGCGGGAAACCAACCAGGGGTTCGTCGGGTTGTCGCCGGAGACCGACGATTCTGACAGCCTCGGCGGGCCGATCCTCGTTGCTCGGCATCTTCTCGGTGCCGTTGTCCGCTGGTTCTCGTCGCAGCCCGGCGAGGAGGTTGCGCGCCGCGATGACCTTGTCGTGCGTCTGCAGCAGCGACCTCAAGTGCCTGCTTCTGAGGAGCAGCAGGAGCTCGCGCGACTCCGGATTGCGCGAGGGCTCGAGTGCGTGGCTCACCTGCTGCACCGTCTCGCAAATGGACGAGCAAACGGGCGTCGCGTGCGCTGGCGGCTGCTCCAAACGCTGCTGCACCTGCAACACATCCATTATCTTTATCGCCCTTGTCGCGCCGCAGGCAATTATTCCGGTCGAGTCGAGAGTACTTTTTAGCTCTCCTCCTATTTGCTTTCAAAACAGAAGCACGTGATCGCGTTTTCGGTCGAAAGTCGCGCCCACTGGCCCTCGAATTTAGACGCGCGAGTACGTCTGACAGCCCGCGCGTGTCTGCGTTGAAAAGTTCGTGCTCGACGAATTCGAGAAAGTGCCCCCAGCTTTACAGGGATTTCTCGATAAACGAATTAAGCCTCGTACGTTCGAAGCGCTCGACGAGCCATTAAACAAATAAGTGTGACCAAGGCACTCGAACGGGTACTTTGGACGGCGAAGGTCAACTGACCCGAATTCGTTCGTTATCCAGTAATCAGTCTCGCGAGCTTCGTATTTTTAGTCGATTCACGGTAAAACGACGAGCGAAAAAGGGCGTGAAATTTAGTTTCATAGAGAACATCGTGCCAAAAAATATTCACTACTTTTCGCGGTTGTCCCAAGACAGGATTAATACGACGAATCTGCATTAAAAGGTACAAACATCTATCTGCTTTTGTCGAGCTGCAACAAAGCCAGTTTTGAAAGTGCAAACACAAATTTAAGACGCGGGAGTTTCCGTTACTCCCAACAGAGTTTAGAATTTTCGAATTATTGTTTTGTTCAAATTTAAGTACATCGATGACACATTTTTTGCGATGCTCGTGCGCGCGATACGAAATTAAAGCTTAAAAACGAATTATTTTAAAATAGTAATTTACATTTACAAACTGTAAGAACTTTGGGGAACAAATAATAAATTGTATTTCGTCGAGGCGATGATGACACGAATAAAAGTGCACGATTACATAAATTGCGCTTCGGAAGGGGCGCAAAATTACTAAACATTTCCCGAATCAATAACGAAACGACGTAGAGCATTGATAAACACGTGTTTAAAAAGGAAACGATTAAGATGGTCAATTTAGAGTGTGCACGTCGAGGCGCATAAATTATATTTAACGGTAGAGTAAAAATTCTGACCTCGAACTTTAAGGCGACGTCTTTCACATTTCTCACAAGCTTACACTTTCATCGAGAGGCGTATTAAAATTATTGCAGGGAGAAATCGGTCGTTAAGCAGCGCTGGATGAAGAAAACATTTGCTTCAATTGGAAACGAAACGAGAAATTCCAGGAGAACGCGGGGCGTAAATAACGAGTAAACAAAAAAACGGGAACGTGGTAAAACAGAAATTAAAAGCCAAGGATTGTATAGTAGAAATTCTATAGTATCGGCGCTCGCACTCGTGTAAATCGTTCTGATTCCGCGTTACATAAAAACAAGTTTCACGAGACGAAAACAGAAGACTAAAAACGTTGGTTCGTCAAAAACAATCGCCTGGTCAACAATGCGCTTAGAAGTGAAACGAGCGACGGACGATCCATCCGAGAGTTTAAAAAAGCGAACGACCGCGAATGGAGGTTAATAAATATTAGAAAGGAATTATTCGTCGGCTGGAATCGATCTCGCGGAGACCAAAGACGTTACGGCAGCAAGACTCGACTGCAACGCGTCCAGCAGCAGCAGCAGCAGCAGCAGCAGCCCGCGGCGCACTTTTCCAAGTACTCGCGAAAACTCGTAAGAAATGGTGACAAGCGGCGGTCAGAGGTTTATCGACTGTTCTCGAGTCGCCGAATAAAAGAGGTATACTCGCGTAAGGGGCGGGGGGCCGAGCGCCCGGTCGAAGCACTCGCGTCGACTCGGCGGGACTCACCTGGACAGCAGCTCCTCCCGCCTACGGTCTCGATCGAGTCAGCTGTCCGAGGGCACGGCTGCTGCTTGCTGGCTGCTCCTGTGTTATCGAGCGCAGGGTGCACGCGTGCGGGACGCGCTGCTCGCTGCTCGGCGTCGGGTCGGGACTGGCCGTCGCCGCCGCGCCTATTTCACTCGGCGGGGCCTTTTGCTCGCGGCGAGCGTCGCTGGAAGAGCCTCGGAACAGGTGGGGGACTCCTATTCTCCGAGCCTCGCGCTTCCACGCGTTCCCCGCAGTCCACTCGCGGGCGCTGGCTCCGCGAGTGCGAGGGAGCGACGCTGCGGCGCGGGCCTCAGGGCCGTAGCTAGCGACTCCGCTTACGGCCCTGGGCTGGGCGGGAAAGTCGGATGAAGCCAGCGCGTGGGAACTGCTTCAACGACGAGCCGAGGCGTGAAAAGCAACTGGGCCACGGCCCCTGCGCTCGTCCTCGCTAAAATTTCGGCCTTTTTGCTCGCGCGGCTGGCACTCGATAAGAGTTTTTCATTTCTCACCAGCTCCTCGAAAGGCCGACTCCGTTACTTTTGCTCGCGCTCCACCTACTCTCGGAGCGGTTCGAGCAGGAGAGCGCGGCCGACGCAGACGTGTGGGTGTAAGACGCTCGGCCGAACACGTGCGGTTAGGTCGGTGGGACCTGCCGCCGAGCCTGGATTTGACGAGGCCCCTCTTCCAGCGCATTCCAGCGCCGTCGCACACACACGCGCGCGAGTCCCTGTAAGCAGGGCGACGTCCGCTGGCGAACAACAAATTACCTCGAAATTACGAGGATGAGATCTCGTAATTTATTTTAACGGCTGCATTGCGAAACCCGACTACGCAGCCACTTTTTCGGCCCTCGCGCTCCAATTCTTCCGGCTGTTTGTTCGCTGGCGACTCGTCGCTCTTAATTTTCCGATGATCCAAAAAGTGCATTCTGCGCTCTCGCCTTGAGTAGCCCCGCGAACTGCCGGTGATCGGTATCAACGACATTGTTCTGCTCGAGTTAAAGACGCTCCTGACGTCACCACCTCCTTTTACACTCGCGCCAATTATCGAACGAGATGTCCATCGTGATTTCGAAGCGTAATTAAACTACGATGGCAGGTGCGTCACCGCTTATTAATATTCGAGCTCTGCCGATTTTTAATACGAGCAAATTATTTAACGATAGGAATAATTCATTTTTTAAACCCGTCCCAGCGATTTCGATATTTGACTCGTGCGATTAATGCCGCGCCTGTAAATAAATTTGTTTAAAAGCCACTACCACATGCTTGTAAATTCTGTTATTCGTTATTACGCACACTTGCGTTAATTAACGATGTGCGATTGTGATAATACGAGCGAAAGTGGTTTTACCTCGGTTCGAACGATTTTACGAATGAAAATACAATTGACAGCTCGTTATTTAATACAAAACAGGAGTTTATTGTCGTGCGAGACATCGCCGACTGAAAATTACACTTGACCCAATCAATTTTTAAGTCAAATATATTTACTAAACAAATAGTATATTTATTGCTGACAAATAATAATTGTTTTGTAAAATATTGATTTATGCCTTACGTCACTCCGTCGTTCTCTTTAGAAAAGCAGTGACGTAAGTTTATTCAATGTACTCTAAATCATTGTTATTTTACAATAAAAAAATTTGCTCCGGTAAACGAAAGTGCAGAAATCGGCTTTACCGTTTATACACCTGGATTTTGCAATTTTAAAATTTTACAATTTTATCGTGAAACATTGAGCCAAATTTACTTTTACCGTTTTTAATGCCTTCCGCTGGTTTGACTAATAACGTAACGCAGTCGAAATCTAGGATGGAAATATTCAAATCGAGCTGTATTTGCAATTAATGATTTTAACGAGTTTGTCCCATCCGCTAACATTAATATTATATAATGGAAGTAACGTTTCAATTATTTCATCAAATTACGCGAGTATTCGCTAATTATAATTATTATGGGAAAAAAATTTTTAGCGCAAAAAACTAAAATGACGCGTATAATTGTCATATACAAATAATCTTAAATTACTTTTCTACGAAGAATGTAAATGCATTTGCTTGTTAACTCGCGGGTAACCTAATTTTTTATTTTTAAGGTAATCGGATGTTTAAGCTTAATACCGTTATTGAAATAGATACTTTTTAAAAAAGTTTTCGAAACGAATAATGAATTTGAAATTTTTGAATATCATTTCGAAAATAGACGGTCGAGTGAAAATATCTGTAAACAGTCAAAACTCACGCGTGGGCTTTGCACTCGTTAGTTATTAATAAATAGAATATTTATATATGCACGGGTGTCTCGCATTTAATAAGTAAACGCCTGCATTATACAGTTTGCGATTTCAAATCCGTTTAGTAGTTGCAATTACGCAAGGTACGTCGAAGCTGCACTTTATTTCGGCGATCTTTTCACGTTATTACGTGATATTATTATTATCCGAGTTTATGCGGTCAATTACAAGTGCTGATATAATGACTACTCACGGGGCCTTGAACCAAAGAAGAAGCCCGAGTTAATCGTTCCAATTTATAAACTTGCATAAACACTTTGTTTACTTATGTTTTTTCGAAGATTAATTTTATTCGAGCCGTCTTTTAAAACACCGGCGAGCCTCTATTGAAACAAAAATGTAAAGAATGTTTTCAAACGAAATTGTATTTATAATCGCAATGCGTGAATTTTTTAAAATGTGCTCAGCTTCTTTTTACGCAAAGTTAAAAATATTAACATTTTTTTTTAAATCTGGAATCACGCGTATTTTCAATTTATTGTGTAGTTGCGTAGTTATAATGTGCCTACAAACGTTTTTCGCGATGTAATATTTATTTCTTCAGAACTGTATGTTTTCGTACGCGAGACGATTGACTTAGAAAAATGGGAAAATACTGAATTTCAAGAAACATTCATCGATAAGGCACGGGAAAACTCGCATTCATTTTTTGTACCGAAGCTCTGCTTTATGTTTGACTCCCATAATTCTTTTTTTGCCGAGTCACCCGAGCCTATGGTCTGCACAATCTGGTCTTGGTTTTAGCGCGACAAACGCCAATAGCTACAGATGCAGACACACGCGCGCGCGCGCACACACACACATAGCTCGAGGTGTACAACTGCATGTGTTGCATTTTAAAAGCCAAACATTGGTAAGGCGAAACCGCGAGTGCAAACAAGCGAGTTTTATCTCGATAATTTCCATACCTCTTTGCCAACATTATCAAACCGAGATATTATGCTTTAATGTAGTTTCGTCGGAGGCATTCAGCAATAAATATTGTTTTCGGCCGAAATTTATCAACGGGCCAAACGACGATCTGTTTCCTTCGATCGGAGAACAACTCTATGGCGTTTAACAATGTTTAGCGGCCGTTAAAATACAACTCGTCAGCAGCGGCTACTGCATTATCGATCTCATTATTCGTTGCAAATTTTCGAACAAAAATCCGAGTTCGAGTGAAAGAAGCGAAAAGAGCTTTCGCACAACTGATCGATCACCGGCTACTCGGCAATGTTTGAATAGCCTAATCCAAGTTGAAGCGGCAGAGCGAGAGAAATAGGTAAGAGCCATCGATCGCCTTCGCCATAAGCGCAAAGCGTCGAATTCCAAGTTTGAAAATTGCCGATACGGCTCGTCGCGTGTTTTCCAGCCGAAAATTGAGATCCACAGCAGTGGATTTCGCGTGCGCTTGTGCTTGCGCGCTGTCGGGGAAAGTTGCGTCGATACTACGGCTTTCCTTGGAACAATTTCCCAAAGTTCCTTTTCCGACTGGTAAATACGCGGCGAGGAAATAAATATCCGGCCTCCGTTAGAAAAATGGCTTCGGAGGAACTCTTGTTGGCGGACGAGCACTCGCCGACTGATTGGGCGGATGCAAAACAGTCCCAGCAACTGCGCGAAAAAATGTCTCTTGTTACGAGGTCGAAAAAGCTCACCGAGTGCATTATAAAAATTGCGCAAGTGCAGCTACACTCGAGCCGTCCGAGTCAAACAAGCCGGCGGCGAACTTAAATTGGGAAATGCCAGTCGAGGCGCAGTTTAAATTCCACAGGAGCTTTTCTCGAAGCTTTCAGAGGCATTCAAGATTTCAAGTTGCTGATTCGTTATTCAAAACTGGACGACGAGTGCTCGAAATATTTGCTCGCGTTGCAACCGAGTGCATTTGTAACAACTTAACAGCAACTGTAATCAGTGATCGGGAAAATTAGTTTCTACGCGCATCAATTTCCAAAACTGGAGAGTCGCGCACAACTATTTCTGTAATAAAATATAATAGCCAATTAAAAGTACTCGCTTGGAGATAAATTTTCCAAACAATTGGCTTTTTTACGCTCCTCTAATGTCGATCTCGATCACGCATACAATAATAGCTTTTATTATTTCTAGGATACATTTTAAAGGATCGTTTCTCTGTTTAACGGAAAATAATTTTGTACATTATTGCTGTACACGTAGACGTGCATTTCCGTGTAATGGATAAAAGTTAATTATTTGTATGAATTATGCCGCGAATATTATTAAGTGAGTCACTAACCACTAGCGGCGATTGATGGAATCGAGCTTCTAAGTTGTATTAGAATTAATATCGTATATTAATTAAAGTGGTTGGTTGTATTGCTAAATGAGTTGCTGAAACTTTAGAAATCTTTATGTCTCAACTACATTATCAAATTTAAAGCTTATATGCTCTCAGGTAGGCATTTCTTTTTCATAATTTTTCAATATTTTTCAAGGCTTTTGAAGTTTTTATATTTTTACAGACGCAAAAATAAGCATAAATTTATTTTTAGTGAACTTTCTTGATAAACCAAAACGAAATCCACCGTGATATTCATTTCAGTAGCGAATTATCTAAATAATATCCGACTCCCTTTGCACAATGACACGCCCCGAATAACTTTATTATTATTCGTGATAAAAATCAACTTTGTCCTGTTTGAAAATTTTTCCGAGTTGCCTAAAAAACAAGCAATTAATGATTTTACAAATTTTACAACTAAAATTTATTGGACAGTCAGTTGTTGCCTTCGCTCAAAAGAATGATTCTCTTTAATGTTTTCAAATCGATAAATACAGGAGAGACAAACGTTCGCTTTAGAAACTCAAGTCTTGGCAGACCTAATATAGCAACGGTAAAGGATGTGTTTTATTTTTAAATATTTTTATACGGGAATTCCTGGAACTCTGCATTGGAATTATAAAAGACTGTCAAATCTGAGCATTTTATTAGCCAAATACGACAGAAGTTATCACCCACATTTTCAATATAGTACAGAGGCACTTGACTCACAATTGCGATTCGATCGGGTAGTTCTAGAAATGAACGGCTGATCGGCCAATCGAGTTCAATCTCACAACCGACCAGATCTCCGATTCAAATATTCGAATTTTTGAAGACTAACCGTTAGAAAATAACTATTTTGCTGCCGTCCTCAAAAAGACTACTTATCCGCACACGAACGCGCGTCTAAATTTTCACGTTTGCAATTTTCTTCGTTGCAACGTCGTGATATCAGAAGATGTGTTAGATATCAGCATCGAAATGTTAAAGTTACTTTCATACTTGTACGTGTAATTTATCCGTACAAACGTACTTTACTTTCAGAGTTTAAAATTGAATGCGAATGAAGAAAATTCAATGTTGTGTGGCTATTAATACGACGTAAAAAATTGCTCCAAACGTCACGGGCGGAGGAACTTTCGTTTCGGACTAATGCCTGACGTCACAGATTTTTGATTGCGTGTCTTTAAATAATCTGCGTCACAAAGACGTCAGCGTTTCTTGTCAAACAAGATGAAAATATTTTTGGAAATTTTCTTCAACAAAATTTCTAAATTTACGCGATTAACTATTATGTCTAAACAAGCGACAATATTTAGATACATTATCTTCGATTAAAAGCATACATTCAGAGCTTTTTGTAAATCATGCGAAATAATAACTAAAACGAGCTGAAACATAAGAATTAGTTTCGTTTGTTGTCAATTTATTATTTTCTACCCTATAATAAACTGTTCTGTGCTTACTAATTAATTGCAAATGTAATAAAATACAATTTGACGATACTATTGAATTTTACGTTTGGAGCTTGAATTAAAAATACGATCAAGGCTAACAAGACTTAAATTATAAAGTATGAAAAACACTTGTTTTACAGTATCGTCCTGTAGTGAAATCTCGTTTGAACATTCTTATTTATAGAAGATACAATTATTTATAGAATCCGAATTTCTTTATAATTATTTTATTCAAGCAATTTGTTTTTATTCGAATAAATTTGATTTTAACTAATTTTTTTTTAACACCGCGACAGTCAAATCTTACTATTTTTTAACGGCGAATAATTTATAAACAATATATTTTTAATTTATTGAATTTTACCGCTAGAGTAATGCATTACAATGTTGTATCTAGTTTTAAACGAAATGTGTATTTAAATTATTTCTTACAGTAAACAGTTAAATTAGAACACAATTAGTCAAAAATGCTTTCAATTTACCGCCGAGTTATTTACACGCGCTCGTAAAAATGTTGTTACTTTAAAAAAAATATTTGAATACTTGGATGTACAATTTGATTTTACATATTGTATATTGCACAAATGCTGAATACGACTCGGACAAATTTTCACTCAGATAATGTGAAATGAGTTGCAATTTTCCATCATTCTTGCCGTTTTGGAAAGGTGAAACGCGTTTTCCGAGAGTAACGGACTCGATGTTTGATACACTTGCCGTTAAGTCGTGGGCCAAACCCCATTTTGTAAGTAGAAATCGCGTATGTGCTTTTCAACACAAGTTTGTCGCGTTCGAAAAGAACTGCTCGCTCGGCTTTGGACAATTTTGTACAATTTTGTGCTATCAGTGTGTCATCGAAGGCGAGTCTCTTTGATAACCTCGACTCTCCAGGAGTCTCAGCATCTATCGACAATTCGGAAGCTCGAACTGTATTTAGCGAACATTTTATTTGCTCTCCAGCTCTCGTTCGCTCCTTTTCCCCAGCAAAAGGAAAGCTCTTGACGCGATACTTGGAGCCGCGAACAGGTGATGTTAACCTAACTCCTTTTTTTTTGTTGTAACCTCCACCAGCAATCCGTGCACAGATGATGGATTTACGCTCCTGCCGCGTAAGAAGAAACTGATTAAGGTTCTCCTGCTAACAGCACTTTTATCGCTTGTCTTCGTAATATCCAATAAAAGCGATCCCCCCCCTTTCATCATTTTAAGGGTCACTTTAGAGATGTTTGACCGAAGCTTAGAAGAGTCAAACGGACACACCTCGAGCCGCAAATACTTTCGACGCGGCTTTCGCACATCAGAAATTGGTTTAGAATATTTCCTCTTGCTCGAACTCCGAGGAAGTGTTCGACGTACCGAAGATCTACATAGTCATTCTCACTGCGGACATTTTTGCAATCGACAGCGTCACTTCATCCTCTTATCCTACTATTTAAGTGTTTAGCTGAGCGCAACCCTCAGCCACGTCGCAAACCCTCGGATACACAACTTCGATCATTTCCTTTATAGTTTCCCTCGGTGTCTGGTCTTTAATTTATTTCTGTTAGCCAGGAGTTAACGTCAGTCTCCGCTTAAACTTGGCCAGTGGTTGTCAGACACGAGTCGCTCTTTTTTACAATCCTCGTTTTGGTATAAGAGAAAAACCCAAATTGAAAGTTTTGGTGCAAGCTAACTTTTTCAAAACCGAACATAGCGCTGCAGTATTCCTTTGGATTGCCTTTAAAAACACGGAATCTCTTTTTCAATTGAATGACATTCGCACTATTTTTAAAATATTTTCTTTTGTAATGTTATTATAATTCAATACGACGGTGTATTAGGTTAATTTCACTTTATCCGAGCCATGCAAAATATTTCGTTCCAGACTATCAAATTCGTAGTTCCTCTTACCTGATTGCAGAATTAAGTATCTACATCGCGATAAATCTAAACCATCTAAGAGGAACCGCAATCTTTTAATCGAAATTGAAATCAACACCGTTTCTCGGGGTTTATTTTAATCGAGGATTGTAGAAAATGCTTATAACACATTGATGGTTATAATTGTATTTCGCTTAATTTTAGTTACTCGTAAGTATATCTGAAAAATATATTTATTTTTCGCGAGCCAAGAAAAATACTTTAATCAATCGATGTTACAAATTTTCACGTTGAAATTTATAAAAAAATTTTTAAATTCGTTTGTTTCATTAAAAGCCTTTAAAATTTATACTTCATAAATTTCAAATTTCCGAATTTCACTCGATGCTATTTTTCTAAAAATACGTGGAAAAATAATTAATATTTTTTATAGTAAAAATCAGTACATATTTTAATGCTTTATTATAAGTTTCGGCCCTACGGTATTTTAAGCTATTTAAACAAAAGCGTAAAGAACAACAAGGGGAAAATAGTAGACTTGTGTGACGGACACTAATTAATATAGTATTTTATATGCAAACGTACGAGTATAGTAAATTAATTTTTTTCCTTTGACAAATTCGATTCCTCGCTATTTTCTTCTCAATTTTAGTACGAGATTTTTTATTTTATACAATAGATTTTAATAATGTAGACGTTGAAATTTTTGCACAACACTGCTGTATATCGTTTAATAAGATTACGAGAATATATTCGATCTTTCGACGTAGAAAAATGCATAAAAATCTATGCGTTTAGCGAATAAATATTAAATAAAAGTCGATTTTAAGGAAAGCGACATTTTGATTATAAAATATTTTTGTTAACAAACAGTTAAGTCAAATTACATCTTACCTGTACGAGCGACCTGACGAGGGGATCACCGATGAATGCGTCCAAGAACAACAAATCCGTTTCGTGAGCCTTAAAATTTTCTTTCGCACTTTTAACTTCGCTAATATCATCCGTACTATCCCGACCTCTTACGAAGGCAGCTGTAACATCAGTGCACCAACAATTATTATCAAATACATCTATTGCTGAGGTAATCGCGGCTGTGTGTGAGTTTGTGGCGCTTTTGCGATATGAGAAAGCAGAAAAAACAGGCGTGGGGACATCCACGCGGGTGTGGCAATTAATTTTTCATGTATGTGTGCGGGCGGACCGATAATTAGCTCAATAAGTAGCTACAGGTGGCAATTTGGGTCAGTCGAGGGGAATTATCTTTCTGCTATTCTACGGATAATTAAATTCTAAGCAGACTTTAATTGACAATGACGTTAATATTATTATAATTTTTGTCTTCAAGCTTCTCCCAGAGATTAACGATCGCAAGATTAAATTGTTGTAGCTCATTTTTGAAAACTAATTTACAGATATTATAGAACTTATCACATACTTATTATATTACAGAACTCTAGTTTTTACAGCAAAAAAACGATCGATTAATTTTCACGCCAAGTTTTACAATCTGTTTATCACGGTACTTTAATAAATGTAGAATTAGCAACAAGTTTATAATTATAAGCGACAACAGATTTTTTAATTGGAACAAAAAATATTGGAACCAATAAAGAATTAAAAATTTTTTATTCCAACACTTTTTTCACTTCTAGTTCTACTTTGGAACAACATCCTAACCTTACATATATTTATAGTCAAATAATAAAAACAGATATTCAACCGGATATTTTTACATTTTCTAAAATATGTTCTTTTAAAACTTTTTTAAGCAATTGCTTTTATTCTTGTTAAAAATGGAAGGAAAAATTTCAAATTTCAAAGATAAATAAAAATTATTTTTTGCTTTGTTCATCTTCGGAAATCCCTTCGTGTTAAAAAAAAATTTATTATTTTTAAATTAGATTAACCAATAATAGAGAAAATCATAATTGAAAAGTATACATTTTTAAAGATATTTAAGCGGTAATACTATGAAACATAGAACTAAATTTAATTGATCCACAAGGTAATTTATATTGTATGACAATTAAATTACAACAAAAACATCTTATCTTTATTATTAAATATTATGCATTTATGTACGTCGCCACTTTCGCTTGTTGTTTTTAATATATAAAAACGATGATAACGTTATTTATTTATTTTGCAAGTGATTAACAATATTCATCACGCGTCTCCCTTTTTAATATCTCGATAAAATAAATAAAATTTTGAAGAAAGTTTAAACTAGATTCATTAATAATTTAAGTATTTTAAATAAATATTGAAAAATACAATGATTCTTTATTTAAATATTGAATATTATTTTCCATGTTTAGTAATGAACGCTAAATTGGATAGATCGGAGAAAATTTGTATTAAAAAAATGTTAGAATAATGTCTCATCGATCTCACACTTTCAAATTTAATTTTAATTACATTTATATGAAATTAGTTCATTAAAAGCTTTCGGTTGATGCACATTGTAAAATGAAAGATTTAATTGTCTTAAATTTGTATTGACCGCTTAAAAAGGAATTATTAAATGGTTTAGTTTTAAATTTAATAAAATATGCTTATATTTTCTTAATTAAAGTTCTTACTTAAGATGCAATACAATAATAATATCATGCACCGGAACAAAATATTTCTGTTATAAAGAACAAGCAATACCGACTATTTTATATTCGCTTAATGTAGCAATACTGAACTGACCATTTTATTAAATTTTGGGTAATTATTTATATTTTCAAAAAGATTTAGAAATTTCACGTTTTAGTTAACTATTCATTCAGAAAGTTGAAAAATAATTATTTATATAAAAATGTTTTACTCGGAAAAATCTTCATTATTTATTTTTAAAAATTACAGTGAGACATATTAATAAATAAATTATAATGCAATCGATATAAAATTTACTTAATTATTTGAAAGGAAACTTTCGGATGAAATTTATCGGTAAAATTTTAATGTCTATAAGGCTCGTAATTGATTTCTGAAAAATTCTCAAATTTTAAACCAACCTTTTTACATGGCTATTACATACACATAATAATATAAACATAAAAATAAATCAAAGTATTTGTTTTATAATTTTATGGCCTCTACGGTGAAATAAATACGTGCGTAAATATTCACGCAATATTAAATTGAACGAACGTGATATAATATGACACGTATTAAAATCAATCAAACCAAGTCTAATATTCTTTGCGAATGATGTTAGAAGGATAAAATTTCATCAGCTTATAAATAAAATAACGTTTCTCCCTTTTATTTTAATAAAGTTTTGTGGAAAAGTAAGTTCAATGCGATTTAAAAATCAAATACCTTTACGAAAACTGTTGCCGAT
The DNA here is from genome assembly GCA_018907185.1 of Platyscapa corneri. Taxonomy (NCBI): domain Eukaryota; kingdom Metazoa; phylum Arthropoda; class Insecta; order Hymenoptera; family Agaonidae; genus Platyscapa; species Platyscapa corneri. The sequence goes on from JACCHW010000033.1 coordinate 2,857,479, forward strand.
GCTTCGAGTGAAGGGAAAAATAAAAATATTGGAAAAAGGTTACGATCGAAGAAACAGTTCATATTTACATTAACTCCGTTATAAAATCCAATTTAATTTAACATAATGCAGTTAAAATAGTTTTATAATTCCAAACATTCTTTTTAGCTATAATGTAATAATGTCTTAGACGTAAGAAATATGTAGGACTCGGTTGATTGTTATTTCAATATAATTTATTTCGAAGCTTTATTTGTTTTTCTTTACCAATCCTAACTGCTGCATATTTTCATAGCAGCATACGTGCTCATACTGTACGATACAGAACAATCATCTCAAATTAGCCAGTTGCAAATTTTTTGCACGCAAGGATCGAATTAAAACTATGCGTATTGCGTTAATAATATAGCGTTTGTCACTTAATTATTCCGAAAGCGAAGCCGATATTTCACCCGAGTTTTTACACAAATTCTAGTCTCAGTAAAGAAATATTCTACATTTTCGCGTTATTACAAATTAAAATCGCAACTATGTTTAGTAAAACAGAGTAAAAAAGGATAAAGTCGCGTATAATCCTGTATATTGTTTATACATGTGCATAAATCGCAGTCTGACGCGTCCGCGAAAAAGGATACCCAAAGAACAGAACCAAATTATTTCCCCGAGGACGCGAGTGTACGTATTTCTTAAATAGTTGAGGCGCGCTACGGCCAGCCATTAATAACAGTCGGAATAAAATTAAAATCCCGGTTAAAATCGCTATTTTACGAGGCCCCGAAAGAATTCAATTTCCGTTTATCCAAAGAGCGGGAAAGCGCTGGTAGGTAAGGCCAAGAGCAGACGCACGAGCAATAAATACCGTTATCGTAGTGTGCAACTTTGTTGACGTCTCGCTGCACAGTGTCCATGCTAGCGAGGAGCCGGCGATCGCGATCACGTTTCTCCTTTCTCCCGAGGAACACCATGACTCCGTCTATCTGGCTGTCTTCGTTGCTACGGACAGGCGAAGCCCGCGTGAAGCCAACCGTTCACTACGTCATCAGACCAAGAATTACCTTGATTTTCACTAAACATCAACTAGCCACTGCCCCTCCGCGACTTGTAACTGCCTCCTCTCGGCGCTCGAACCCCGAGATTTGAAAATTCGAATGCAGCGAGCGCTTCTCGCGTCCGAAACTCAAACTTTCTCACGCACCGTCTCTTCTTCCCTCGTCGGAGACACTCCGCTGAAAAACACGTGCAAAAAGCTGCATATTTTCAGAACTAGCCCGTTGCTTCCCCTTTGAAATTTGAAAGTCTCGCTCGGAACGAGTCACCGCCGTGCAGCTGGAGAAAAGCCGAACTCGCTCTTCTTCCTCGGCTGGGAATTCTTCTGGTCTGCGAGGCAAAATGCAGCGACTTCAGGACGGCGGTGCATGCCTCTTGCGAATTCGCAGCTCGACTCGACTGGGCCGCTCCTCTTATTAGCTGCCGCTGTCTGTCTGTTCTGCTGGCTGCGTTTGCTTACTTCTACAAGCTACCTGTCGGTCCGGATCTCGACTCTCGGCTCGCGGTCTCCTCACACGCGACTCCGGCGGAGCGACACCACGCGGTTGCGCCTGAGAACAACTTTAGGAGCGGCAGTGCGAGCGCGAGAGCGATGCCTTCGGATTAGAAGGGTAGAGTCGTTTCTTCGTGCGCCTGACTCTTTCACGCCTGTGGCCGCTTCGTGTAGTCGCTCTTGTTAATTGCTTTACAGTCTTTTCCCAGCAGTTTCGGTCTCATGCACACGCACACGAGAAGAGGCGCGCGCCTGCCGAGTGTCCGAACGCCGTATTAATCACCCACACACTTTTTGCCGCGTTCGCGCTTTTTTAAAAGTCATTTTGACACTTTCAATTATACTTCCGGGCTCGCACGGTCTAAGATTCCTCGCCGTATGTTTTGTAGTTTAGTTGACTTTTTGCGGACGAGTTCAACTTATTGTACGCAATTTTCAATGCTTGAATTGGCGAGGATTAGCTTTTACGGTGCACTTGAAAATTGATTTATACACACAAATACGGCAATTAACCTAACGAGTTTATCTAGAATTTTTCTTTATTAACTGCGAGCGCTTATAATTAAAAAAAAAAAACGAATCTACAAATCGATTTGCGTATAAATTAAAGATTAAGTTAGGGTCTTATTTCAATGTTCATTAATTTAATTTCGCAATTCTACAAATTGCTGAGGCAAATTTATCCACCAGCACATGTGCGCGAAATTACATTAATTACAAATTGAAGCTTCGTTCGTTCTCTGACCATCTGTTCATTAAAGAGCGGAAACGAATTGACAGTAGGACTCGTGGAAATTCAAAGGGCGTAAATGCCCGAACCAAAATGCTGACTTTTAATCGACGCTGCCGGCGGCGCGAGTGGCGACCGGTCGTTGAGATTCTACGTTCGGGCCATCGGAGGGGCGAGGGAGGCAGGGGGGAAGGCGTAGAGGAAAAAATTATAAATGTCTTAAAAACGAAACTCGAACTTTCGTAGCACAACTGACTTTGAAAAAGCCAACTATTTGTAGTTCGAGACCGAACGCGTGTGTCGGCTACCATGAGAATCAAAGGCCGTTTCCTTCAAATCTGTGACATTTTTCAGAAATTTAAGCTCTGCGTGATGTTTATTTATAAAGTATATTTACAAGAACTTGACAGATTAACTTTTTACGGCAAAAGTTTAATTCGGCTAAATCGCCTAATAATATCACGTCGATAGATAAAAAATTTGAAATTAAATTTAGCACCCAGAGAGAGTGGGATAGAGTTAAAGCGAACTGCGCTAAATTTTAACGCAGCCTTTAACACTTAAATTTAGCATCATATCATTACATAATATTACATTTGCGATTATATATTTCGTTGAGTATGAATGATATTAAATAGAATAAAAAAAAGAATTAGTTACAAGCGATTGGCTTTTAACAAAATTTGTTTTTAATGAAATAAATAAAAAATCATTAAAATCTTGAGGTAATAAATGAAATTTAAGTTGAAATGATTATAATATTCTTCCGTGATATATTGGCTTCTATTTATTTAAAGAAACATTTGTTATCGACATTTCTACAAAAATGTAACATCAATATCGTGTTTTTTTCTTTATTTTGAAAAAATAAATGCAGTAATAAATACACATACTTTTCTTTTATATTTTATTAAATAATTTTTCATGTTGATAATGTCGATTGGAAAATTAATATATCAGTAATACATGCACATTAAATAAAAGTAAATAACGTTTAAAAGTTTTTATAAATTCCATACGAATGTTACTAAATTTTTCAAAACAACAAATTGTTTCAACAAATTCTTACAAGTTTTTTTATAATAAAAAAATTTTATAAAATCATAAATAATTAGAAATATCGACTGTAACATTAATAATCATTTTTGCTGATGGCAAATACCACGTAGTCGGAAATTATATTTTATTTTAGAATTATGATAATGAAACAATACATTTGTATTCAAACTTATAAAATGATGTATAAATTTCAAGTTTACTTAAATATCTGCAATATAATATAAATGATAATAAATTTTAATATACTAAAAAATTCTTCTTTCGATAATTGATGACGCGTTGAATAATCTTTAAAAGAATAATTAGTGAACAGTGATTTAATATTATTTAGTTACCATGGGTTAGTTAAAATTTAGTTACCATGGGTTTTGTTTTTATTATTTCTATAGTTTCTTATATACATTGTGAAAAATTTAAGACCGTTAATGTTGTATACTTCCTTTAAAGGTTTTATCAATTTATAATTTCAATGATTTTTTTAATAAGACATTAGATTACAGTTAAAAAAATTGAATAACTTATAAAAAATATTATAGTTAAGAGAAAACACGTTTTAAGGTTAATAAAATGTTAAATAGTCGGGCCTTGTCTGATGTATAAGTTACAATAAATTTCGTACTGTTTTTTGTGTTTCGTATATCTCTCACGAAAGAGTGCATAATATGTAATTAATCTAATATTAAATATTTACGTCTCGAGTTTATAATGATGAAAAAATGTTTTGAGCTTTATAGCAGGAATAGTTTTTTCGTAGTTATACGCGATATCAGGGGTTCTCATTCGACTGTACGTTCAAGTGATCGTCTTATTACCCAGAAATACTATTTGACTTCGTCTTGTACCATGTGGAATACAGTATTTTGATTTCGCGAAATTCAAAAAATATTTTGGCATCGAAGTAGTATACGGTAAATGTCTCTAGCAAATGACGTCTCGTTAAAATAAACAAAAAACAATGCTTACTAGTGGCCGAGTCCAAAGATCGTCCGAAAATCTCAGGGGCTCTGTAGACGATAGACTTGGAGCGATTTATTCCATGCATAGAGTAGTAGTCACATAATGTATTGTTTCTCAGTCTCCGTCGACCTTCAACTTGATCCGTCCAGCAAACACTTTTGCGGTGCCAGTTCTCTGGGAATTCCGAGCTTCTTGTTTGCCTTGCCATGTTGAGTTTGTTTCGCCAGAATGTCGAGCAATTAAGCGTGAGAAATTAACTGTTCAATTTGCAATAGAGTTTTTCCAACTTCTTGAATTCTATTAGATTATCGTCTGTTTTATTACATACCTGATGTATAAAAAATTATATTTTTTTATTGCATTTATATCGATAATATGTTGTTCATAATAATAGAGAAATAATAATCATAATCATCAGTTGAAGAACACACTTCTAGTTCGAACCTTTCTATTTAAAAGATGCAAGTATACATACACGAGTAAGAAAATGTCTTATATTCTCGTGTTATAGTGTGTTTTTACAATTGTGACTCAGTTTATAACGCTATAACGATTTAAAGCGAATTGTTTCAATTTTTTTTTATAAATACGTTTTAAAATACTATTCTATTACTTGTACTCGAACTTTTTTACGTCTAAGTAATTACGGGATTGCACTTTTTTACGTTAACTACTTTCCAGGGCTCTCTAGAGTGAGAGAAACAGCAAGTGAAAGAGAAAAACTACCGTTTTTCTTTTTTGTATATTTTACGTATAATAAATTTGCGTAAAATTTTTTAAAAACCAACTGTCAATTTAAAAACTTAAAACAAGTGCAAAATATACAAAAAACTGTGCATCACGAAAAAAACAGTCACTTGCCTCTTCTGTTATTTTTAAAAAATGTATAAAACGGTTCGATTCGAACTTGCGCATGCGATGGAGGCATAACGTCAGTGTTTGATACGAAAGTTTGACAAGGTAATAACGAGCACTGATCTTTTGGTAATGTTAGCCAAGCTCATTCTCTAACGGCTATTCGTGTACATGAAAGCCAAATATTTGGTGCACTGGATCTGATATTTTCGAAGAATTTATTGCACTGGACGCCTAGGAAAAGCCATCGCTTGTACGGCCGCACCCCAATTATAAGCTCCTGCGTATAGCTTTGATCCGCTCGGCGTTCGATACTCGCGTCGAGTAACTAAATTGGCGCTTCCGGGTCGAAGCTGCAGCTCGCGTGCAGGAGCTTGGACGGCTCCTCTCCATGGAAACGCGTGTCGCCGAGTGCTCGATGAGCACTGCACGCGACATTTACGATTTTTCTCGGGGCGTTCACCCTTGGAGTCGGCGTCATTGGTACCGTGCAGTGCCTGAGCTCAGCTCCGAGAAATCTCGAGAGAAAACTTCGACTTGGGCCAAGTTGTAAGGAAAAGCTTTATTGTGTACCCACTCCTGCGCTCCAACAATCTGCATCTTAAATGGCTCCTTTGCGAAGCACTCGATAGCGAGTGAAGAGAGTCTTAATCTTCTTTTTAATTATTTGTTTACACATGAGAGCCTTGACAAACACGTTTCCTTCGATTAAATCGCGTCAAATTTAAACAATTTTGGATGTGTAATGCAGGTTTTATACAACATAAACAATGAGATTAAATTTTTTATTCTTTTAGGTTATTTTTTATCACTATTACTTAATTGCAAATTATAGTTTTCTAAATTATAATACTCGTAATGATATTGTATTTGGACGAAAATTTTAATTGGAAATGACTATGCTATCTACGTTAATAGTATCTGACAATTCTAATCATTTACGTTTAATTAATGTATTGGTTTGTGCGCCTGTGTAACAATGTTCCAAACATTAAATTTTAGTTACATCGATAAAAATTATCTTTAAAAATCATTTCAGAATTTTAGAAGTTTTAACATGTCGAATGCTGTTTCTGTAAATCTATAAGATCATTGTTTATTATGTTAAAACATGAAACTTATGTATTGGAAGTTTACGCTATAAACTATGTAAATGGCAGCACTGGAATTGTATGTTTATATATTTGAAATTTACGGTCTGGCAAGATTACATTTCGGATTACAATTGCAACAAAGTGTATATAGAAGTGTTGAACTGAAAGCTCCTGAATTACACGTGTGCACTCGTCGCTGTTTTACGGACATTATTTATAAATTTTTTTTGAGCACGTAAAAATATAACGTTGCATCAATTTTTTTTTATAATTTTAACATATTTTCTTCTCTTAATGAGAATAATTATTTTTTGCAACATCGATAAACTATGAACTTTTTAAACGCATTTAATAATTGATGACGAGTAACTAGAAACGTGTTGTCTACTCGAGTAAAAAATTCAATAATCATCTGTTGTAATTCAACCCTGAATTTCTTCTTTTTTTACGGAGAAGAGAAATACACGAATAGCCCCATTATATAAGTCAACAGTTTGCGTTTGTTTGAATTGTGACGGTACAGTAGAAATCTACTTTTAATACAATTTAGTTCATCCGTAGTTTTCTATATGAGTTAATAGATGTCAGCACTTTCAATGAACAAGATTTATTTCCAAATCTGTCATAATTTCTTAATACAATCGTGAATTCTTTAATAATTTACGTTAAATTATAATTAATATTTATAGTGTATCAATTCAAACAATGCAATGAACTTAAAATTTAGGAATTTATTTATTATTCATCTGAAATAAATTAACTTTTAATTGAAAAAGGGCAAATAAAATAATTATCTTTAATTGTGTATGTTTCTCCCTATTCAATAATTATTTCGATATGTTTCGAGCTTATTCAAATTTAAATGTAACAATCACTTTTTAACAAAAACCTTACACTTTTGCATCTGTAAAAATTTTAGGTGAAAGCGTCTACGAAGGACAGCCAATGGTAATTATAAGTCTGAATAATAAATAAATTCTCGCGCGAATTATGTGTTATACTTGGAAATGGTAATAATCGAAACATTAGTCAAGATCAACGCAAGATCACTGTACGTAATAATAGCAAGAAACAATTGAGAGAAATAGAAACAAGAAAGAGATTTATTCTATAGCTTCATGACTCATAAAGTATGTATTCCTATACTCTGGACAAGAGATGAACGTAACAAAACGCCCGTCACCTACATTCAGTCTTCGTACAACACTTGTCTTGTCAACGTCTTTATCCTGTTAAGTATTTGGTTCTTTCACACGTTTATTTGACAACGCGCGGCTAAATCTGTTTTTTGTTCAGATAATTGATTTTGCCTTGTTTTCAATTTAGTCGTATTCAAACATGTTTTTAAACTTAAATCTTTGACTGGGTTTGTGACAGTTTTTTGTTCAATTTAATTATTTAAAATATAGTAAGGTACCATTAATTACCGAATAAATTTCAAGCATTTGAATAGAACAGATGATTTTATTACTTATTTTAATAAATTTTCTAAATAAATTTACTAAAATTTGTAAAGTTAACAAGACCCTTCGAGCAATTGTTCAAAAAACATTAATTATGCATTGCATTTTGGAGAAAATAAAATTTAAATATGTTTAATACACATTTTATCAAAAGTTTTATTAAAATTAAATAAATCTAATTGCTTATATTTCGAAGAATGCAATATTCAGTCGAAGTATGCATATTAATTGTTTTACAATAAAAATGTTAGGTATGCAATTTTAATGAAAATAATGCATTTACGTATTTTTCAATGTGCGAATTCCTTGATAAAGAAATAATACAATAATGCAAAGCTGCGTACCTCATAAAAACATTTTTTTACATTTTTATTAACTAAAATTTAATAACAAGATTCAATATTTCAATAAACTTTATATCTACGTTCTGAATTTCATAAAAAATTTTCGGAATAAATATTTTTATTAAAATTATTAGTCAAATATTTGATATAATTAATATTAGTTTTTTTGTATAGAATATATAATTGTCTTGAGATAAAATATGAAACAAGCTATAAATAAAAGGTAGTGTAGTATATTTAGGCTTACATACAAATATTTGTATAACAGAAATTTATTGAAAATATTTAAATAATTATAACTATACATATTCATTCTAATAATAACTTAAAATTACTATTAAAAAATGGTGAAAAATAAAAATATAGTCATTTTTTCTTTTCTTTAAGAATTGTAATAATTGAGATTTGAAGAGAAAAATATCCTTTAAACCTGTAAAAATAATTTTAATATATAACTATTTTTATGTATAAATTTATAGAGTATTAAGTAAATGTTAATATATTAAACATAAAAAGCTTACGCGTGCAATATATAATTGTTTTAAATTTTAAAGGATATTTTTATCGAAAAATATAAATATCATGTTAAACAAATATTATTTTTGAATGTTTTGAAATTCTTAAAAACATCGTATTAAATAGTACATTTAAAACTGTCAAATTATTAAATTAAGTATTAAAATAATATAATTTAAAATTTTTGAAAGATGATTAACTTTCACTGTGCAATATTAGTGAAAATAATTTTGACTAAATCAGAACTTGTATTAAAATTAAAAAACATTTTTTGGACAAAATTTTTCAAAAATTTAATTATTTTAACTAAAAAAGTATTTATATTTTTGTACAATTAAATTATTTCATTAGGTAAAATACAAAATTCTGTTTTAGAATTTACATTTATTGATATGTTTATTTATATTAGTAGAAAGTATCCAAATATTTGGGTTAAAATTTTTTTATTCAGTTTAAACTATAAATAGGTAAAAAAAAAAAATTAAAACTTTTTTAAACTTAACAAAATTAAAGCCTTTTTTTAATTTTTATTTTTAACTTTAATTATAACATATAAAAATTAAGAACCTGAGATGTGAGATCAGCTTTTTATTATTACAAATGATTATTACAAAGGTGTATCTTGGTGAGATTTATAACTTGGTATAATGCATTTAAAGTGTAAATAATTGGTTTACATTTAGTTTAAAATTTTTATTGATTCATAAATATTTCTATACAAAGTAGGAAGATTTTTCATCAATTATAGTAAAACTTGACTGTGATACATGATTAGTATATATATAATAGTTGACTACTGGTTGACCAATTACTAATTTGTTGAATTTAAATATGATATAAAAAAATTAACTCTCTGAAATAACAAGAATAATTTAACGATCTAATTAATAAATAATTTAAATATTATTACATATAATGAATAGTATAGGTTAGTTATTTATTGTATAATATAATACGCCAAAATATTCTTTGCTACCTTTTTATACATTCAATTAATATTAATGCCTTATCACATTTAGCAGTAGATATTTCAATTATGAATTAGTAATTATAACTTATAATTAGAATTAAGAACCATCGACATCGACGTATTAACGCATTGAATTATTCTAAAATTTTTACTTTAAATGTTGTAGAAAACATAAAATTTGTAAAAGAAAATACAAAGAACATAATCTTGTTCAAAACAGGTCAAGTGTCGAAAATAACAATCCTAATAATCTTAACAAACAAAATACAAAGTGAATAGAAGTGGACGTATTTCTACAATCGTACTGATAATAAGAACAGACGAGTGATGATGCCAGATAGTTTTATCGATATATAGCTGAAATAATATAAAAGGCGTCCGTTCGGTAAACCGGTTAGTAAATATAATCCATGAAACTCCAGTCACTCGAAGAGAACCTCAGTAGCTTTTAAACAGACTCGCACGCAAAGATGTTTAGTCCGAACGTAAGTCAAAACGTATTTCTGTATTATTTTTTATCGCTCGTGCGTTGTACACAAGTGATCGACACTTTTAACATTAAAACCGCGCGCGTGTGTGTGTGCGTGCGTGCATTAAATTTACATTTAAATTCGCTTTTTGGAACGGATAACTTTGTAAAAGTTTCAGTTTCGTGTTAACTGCATTCTTCGAAATTCAAATATTCGAAACTTCGTTCCTAGTTTTATTACACAAACGTTATTACCTAATTTACGCGATGAAAAATATTATCCATATAATGCACATAGAATCGCATCGTGTAACTGAAATTCCTTGTGCTTATTTACGTTCGTAATAAATTATTCATTTGAATTTTTGCATTCAATTTAAGTAATTCAACGGCTTGATCGCGTTCGAAATACTACTAATCAAAAATCTGGAATTAAATTAATTTTTATAATAAGTACTTTATCAAATATTGTTTAAGTGAATTTTCAATGTTTTTTCACTGATATAAAGAAATAATAATATGTAAACGATTGCATATCTACCTCAAACTCTTTCCATGTTTATGCATTTTCTGTTAAATTTTTATTTTGTTTAATGTAAATTAATGTTTATGATAATTTTGTAATTAGGCACTAATTGAATGCTCGCATCGAGAAAGATTAATTTATATATTGTAAATGGGTGAAATATATTATAATAACTGTGGTATTCTATAATATAAATTTTTTGAAATTTTTAGTTATTAAGTAATCGTTCAAGATGTACATATTATTGTAATACTCAATACATTTTTAGCAGTGATAAAATGGAGACGTTATGATATGTAATTACAGCCGCGCACACACGTGAATACACGGCCGCACGCACACACACGGACCAAAGGCTCGTTGAAATAATAGAATTTTTTTACAAAATCATATTATTTATAATTTTTAAGCATATTTATCGAGAGATTTTGATCATACGAAGTGCATAATTAACATAAATAAAACATTAAATGATGATTAACCGCATGAGATTTTTCCAGTTTGCTATTTAAGAATAAACTTTATTTTCAGAGTATTAGATATTTATTCTTCCATTTCATAATTGCAACTTACGCTTCGACAATCTACGAGCGGGAATTAAATGAAAATGCTGATGCAAGTGTGAGGAAAAGCTTTTCTCTCGATGATATAATTTCAAATGCTTATAACAGTGATGCATTTAACGGTACTTGGGTATCGGAGACGGAAATTTTTTACCGAGTCGATGAGCTGCTCCTTAAATTTGACGTCACGATTCAGAAAAGTGATATTCTTGCCGAGAACATTACGTTTGTAAGTAATTTTCAAGCACTCGATATCGCTGTATAATTTAGCATTTATTTGCGATGTGCGGCGTTTGTATCGTGAAATTTTTGTTATTAAATTTAATACAAATCGAGATTTTTCCCCAACTAAAACACTAGTCCTGGCAAATTTCTACGTCGATTTTAATTTTGTTACATACTAAATTTTCACGCGCGATTACATTTAATGAAAATCTGCAGTTTTTGTTATAAAATGGATTTTATATTTTTCACGAGGAAGACCGAAAGAAATTGTTACGGCAACGTGTTTTGCATAAAAAAAAGTACTTCATACCTTTTATATTTTACACTTTAAAACATACGATAAGATATCATTTTTCTGTTGCAAAAAACCTCTCGATGTTTCCTTAAAAAAAACTTTAAACGAAATTATAAGCAAAAAAATACGAAATCAGTCCAAATTAAATGTATTTGTGCGTCAATTTTCTACTTTTACTCCAGAGACAACTTTAATTATATGATAAGTCACTCGCTAATAGTATTAAAGCCGCTTACAATTCGAGAAAAATGTAAAATAAATTTTGAAGCTTCGAAAAAAGGACCACTGATACAAGCATAGTATTGATAATGTGTACAGGATTATTAGGTACTCGCGAGTAAACTTGAGTTAAAATACAGTCTTTCGGCTTTATTAGCGAGTACCACCAGCGAAATATTAACTCTCGTGGTTATTGCAATGATTTGTCGCACAAGTCTAGTCTCCGTTCCGATTTTAATAAAAATTCCTCGTTTATTGCATCAACTGTATGCACTGTGCGACTACTTTTGAAATATTCGTATTTCACTTTAAGATTAAGAAGTTTTGCATAAATTTTAAATGATTAGATTTGCTTATTAAAGAGACAATATCAAACGCTTATTCGCGCTCTTGATGGTTTCTGCTTAAAATTAAAATTGCTGCTAATGTTTTATCGCAAGAAATTAATATTTAGAGATTTTCAAAGAGTATAAATTGAATTCTCGGATAGAAAAGTAATTTTACTTAATATAAGCCATTTCGCAAGGAAGCACAATTCCGTACCTTTTTTCTCGCGTTTCATCAAAACGCCTTTACTTTCATTAAATTGAACGAATAAAAAATTGCGCCAAGAATTTTATCTTAGAATATATTTTATAAAATAGTTTTCAAAGTGATTGTATTCTTTAGTATTTATGCAATGAATAAATTAAATTATTAATCTCTTCTATTCATTTTCCGTCAACCCAGGTAATTAAAAATGTTTGGTAAAATAACTTGGTGGAACATATTGTAATGCATTACATTTTATTCTTAATAAACTTACAGTCAGCTTTCTCGCTACTTCTAAGTCAATTTAAAAATTTACATAGATAATACGAGCCGACGACTGTCAATTTATGCAAAAGATTAATGGAAACCGAGCGCTGGTATCAAACGTGTAATAGATTTAAGCGTTTATTTAAGTTAGATTAAAAATATGTAACATTTAAATTAAAAATATGTATCATTTTTAGATTGAGCCCGGTAGTCTAGAATTCGTTCTGTCCCCAGACCAGAGTCACATTCTCATACGTAATATAACAAAAAGTGTAAGTAATTTTTACATTTACCAAGATTTTTATTTAATGTCCGAATAAAAAGTAATAGAAATTTTAATTAATTTTCTTTTTAGGTGTACAGACATTCATCCCTGAGTAAATATAGTATTTATAATATAGAAACAAAGTAAGTGAGATATTAGTATTTTGATAACGGAAATAATCAATATAAACCTAAATACAATACAAATACGTGGTAAGAGCATAATTTGATAGTTAGAATTCAAAAACACGCAATACAATTTAACACCTTGTAAAGTGTAAAAAAGGTTAATTAAAATAATGATATTGTATAAAATTAATACTATATTGCTGAGATTACAGTATTTTTTCATTTTGCTAAAAATTTAAAAAATCTAAATTATTTTCACAAAATTTGTAAATCTATAAAATAAAACTATGAGTATTGCTACTTCGTGTTTGAAACTATTACGAAATATAACACAAAATGAAAGTTTTGATCCAAAAATAAAGCCTTAAAATAATATTTATCTTAAATTATAACGAGATTATAAGAGAAAGGAATATAGAAAACTTTTATCATGAGATAAACGAATACTGTACTGCATCTAGTAGTGTGAACTTAAATTACACTAGGCACACAAGTAACACATGCAATTACAAGTAGCAAATTAAACAATTTATCAACAAAAATTAATAAAAAATACCAAATTAATTAAGACAACCATTGGTAGCGAAAAATTATGAGCCAATATTCTAAAATACATTTATATCATATATCACATATATCAGTTTACTTATTTATAAATATAGCTTTTCAAGAACTCAATTTCTAGCTATACATAATTAATAAAAATATTACGATTTTTCACATGTAAGAACAAATTTATGACGTATTACAGGAAATAAAATATTTCTTTTATGTAATACAAAATTTTAATTTAATTATAATATTAAAAGTTGTCAAAGACAGGAAGTCGATGTAAAATTATACAATCATACAATGTTGAAGTCAGAAATCACAACTCTGCGTAATTTTTTTTTTTAACAAAAGTGTATTTCTTTATCGAAACATTTTTAAAAATTAAGCTCGTATTAAAACAATTACTGCCATTTTATTTGTAACCGCGATCGATCCTTTCAATCCGGATTGCGTTCACAATCTAATATTCTGCATATTTTCCATCGGGTTCATTAGAAATCGCTATTGCGACTGTGTGTGCAGGTCAGTTGCAACACTTGCCGACGGTCAGTTGCTGTCAACAGCTTTTTGGAGTCCACAGAAAAGTGCACTTATCTACGTGTTGAACAACGACATTTATTATCACCAGTTATTCGGCAGATCCGTTGAAACGCGCAGGTTGACCTTCGATGGCAAACATCAGGCTTTGTACAATGGCGTTCCTGATTGGGTCTACGAAGGTCAAGTTTTCACACTCACTCAGCTTCTTATAATTTGTATTTTAGACACACAGTGACGGACATTTGAACAAGTAGAACGATCCGTGTTTGAATTATAAAAAATTTACTATTCAAAATTAAAAGTTTTTTCATGTTTCTCAGATTTTTCATTTAAACTTGGGTATACATTGTTTACTTTATCCGTACACAGACATAATATATATGTAGATATACACAGCAGAAATTCATACTTTATTTTTGACAAGGAACTTTTGCACAGTTCTCTTCAAGTTCTACTTTTTAAACCTATGTTAATATTTGTGGAAGAGTCTATACTTTTTATTAAATTCACTTTTTCCTTTAGCGAGCTCTTAGAATTAATAAATTTAAAAACCAAAACATACAATTTGTAATACTAATAGTTGTTTTGTACAATTTTCAAACGCGAAATTATACATTTTATTAGTCTCTATATCATTTATTGACAGTATTGGTGAATTTATTCGAATCAACAAAATGTAGATTACATAAAACCAGAACTGATAAAAGCTCGAAACGAACGGCCCAGCAGCATTCGTTTCATTAGCTGCTGTGCATACGTAAATATTCAGTTCAGTGACAATGTATTTGTTTTATCAGAAGAAGTATTGGCCACGGATAAGGCGGCGTGGTTTTCACCTACTGGCGATTATCTTGCCTTTGCGACCTTCAACGACACCCAAGTTTCGGAAGCTGTAATCATGAGATATGGCAAACCCGGGGATTTAAACGAGCAGTACCCGACGGAAGAGAGATTTCGGTACCCAAAAGTAAGTTTATTAATTGTTCTAAAATACTATTTTTAAAAAAACCTGGATGCGCTTCAGGTCGCAGGAACGGGTCATGCTGGCACAAGCACGCACATAAGAATGAAACCAAAGCTTCGATAAAATAAAGAATAACTTAATTTTTCTCTTTTGGAACTGGCAGTTTGCAATTTAAATTAAACGCGGACCGTTTCCCTTTAAAATTTCAATAAAAGCACGACAAACGAAGGTGAAAAAGCAAAATTAAGCAGTTGCACTGGTTCAACCTTGGGTCAATGCTGCAACGCATACAAGCGGCCACTAGAGGCACTGCGAGAACGGCTGGGTTGCTCCTAATTTTACCACGGCTATATGGGTTCTTTGCACTACACCGAACAAAAGCACTGCTCCGGTTCTCGTCCCTCGTGTGGAGCACCAGCTGCAGGACTACGCCAGGAATTCGCTCGCTCCCCGATAGCCAGCGAATCTCTACACAACTAGACCGAGGAGGAGATGCAAATATATTGATAATAATTTGAAGACTAAAGAATAAAAGCAAAGATCTCGATGCAGAGAGTAATAAACTGTGTATAGGTAGTGGATAAAAACATGGCGAAGAGTGTGTCCAGCTTCACGGTGACGTCGACGTAGAATGTCGGGTATAGATTGTGGCTCATCAACTTTCGATAGAAAAGAACTAAATCTTTGGATTATCCGCTTATACTTTCGATAAATGTCATGTTCGCGTCTCGTAAAAGACTTGGTAAATCCCTCTTGAGAGGGTTTACTCCCCGAAAAAGTTCCCTCTTTCTTATTTTTCAATGTATAAGGCGCAACATACATATTTGCATTCTCTTTTTTGGTTTCATTCTCAGAATTGCCAACTTAATATGCAATGTGAATGTTTAAAGAAACCTTATCGAACGCCATTCCAAATAATAATTTGCATCCGAAATGCATGAAATTCCCCTTTTTAATTTTTTTTAATACGAATTAAAAATTAATTAGCATGAGCTTTATTTTATATTTTTGCGTAATGGCGAAAAGACGTTGTCCGTGAAATATTTAAATATTTTCATACATAATTTTTAATAATAAAGCGCATGTTCAGCATTACGCAATGTAATTATCAGAAATTACATATGTATGCAAGAAAGTTTAATTGTCGTAATTAACCAGTCTCATGCGTTGAAGGCTCAACTTGAAATTCATTAAAAGATAGCACTTGTTTTTACGAAAAATTTTCAGGCAGGAACCACTAATCCTCAGGTCACATTGAGTCTAATTGATTTGACGGATCATGGATCGTCGTTGATTTCTTTAAGGGCTCCTTACAATATCGTTGGACAGTAAGTTTATTTATTTTCTTTTTAGCTAAACATTCATGTTTGTAAATATTAATGTTTTTAAACAATTTTAATACAGTATGTAGTATGAAGCTTCTGTGTAGAATTAAAATATTAATCGATTTAATTGTTACGTATGTATTATTTGTTTACGCACACGCTGTTAAAGTCACGCAAATCAATTTCAACGTTTTTTATATTCAACGGCAAAACTGACGTGAATTTAGTATAGACTGGCATATATGAATATTATTATTTCTCGGACCACTAAGATGCTTCCATTTTATTTCTTAAAACTTATTTGTAACAATGTAATTGCTCTGCTAAAATAACCTCACTATCGTTGAGATAAAAATGAATAAACGAGTTGACAAATTCTGAAATATACAAAGCGAACCAATACTATTTGCGGTGAGTTGGTTGGATACCAAGACAGTGGTGGCAACATGGACGAATCGCGTACAGAACCTCTCGCAAATCGTCACCTACTCGCTGACTGGCGACTGGCAGCTTCTGCTCACCCAGGAGTCGCCCGACGGTTGGCTTCTCTGCAGCAGTGAACCTCCCATACTTCACGGAGGCTATGTGTTGATGCTCAAACCTCAGCCGATTGGTTAGCAAAGGTTTCTTTGTATTTTTATTGTATTTCATTTTATGCGACTTCGTCTTATTTTTCTTTTATAAAAGTTTGCTCGCATCTCATAACTATACTATGGTCAAAACGACTTATTCTTAAATATATATGTGTCAGTTATTTATGTAAAAGGAAATGAGCAACCGTCAAACGCATGTTGCTAAATAAAATTTGAATCCTGAAATATTTGTTACATTTTATAGAATTAATTCTATTTGTTTTATTTATTTAATCGAACTTAATTTCAATTCAATTTTTTTTTATTACTATTTTTTTACGAATATATCAAATATGAAACGACGTATTATTAAGTAAAAACGATTTAAGGTCAAGAAAAATAATGTTCAATATTAACATAATTACATTTTATTTTAAATTTTTTACACTTTTCAATGAACTTTTCAAAATTTCATATATGTTTTACTTAAATGTTCAAATTACTAAGTTAATTAAATAGACAAAAAATTAGATTTTATTTTTCCAATCTAAAAATCTATGTATTAAATAAATCAAAAAATTTACCAATGATCTTACACTTTGAAAAATTCGCATTCTTACGTTAATTAATATTTAAAGAATAAATATGAAATTACTTAATACTATTTTTTAATAAAATTGGAAGAACTTTAAAAACTTTAGTCTTCGTAATAAATATAATTATAAGATATGATTACGAATATAAATTATATTTCATATTTATATTTCAGTTTTTAAATAATTGAAATGCTTCAATTTTAATTAAAATATTATTTGCATTCTTAATTTTTAATTTTTATAAACGTATCTATGCAATAGTATATACAAGCATCATTGGAGTGAAAAAATTTATATTTTTTGTTTGTTTTAGGGTGAATGAAAAGTTCAAACGAAAGCCTTTTCGAATTAAATTTATTTCGTTGAGTTTTCAGTTCATCTTTCAATGTAATTATAAAATATGATTAATCAATGCGTATTTCATATTGACATCGTAAATTTGAACTACTGATTTTATAAAAAAAAACTTTGATCTTTCCTTTGAAATTCCCAAATTAACGATAAATTTTAAAAGTAAAACAAATAATGTTTGAAAAACAAAATTTTTAACATGATTTATTGATTTTACGATTTACAGTTTTTACATAAACTTAATTGCAACAACATTTGAGGGCGTTTTTTAAATTATTAAAAATTACTAATAACAAAGAGTAAATATTAATAATTGTGGAATTAATGCAGGTAACGCGAGTCGTGGCCTCTTTGTTCACGTCACTCGTTACCGACTGTCGAGCGACGGTCTGCTGCATCAGCAAATGGACCTTACGCCTGGACCCACTTGGATTCATGTATTGTACGGTGTGAACAATGCAAAACGTCTAATTTACTACACGGCAAGTCCAGTAGACAAGCCTTCCGAGAAACATCTTTACGAAGTTAATCTCGAAACGCCCGTGGATTCGAAACCCCAGCCCAAATGCATATCTTGCAACTTTCTGACTCCGGAAGGTTTGATTTCACTTATTTCATACTTGCAAATCAAAGATTGATTAAATAGATTTTTAATAAACTATTTTTAAGACCGCGAAATTTTTTTAATTTTGAAAATTTTCTAAGCAATTAAATGTTCGACATAGTTATTATCTATGTACAAAATTTAACCAAAAGCTAACTACATAAAACTTGTGAATAACACGTCAAGCACATGGATACACTCACGCACCAATCGACGCCGGTATTACTAAAAACAATTTGCGTGACTTCCAGTTTACCAGCGGGAACATCCTTGTCGACACTTCCCTATGAGCCGTTGAAGCATCGATGTGTGTGTGTGTGTGTGTGTGTCTTGTTGCGCTTGGGCCTCCTTGACGAGATTCCGTCCATTTTTGCGGTTAATTTGTGTGCTGAGTCTATCCATGCCATCACGGCTTGCAATCAAACGGCTAGTCGGGTCTTGCATATTTCAAGAGCAAACTCCTCGCGAGCAATACAGCGGCGAACAACTTTAAAGACCCGAAAACCCGGTTTCGGTCGGTCATTTGCTCGTCTTAGAGCAGTTTCCGCAATCTGGCGGTACCTCGAGAACCTCATATCGAGTTCCTCGGGCAGTGACGTTACGATGCCTTTTTCAAGCTCGTCAATCTGAGCTCGTCGGTGACGAGCGAGATGAAGAAATGCGAGCAGTCAGAGACACATTTTGATCATTCTTATTTTATTCTTCACAAACGGCGATCGGAAAATTCTAAGAACACAGCGGACCGATGGAGTCTCGTCTGTTTTCAGCAATTCACAGGTTGAATTTCTAACGAACGTCGTTTCAAAAAATGTCTCGACCATCGATTACACAAGCACGACACGACTGTTGTCACTCGCGTTTCCCACGTTCGTTTTCCGATCGCGTCGGGCTTCTTTTATGAACAAAACAGGGTTTGGTTCAAGCAAAGCAGTGTTCATTCACCGACAACACAGTGCAATACAACACAATACAGTCGCAAGCTTGGCGACAAAGTTACTCGACGCGCCTTAACGACGGACTGAGTTTTCGTATGTCTTTTCCCACTGGCAGGACCGCGATAACAGACCGAGGAGGTATTCGGTAACCGTTACGGAGTGACGTGCGATTTCCCGAAACACAGCGACCGATACAGTTGTTGTTTATAAACGGCCTTAAAATCGCGAATGACAAACGTGTTATGATTTATTCCGCTTGAGAAACGCAGAGACAAACTTCTTGATTTTCAAAATTACATTTTTCTTCTAATTTGAACTCTTTTCATTCCTATAATTAATATTCACTTTTTTTAATTAAATCATAATATAAGAATTTTTTTGCTCATTTATCAATATCACAATCTATAATTGATGAATATGATTTATCAAAGCTTTGATATTTGTGTAAATGAACTTAGTTTAATATAAATAACACAAATATATATTTTATATAGATAGATAGACAGACACGTAAATATGTTTATTGAACGATATAATAATTGTTATAATACATTACAATTTTCTCCTATGCATTTTCATATTACACACACTTTCAGTATCTTCGCTGTCACAGATTTTTTTAATTCGACTTAAAATTACGCACGAATACGTTTATGTACTAAATTACAATATTCTCCTCTACATTTTTATATTCCATACATTTTTCAACATCTTAGATTTCACATTTTATTTTTTATTACGTTAATTTTTATTTTTGTATTTAACGAAGTTTTCCTTAAACTTGATGGAAATGTTTTGTATTAAAACAGAAAGAAAAAAATATGTTCAATGCAAAAAATTTAAAAGTGAAACAAACTTGAGAATAATATAATAAACACAAAACTTCATACTTATAAACATACATTTTCTCAATTTATTAAAATTTGCATTTTTAGATTAAACTTACAAGATTAGATATTTTTATTTAACAACATATGATTGTTATAATACTTTACAATAATAGTAGTAGTAGTAACATAGTATTTATTGAACAATATTTATATTGTTATTACATTTTATATAATTATTTTGTCCATTTGTTTATAGCTTTTACAGTTTATCTGTTACATATTCATTTTATAAATTCTTGTATATGTACTTGTTTACATTAGTTTGTTTTTTATAATAATTTATATATAATTTATTCGCAAACTTTGTCGTTTACTCATTTACATTTTTAATTTTTAACCGAAGCTTATATTAATATTGCTTTTACATAACTGAAGCTTACATTAATTTTGCTTTTACATAACTAAAGCTTATATTAATATTGATTTTACACAACTGAAGCTTATATTAATATTGCTTTTACATATTGCATACTAAATTAACCGTCACATATTCTTTATATACAGTTTCTATTTTTATCTTTTACTTATTCTGAATTTGTTATCTTGACTTTTCTTTCATCTTGTCTAACCTTATTATGTTTTTGTCTTTTATCTTTTAGCTATTTATTTTATTGCCATTCTATTTTTGGGTATTTACAGATTTTTTAACATTTTTATTTTCCGTCTTAATTTTTGGTTATCTAACCCATTATATACGTTAAGTGTATGACTGGTTAAAAGCAATTAACTAAAAAAGACAAAATACAGTTTTTTAAAATATAAAATAAATTGACAATAGAAAGACATAAGATCACTTAGTAATAGCCAACTTCATAAGAATACATACTAATCAACTGAATAGTTTTTATACCTGCAATTATACATGTATTTAAAGCAAAATAACTATTATGCTGTTTCTTAGCAAAAGAGTAAAACAACTAATCAATGCAACGGCTTCGCCGAAGCTCATACCATTTTCTTAATAATAATTACTTTAATAATTATTTTTAGTGTATTTTAATTAAAATTTAAAAAAAATATATTTCATCTTGTATTTTTATTTTACTTATTATTTTATGTATTTAAATACTGATTAATTCTGATTAATTCCGTAAAATTATGAGTAACATTTTATCACATAATTATTAGGGATTCAAATAAAAAGTAGATATAATCCAACAGTTGCGATCTGTGAGTTTTGAAAAATTCATAGTTTTTGCAAGTAAATGCCAGTCATGGGATGTTGACGCTAAAAAATTATTTCTAGTTATAAAAATATTGTTATAATGTAAAATGATACCAACCTTATATCACAACAAATAAAAAAGGAAAATCACTATTTGGAACCACTTCTCCCTCACTCACTCTCACTCTCTTACCCTATCTTTTTGTTGCAACCCGATATCTGTCTCTCTCTCTCTCTCTCTTCCTTTTTTATATTGCCTTGCTTATTTACATTTCTTTATTAATTCTATCTAATTATTCTTTATTGAATTATGTTTCTATTTATAACGTTTCTATTTTTTTCTATTTATAACTTTGCGATTTGTTTAAAATCAATTAAAATTTTATTATTATATTATATTTCAATAAAATTTATTCACTACCTCCCCAACTCCCTTTGTTACAACGAATCTTTTTGCTTGTTCCTCACGTTCCGCTACAGTGAATTCGATATAAACAAGTGTCATAAAACCATAAAAAGTTATTGAAACTCGTTGCAATATATGCGTGTATGTGTTTGTAAAATGTTTATGAACTTTGTAAAGTGCGCAGATCACTATTATTTAAATTTTTTACTTGGATCTGTAATTGTTATTTAATAAAATTTTTCTGTTATTTTATAGAGCTAATCAGTATTAAACTGAAATAAAATAACACATGAACTTATTTTTTGGAATTAAAATAACAATTATTTTCGGATAAAATATTATGTCTATTCGGTAAAGTTAATTGAAATAAAGTTAATTATAATATTTCGGTAAAGTTCTACTTAACAAATAAAAGTAATTGAGACAAAGTCAAATTTTACGTTTAATTTAATTAACTTAACATTTACGGTATTCATCTGAACTTCCTAACATCCATATAATCATATTTTTTCTATTAAAATTTCTGAATTCATTAATGTACTTTTAGATAAAGTATTGATTTTTAATATTAAAATATCTCTAAAATAAGTACAAAAAATTTGTAGATAACTTTTTTAATTAGTTGAGTCACGCGAAACTACGCAGAATATATTTTACATATTAAAATATATCGAATAATTTTCAATACGTTTTATTAAAAATATATTGTAATCTGATTTTATGAAGCACATAAATAAATAATATAATTAATGTTGGTTAATATATTTATAATTTTTTCAAACTGAAAATAATGTAAATTTTATAAAGTTTCTGATATTTCAGTTTGTCGTGAATAACTAGTTTCGTAATCATTTGTTGACTTCATACTATTCGAGCCACTTCGTAAAAATAATATAAATAATGCATTAATTATAATAAATAAATAATAAATTAATAAGCATTAATTATAATAAAATAAATAATCGAGTAATGAATAATCAGAAAAATTTTTGAAAACAAAAATATTTAGTCTTGAAAAAAATTAATCTTTTATCTTATTAGTTTATAGTATTATTAAACATTTTGTAAAAAAAAAGGTTTCAGAGAATTCCTATATGGCGAAAGACATAGAAATCGTCATTTATCGCTTAATTCAGTTATTTTTCTAATCCAAAAGTTATTAGTTTCCTAGAATTGTACAAAACTTTCAAGTGCTCAATTCTTTATATAAATTATGCAGGTAACAGGTGCAGGTATGTAACTTCCGTAAGATTCTCAACGGATTTCTCGCGGTATGTGCTGACGTGTTCGGGGCCTGATCCTGCCACCATTAAGATCTACGATCTCGCTGGGACCGAATTGTACAATTGGTCCTCGAACCAGGAGCTCCGGAAAATGTTGCTCAAACGGATATTACCGAAGCAAAGAGATTTGTCTATCAGTTCACATGGCTTCGAAGCCAAGGTCAGATTACTCCTTCCCGACGACTTTGATCCTTTCAGGAAATATCCTCTACTTGTTAACGTGTGAGTTCATGTACATATTTTAACTGTAATTTGAACATATACAATACACTTTATAACGAAAAACTCAAAGCTGTTGCAGTTTGAATGCATCTTAATAAAAGCATAAGACAATAGATGAAAATTAAAACAGAAGAAAATAGGTTATGTATAATACCTTGAAGGATTCATTTTTTCAAAGGAATTATTGATAGATATTAATATTAATTGTACGTGTTTTTCGGATAAATCTTACAATTAAAATGTAAAGTGCGGTAGAGTTAAAAAATTACTTTTCAATTACCGATTATTTACTTTATTACGTTTTAAAAGTACTGGTATTTTTGCAGTTTCTATAAATGATCAGTCTTTTCTTAATACCGCGACATTTTAAGTATTTTTGTCACATTTGGTATCACTTTACCGCATTATTTACCATCATTTATTGATCCGCGTTCTACATTAACTTTACTCTTAATGTAAAGTATAATATAAAATAAATAAAAATTTGTCGACTCTAACTTTAACACTGATTAAGGGATGTTATTCGTAACATTAATACGTCTGTGTATGTTCGGCTTAATCTTCTTTTCATTGACATTCTTAATGAAATTTTTAATGAATTCATTTGAATAGTTCTCATGAATATCGATGAATCGAAACAATACAGTATTAATAATACTTAAGTAAATATTTTTTAGAAATAAGAAAAATACTACAAGATTTTTTCAAAATTTTTTAATATCATAAATATTTATGTCCTTAAATTTTTATTATTATTATTAATATTATTATTATTAGTTTACTGGAAATGATAATTTTTATAATACGTTTCAATTTACACTTATACATTTTTATAACATATTTATTTGACTTTTAACACTTCGCATACATAGTTTGCTGCTCTTTCACGTATAATTTAACAATTTTTTACTTAATTATATCATTTGGCAACAGATTTAATCTTTAAATATAAATTTGCACTTAACACTAATTGAGTTTACACTTGTCTTGTTACTCTTAGGATAATTAAAATAAAGTATAAATAAATTTTAAATTGTCGTATTATATTTAATTGTATATACGAAATAACTACCATGAAAATTGAATAAAAATTTAATATTCCTTTTTAAAATTTTAAAAATCACATATCATTTCGCAAATATATTTATCAACATTGTAAGTTTGAATTTTCTTTTTGTATCTCAACATAATATTTTTACGAATTTGCAAATAATGTTCAAAACGAAAAATTTTTCAACCATCATTTTATGCATATTATTTTAAACAAAGATTGTTTAATTTAATAATATTGAGTTAATTCTAAATCTCGACGTTGTTGTTTGTATAAATTACGATCCTGCATACAATCTTTCCTCATAACACAATTTAACGCACTTCACTATTATGATTACATGGTTTCGTGGTTTTACAATCACAATATCTATATTTTCTCCTATCTTCTCATAAATATTTATGCAAAATATAGATTTTTTTTATAAGACGTGATTAATAAACTGCATATGAACGGGATCCAGTATTTACAAGTAATATAGTTGATTCTCTCAACATCTGCATATAAAAAATTAATGTAAATATATAATTTTAAACTAAATTAAAACTTTATCTCTAATATTAAAGTTTTCAACGATTTTAAAATTATTTTACGATTCATACGTTTTTACGGTTCTGTTTTAACAAATTGCTGTGAATTATTTTTATTCCATCGAGCGTCATTATATGGATTTTTCGATGAAATTGTCGTTCAAGTCGTTTCATCATCTTCCTCGAGATATTTGGTGAAAAGCTAATTTAATCTTTATCATTCAAAGATACGCTGGCCCCGATAGTCAAAGGATCATCGACGCTTTTTCGGTTGGATTCGAGACGTACATGTCGACGAACAAGCATGTGATATATGCGTTAATAGACGGGCGGGGCAGTGCGTCAAAAGGCACAGCCATGATATACGCGGTTTATCGTAATCTTGGGAGTGCCGAGATAGAGGATCAAATAACTGTTACCAGGTTAGTCAATTAAGAACTTATTAATGGCTGTTACGATTAGTTCTCGACGATTATTGCCCGGCTAATTTCAATGTTAGCTTGCGGATTTAAATTTTTCGGTAATTGCTGCTAATAAAACATTCCTCGACGTCTGATTCGGATTGCTTTTGCATTTTTCAAACTAGAACTTTTTGCAAAGTTCAGTCTTTCTTTAGAATAAATTTATATTTTATATAAAAAATTAAGCTTTTAAAAAAATTTCCAACGAAACATCGCCTAAAGAATGTATCTTGTGCGGGGACAGGATCGAATTTTTACAGCTTTCAAATGTAATGTCAAACAAACGCACATTATAACATTGTTTACGCGCGGATGTGTCTAGTGTGCAAGAGTGTGAACAAATGTCGAGCTCGCGTTTGGCGATGATGTCGTCCGGAGTACGAATGCAGGTCGTAAGGCTTTCAGAATGGCTCGAGAACTCGCGACTTCCAAGAATGACCGAGACCTATATATTTTAACACGTTTACATATATGTTATACGTCAAAGGTTGCAAGAGTGCCGTGTCACACTCGTCCGTAGCCCGACTCGCCTTATGCTTATCGTTTCGAGTCCTTAATGACGGCCTTAATCGCACTATAGTATCAACTCGCTATCTAAGATCTGCAAATGTACAGTTCGGCTTGTGCTGTCAGATGCGGAATGTTTGCGTCGACGCTAAAAACAGTCTTTGCTCTTAAAACACCTACATTGTTTTCAGAAAATTGCAAGAACTTTATTCTTGGATAGACAAGAATAGAACGGCTATTTGGGGCTGGAGTTACGGTGGATTCTCCACCGCGATGGTCTTAGCCAAGGATAAAGATAATGTTTTCAGTTGTGGAATATCCGTGGCACCTGTTACCAATTGGATTTACTACGGTATCTATTTTACAGTATTCTTAGTGTTGCAATAAAACTGAGTTGTACGCGCCAAAAAATTTGTTACCGACAGTTCAATCTACTTATTTTTGCAAAATTATTGCAATAATACAATCTAATGGCTCGTTTGAAATACATTTTACACATTTCTACATTTCGTGACACTGAACAATCGAAATGTCATATTTTGAACTTTATTCGATATTTACTAGTAATTAAAAGCATGCAAAGTTGATATTGAAATTTAACAACGGATTTTTTTTTAATTTTAACGCCTCGAAGACAATTCAATTCAAGTTCAAAGTTTATTTTAAATATCGAATTGAGTATACAATTTTTTTGTTCAAATCGAGACGATGCTTCTTTCAATGTTGTATAAATACTATTTTCATACACGTTTATTACACGATCATGAACTTATTTAATATAATTACGTATACTTAGTTTAACTGGATAGATCAACATAATCGGTTAATCGAAGTAATTACGAAAAATAAAATTGCAGGAAGGTTGATCTATCACGATTTTTTTTTAACTGCATTTTAAGATTAATATTTGATAAAAACTTTTAAAATCCAATCGATCAAATTATTTTTATATTTTCTTGTTTTAATTTTATAATTTTTTACATTATTTATGAACTTACTTCACTCTCGTAATAACCTTTCGAAAGATCTCTAGTAAATAATTATCGCAGTATTGGTATTTTTTATTACGTATTGTCACAAAATTGTATATTTAGTTATGTCGCTTTAAACGCGCGAGGTATTTTTTATACTTCAAACTTATAGCGACAATTTAACAAAAATGAATGATTTTTTAAACGAGTTAGACTTTATAATTATTTATAAAAACCACTAATAGTGCAATAGTTAATAATTACACTCTTGTGATTTTTGCCTTGGGCTAAAATAATAGGCACAACTCCATTAGCAGCACTACGTTGTTGCAAGCTAAACAATTTCAGCTCTATTTTACCGTCTGCGTGAGCCGACTAATTGAAACAAGTAATAATAATGTTTGTAGACTCGATATACACCGAAAGAGTGATGGGCTTGCCGACGGCCAGCGACAATCTGAAAAATTACGAGGCGAGTTCAGTTCTGACTCGAGTGGAGGGGCTGAAGAACAAGAAGTTCATGCTGGTGCACGGGACCGGGGACGACAACGTCCATTACCAGCAGTCGATGGCCTTGGCCAAGGCGCTCACCGAAGCCGATATTCTCTACAACCAAGTTTCTTACCCCGACGAGCCACATTCGCTGATTCACGTGACCAAACACTTGTACCACACCATGGACAAATTTTGGTCCCAGTGTTTTGGTTATTAGGATGTAGGAACTTGTGAGTGCGAGTTGCATTTATGTTTAAAATAAATACGTTTTTTGTAACTCGAAGCTTTGCCGTGCTTCGAGATTATCTGCATTGCAGATATTTTTTGACAATTTTTGGTTATTCGAAAAAATACCAAACAGACACCTTTGTTGTATAAAAATCTTTATTCTCGGTATTTTTTTTTTTACCTGCGTTACAGTGTAAATGTTCGCGACAAATCAATAGGTGAATTAAAAAAATAACGATGTCAAATATACGTTATACGAATCATTTCTGAAAGCTTTCTTAAGGCAAATGTCTGTCTTATACAGTCAAAAACGAAGACGCGTAGTTACAATAAAACCGTATTGTAGGCCATTATAAGGGATAATGCAAGGAGAGGTTAGCTGACAAAAGACTTTATTCGGTTTTATTCACAATTCACCATCCGAACGACGAGCAGAAATTGCTGTTGTTTACGTCTAGCCGACGCTCGCCGTGTTTACATTATATTCGCGGAAACTCCCATCCCCCTTTAAAAAAATGCCTGCAATATAAATGTATATCTTGTGTTATTTAGTCTCCTTATTTGTATCTACACGTCCAAGCATGCCTTTCTTCAAATTTAGAAGAATTTACTTATTTTTTTAATGTAATAATTATCTGCAAATTTGTCACTCGCTCTAAAGAGTTTTTATAACAAACTTCAACGAACATTTTTGGTTTCTGATGAAAGAGTTAGCTTTTATTGATAAATACATTATTAAAAGTGAAAAGTAATTTACAGCGAATTACCAGGGAATACCTGAGGCAGCGTAAGCAGACAATCGTTCGTGATTCGAAGAAGACTAATTGGGGGTCCTATCGGGACTGATCGACGAAAGTTATGAACCTCGAGCGCGCATTTTTGTCGTAGATTCCATCTTTGACACTCGAACTTAACCCCACTTGGTTCAAGCTTTTACTCGACCTTCTCGATGCTCATCGGCTAGTTCTTTCCTTGCAGACCTCATCGGGCAAAAGTTTGAGTCCTCGCCAAATAAGCGCACGTGGGTATTGGCACGTAATAAAACGACAAAAAAGTTAACGTGATTATGAACTTGCAGCGTCGCAATGCTTTATTTTAATATATCCTGACGCATATTGATTTAGACAATGTAGCAGACGCTCGTGTCCGAATTCTCTACACTGTAACACACACGATTGTAAAGGATAAATATAAATATTGAACTCGCAAGTGTCTGACTAACCTATTAATTCCTGTTCTCACGCAGCGCCGCATCGAGAGTAAATAAATGAGATCGATGGCCACCGAGTTGGAGCTAATGAAGTATAACGCGGCCTGATAAAAGCGGAGGGCGTGAGTGAAAAGGAAAACGGCAATTATGCACGACCTTGCGCCAATTCCTCGCTTTTCAGCGCTTTTAAAAAACGTCCAATCCGCGGGCAAATTTGATAAAGTTCAGTGGCTAGGAAAGCTGCCAGTCAGTCCGGCTGTCGTGGACTGCATTTATTAAGTCCTAGACTTACCCGAGCTGCCACCGGACGCATTACGCAGCGACTGCCGAGCAAATCTACCAAAGTGCGATATTCGTTTCTGCACTAATGAATCGTCGCGTGCTCGAGAGAAAGCGAGGCCTTCGATAATGTGGCCCTCGTGCTATTATAGTTTCTCGCGACCTTAGCCTCGATGGACTTGGCTTTCGTCTTTCCATCTGCGAGTGTTTGTTTTAAAGTTTCTTTTTGCCGGGACGAGAGTTTTTCCGCTCGCTAATGTTGCTCTTGACGAAGTTACAAAGATCATTTATTATTAAGGACTTAAACCCGATTCGTTGGTTCTGAAATATGATTTTTTTAAATTCTCGCGACAACAGATTTTTCAGAAGCCGAAACTCGATGTGTTTAAATCTTAACGTCTCTTCGGTGCATTGTAGAAATAACTTTACAATAATTTTCTGAGTGTTGACGATAAATCAATGATTAAATTACAGAAAAAGTTTGCTATTGGCAACATTACCCACTTAACATTTGTAGGATAATTTTCAAAAAGTAGTTTGTGTAACGTTTCCAAGCCTTTTTTCTTGTTTTAAAATGTATTTATCGAGTCTCGATGCGTGCGATGATTAGAAAATACCTTTTGACGAATTCACTCGTAATCTTTTAACTAAAAAACACTCGGAAAAATATCCTAGATTTGCATAGTTGCAAATTTGCACAAGTAAAACCTTTGAAAAAACCAACACCATGTTCTCTTGAAATTTTTACAAGCAACGTTACATTTTCCATGCTTTCTATTTTTTATACTAACGAGTCAATAGTGAGTAATAATACTGGAATCGGTACTCGAAGTAAAGGTAATTTATAAAAGAGGCATTACAAAACTGTGCATCTTTTGTGTAAGGTTAGTTTATTGCGATTTTTATTACCATTCCAATTTCGAAATAAACGGTATCGAATATAATCGATAATTTATTCAATAAGTTCGCTAAAAAGTGGAAAAATCAAATATCTTTCTAGCTGGTCCACTGCTTAAACTGAATTATTAGTTTTTTGTATTTCTTATAATCGTATTAATAAAAATGAATTAAAGCAACTTAATCAGAACGCATTTTTTTTTACACTTGCTTTTCTTTCGTTTACTCCGAATTTGACTTCCGCAGCTTCTGACCGATGGATTTACGAGAGTGAATATCACGTAAATTACACATTTAAAAATTATTTTCTTACAAAACGCACGTATTATTTTTGTAGAAGTGTTTAAATATAGTAAAAATTTAATTTTTCTTTTTATATATGTTAAAAAAACTACTTTTGGGCTATATATAATTACATAAAGAGTTTCAAAGTTACACTAAGTTTTCTTAACAAAGATTATTAATTATGGGTGTTGGTCGAGTAAGATTATCTGCTCTTTCCATCTATTCCAGTTATTTCTAAGACAAAATTATTAATTCAATCCTTGACTCGGCTGCACCACGACACAGAATAACCCACAAAACTGGAGAATCGAATCGTTGCTCTCTCTCTCTCTCTCTCTCTCTCTCTCTCTCTCTCTCTCTCTCTGTCGATCACAAAAAGCCCGTAGAGGTGGTTGTGGTGCTTAACAATGAGCCAATTCGAGTGGACAAGGACGATGCTCGGATGTTCAAAAGGTCGTCTGTTCGTGGAAGGCAAAAGGTAGAAGGTCAACGCTTGAGCTCTTCATTAGCTCGAACTGATAACGCAGTTCAGGGTCGCGGGTCATCGGCTATTTTTGAGGAACCTTAACTAGTAACGTGACAGATACTCCCGAGTCACGCAAGATACGCCACTCCTTATCGTAGATACCACCACATTTTCGCTGGATATCCGGAGCTGGATAACATCAGCGAGTGCAATCGTTGCGTGATATTGGCACTTTCTAGTGTTTCATCTTCGTTTAAATTTGAATTATGTCCAATTGATAAACTCTCGAGAGTTGCTTCGTATCAATGACCTCTTCAATTACAACGTCGAGTCCCTCCTGATCGTCTAGCAATTATTGTACTGCTGCTCGAACATTCGAATCGTTTCGAACAATAAAATTCGATGACATTTGTTGTTGTTTTCATCGGTGAATTTAAGAAATTACGGTCGAGTTTACAATGTGTACCGCTGCTGTGTGCCACGAATAAGTTCAATATTTTTATACTTTACGCAAAGCTTCGAAATCGTTAAGACGAGATGTGTGCGTATAAATTAATATCAATGCGTTTAAATGCATTCGAATTCGAGTAATAAATTTTCAAACTTCGCACGATAAGGAGTTCGGATGTTTTCCAGTGAGATTTATTAAACCAGACCTTCCTAGGCTTCTTCGGTACAATATTTTTATTGAAAATACAAAGAGGAGCTGTTTGAAGTAAAATTTTTGAATTTTTATTTTTTCATTAAAAATTAACTAAAGCAATTGCAGTATATAATAAAAAATCTCAGGTCTCAAAATGTTAAAAGCTAAAAAGACTTCGTGTCTAAATTTTTTACATTAGCTCTACGCATTTAAAGTAAACAATTATAAGTTTAAAAGGAATTTTTAAATATGCGAGACTTTTTAAAAATTTATGAAAAATTAAATCATAATACGTAGCTTTTCTTTACGAGGAAGATTTTAATATTCATGAAGAAAGTATTCGCAGGGTAAAAGTAATATAAGTGAAAATCAATACAAGTGAAATTTTTGAGAAAATTCAAATTTTACGAAACATAAATTTAAATAAATTTGAAAAACATCGAAAGAGGAACGTCTAAATTTTTATAAAAGGCTATTTAATTTAATCAATGATGCATGTTTCGTAATATGAAGAACTTTTATCATTTCTTTAGTCGTATTGTTCATCGTATATGCAATATTAAAATGTACATAAAAAGTAGATTTTACTTATATATATATCATTTACGATTAAAGTAATAAAATAAACAATAAAGCTATAAAATAGCGATTGTGTAACACATATATATTATTTTTTATCTTCCAACTGCGTAACGCGTACACCTAATTGGATTCTGATGTAAATAATTGAAGTCGATTTAGGCAGCAAATTTTACAGTTGAAAAGTATAGTATAATCATGCGTGCATTTGGTAAAAATGCGAATAAGAGCTATCGTTTCAATAAATTTGAGAATTCGAGAAATTAATGTTAAATCGATCGAATTTTACGGCGATATTAGATAAACGTTATATTTAAGCTTATATAGCCTTCCGCCGCTCCATTTTCTTCCTTCAATGTGACTCCTATTTACCTTTTGGTATTAAGTTTTATTAATTGAATGCAAACACAGGCATTCTTATGTCTGTGTTTGTTTTACGACGATACTCGAACTCTCGTAAATTTTTATGCTTTTATCATCGCGCCTCGACGTACCCATTACCAATATTGCACTTGCTTGACGAAACGCTTACTTCGCTCTTCCGAATCTTTAATTTTGCGCGTTGATTCAACGTGGAGTCATCGCACCTGCTCTGCGGCAATTTCAAGTTCATCCCTAATTTCGTTCTCGCGATGCTATTATTATAATTAATGTAACGCGTTTGACTGCTTAACCCGATTTATTATTTTTTTCCTTCTTGGCGATAAGCAAAATTTTGAATGAAAAATGCTTCGCTCGTTAATTAGGCGGCGATCGTCTGAAATTTACGCAGCAGCGACGTATCGCTAATTTGTGCAGTTCTGCGTGCGACAGCCGTTTCATCGCGTCGTCCGTAAAAAGGAAATATTGTGATAAATGTCGCAGCGCTCAGCTGTAGAACACGCAACTAATGTCAAAACTAACGCACTTGCTTTTAATAACAACAGCCGTGGGAACAGAAAGCAGAAAATGCGTCGCCACAGTGTGGCTCGCGCTATCGTCGTGTGCCCAGTAAATCCAGCCACACGAATTTCAGTATTCAGTACGCGAGCAAAATTATAATCTAATTTAACTGCGTTTTTGCACTTTCTCCGACAATAATAATAAATTGCAAGACTGCAAACTCTAACAAATAATCATGATTATTGACGAAAGTGTTTTATTATTTTTGCAACACTGGCGACTACAGGATCGCGGCCAGAAAGTCCAAGTGGAAACGGGGAAGAAGAAAAGGCAGCGCAGTTTTCTGTGCTGATAGAAATAATGATTCAACGATTCAATGCGGGAGATGGAATTATACTTGTTCTCGAAGGAAAGATTAAGGAGCTGGTATGGAAGAGCCCAACTGCTGGCCAACTCTTTTCCCGGCCTGGAGTCCTGAATGCCATTGGCGCATTTCTGAAAATTGCCTTTGTTTGAGCTTTAAAGTACTTTTGTGCTTTTCGATATTACCTTGCTAAAAGCGCATGCCGGAATTTTAGCAACAACTCTTGTATTTAGGAGGAAACTAGTAGGTACATTAGTGGCTGGAAAATAAGGCACGAATTAAACAGCTTTTACAGAGTTAAAGACGGTTTTCTCAAAATTCAAACATGCAATTACCGCGCAGTACGCGTTGTAGATTTTAGAAGTTTAAAAATTGACGAGGAAATACAGAATGACTAAATTTTTTTTATTTTAAATCGGATGTCCGAAATAAGCGTAAGCAATAAAAGCCACGTGCTTCTACGAATGTTTTGGATTCGAGCGAAAGTTAACGCAAATAATCTCAGGCTGTTTTTTGCTGTTTTTTGCATTCCGCACAAATTCGGAGATAATACGGCAAAAGCTGACCGACAGATTTTTGGGCGATAGTAATTTTATGGCAATTTAGAGGAGGGGCCGGTAATTACGGCATCGAGTATTAATCGCAAAATATACCGACGTTAGTAGCTCGTCAAAGAAAACTTACTTCCATCCTCCTCCATTGAAGGCTTCATTGCCATTTCGCGTTTTCGCAGCCAATTTATTCATCGGTCGATCATCTTCGCGCATAGGCTCGATGCTTTTAAAAGATTTCTCACTTGTGCGTGTGTGCAGAAGCGCGCCTCGTTGATCAGTAGGCATGGAAAAATTTTTAATATTTAGCGCCAGACGAGTTGTTTACATTCGAGGCGAACGAGTATTCGCCTGCCAACACCGACATCCAAACGTTCCCATTATCGCGTCGCCGCTGCTTCTTTTCAGTCGCGAACGACCCTAATGAAGTTGAGAGGCCGACGAGGCTGGGGGAGACAACTCGGCACTCCTTCTCGGAGTCTCGAGATCTGCGCGAGAAATACCAAGACTAAACGTACTTACACCTCCACTTGCGGTCGTTTCGACGAAAAATTACCAAACATTTCCAAAAACATTGCCGCTGTTCCAAACGTGTTCCTGTTAATCGCTAAACCTTATTTTGCACGAGGCGGCGCTCGCGTCGCAAGACGAATCGGCTCGAAAGCAGTGAAATATCTGTATAAAGAAGCCAATCACGTAACGTGTAAATTTGTTCGCATGCACAAGTAAACTTGGCCTTTACACGCAACAATGAATTCTGCACGAAGGTGAAGTCCTTACGAGCGCGTGTAGCCTTTAATTCAGACCAGAAACTTGAATAAAACAGCCGTGCGAACACGATGGCGATGTGCGGCACACAATGCCGACACAATGATATTCTTCGCGCAGACTTACACGCAGTCACATCTAAGGTTGGAAGCTCCCCAGAGGACTGCCGGCTACTTGCCGAGTACCGAGATGCTATTAGAAATACGATAAAAGCCTTTTTCTCCTCTGTTTTGCGATGCGACCGTAAAAGAACGAATCGAGTGCAAATGTTGTTCAACGCTCGGCCAGAAAATAATAAGAGGAAAAGTTAGCGCAGTTGGCAAGTGGAAGGAGGAAGAGAGGAAACACGACTGCATCGGGCGCCAAGAGGAGCAGCTCACCTGCAAGGGCTGGAACCTTGACCCGACCGGAAATGAAAGGCGCAGATAGTCAAGGATTCGCGTGAGTTATCTGAGCTTTCGTCATAGATCGATCATCTATTTCACGTACTGCAGCATAACAGATAATAAAGGAGAGAGAGAGATTTAATCTAATCCCCTCGCATGTTATGAGCGTTAGTTCTCTTTTTATTGCTCGACCGGTTCCCAGTTTTATTTCAATGTTTATTTTTGTTGCTGCTCCAATGCGTTCCAAAGTTTTCCTCCACTTTTGCTGACTATTGAACGATAATTTTTTAGAATAGAGTCGATCTAAATACTGGATTAAATAGATGTAGCATAGATAACTTATTCAAAGTTTGAAATAAGCTTTCGACGTAATTTGACGTATGTACTAATTATAAATTAGTCGGCTTCGGATTAAACTTTTGTGTAATCGTACAAAAGTAAGTCAATTGATCACTCGATTGATTTTTTATTGAAAATTTTTTTAATTAAAAAATTGATGGCATTGTGAAATAAAACGATGAAATTAAAAATTTCTCGAATTTATTTTAACGTAACTTTATATAAAGTAACGCAATGCATCAAAGTTCTTTATAGTTTCTTGAAACAATATTTAGTCTGTTTCTATAATTTTGCACGATTCTCAAACAAGATATTTTCTATTTTTGCTTAACATACCTTTGCTGTAAAATAAATGTAGTTCGATCAAATTTTAATGTGGTAAATATATCGATGTTATACATTTGCCGGTAATAATGATACTTTTTATATCTTTCAAAGAGAATAAATTACATAAAAGCTACAAACTGTATATTGCTATTGAAATACCAATTTTTGGCTTAGGATATTTTCAACTCATCGTAATATATATATATATATATAATTATATAGAATTATGCATTTCACAAACTTCCAACTGAAATTGTTAAGGAAAAAAGCAATATTAAGTGGATTAAGTGGCGATGAAAATAAATAATTTTTTCAATAAAATGTTTCAGTAACAAAAAATATGTTTTTCACAAAAACTTTTATTAGTAATAGATTTTTGGAACAATCAGTAAAGAAGCGTTTCTTCATTTGTATGAATTTATTAGATGCAAAAAATGAAAAAAGTTTTACTTAAAAAGTTTAATTTAGACCTTCCATTGACAGTATTAATAAGATATATTTTCAGCTTTCAAATTAAGCCATTCAACTATATCAAATTATTTTATTCAAATAAAAATAATCGACTATTTTAATTTAAACATCGTAAAAATAATATAAAAGAAACAAAGCCAATTCTATAATTTATTCTAATAAAAAAATAAGTAGAAACTTGCAGAACGAATGATTGTTGTCAAAATTATTAGTTGTGAGGTAATTATAATACTTTACTAGTTATTATTAGATTTGTTAAATCTCAAATTTATAAGTTTGGTGTTTTGATAATAGTAAAATTTAATTATTGCGTTGCATTTTTAGAAAAGCAATAGTACACACACACACACACACACACACACACGATAAAGTAATATTACCGTATTGATTCTCATTATACTCCAAATACAATGTTTCATTGAAAAGGAAGATATTTTTCAGTTACTAGTTAGAAAATTATCTAGAGTTAAACCTACAGGCGATTGCAGAGTAATAAATAAAATCTCTGCCAATACTGTTATTCCACGTCAGTAAAAATTACGAAATCCATTTGCATGAACTTTGAGCTGCACGGAGCAGCTAATCACATTGACTACACACATGCTAAATTTCCATCTAAAAATTGCGTGAATCAAAGCTGTTAATTATTGCAGGCGTTAGTACAATAAACAGTTGCAGATAAGATTTTGCACAATGAAACATTTTATTTTCACTGCAATCGGTCCTTAAAGTTTGAAATAAAGGTGAGCGCAGTAAATTAGTAGCTTGTTTTCATTTAATTTTGATGTCGGAGGACTGTTAGAGGTTGTATTGATCTGAAATGTAGTGGATGTGATGTTCCCTTTCTGCTCTCAGTTTTAGAAAGTCATTATCATAGTTTTATGCATTTGGCAAATATAACGAATTTTTCATTTCCATGGGAAATCTTTGGCTGCTGCATCGAAATGCGTAATCGATCGAGTGGATGGAATTATTATCGTTAAAGTTTCTAGAACTGAATTTTTTAAAATAAAAAGTGAACGAGATACGCCGATGACGCAATTATTATACGTTGCACCGACTGCAGGGAAGGCACACGACATAAAGTAATTGATAAGATTCGAAATTATAGGATTTGTTCGAAATATTAGGATGGCACAGTCTAAAAACAACGTATTACATCGGAGTAAATTTTGGCTAATATTTCCAGGAATCGGCTCGTATGGTAAATTAGCGATAAAAACTGTAACGCATTTAGGGGTAAATTTCATTATTTAAAAAGACAAGCGAGTGCAAGCGTCGGATGAACGAGTGAATAAGGGAAAGAAAATGTAACGCAGTCATACAAGATTAAGCTCGGTATTTCCTCCTGTAATGTATCTCTCTCTCTCTCTCTCTCTCTCTCTCTCTTTCTCTTTCTCTACGCTCTCGCTCTCGCCTGAGAGAAATCGGCCAAAAATAAAATGAAAGGGAGTAACAAAGAAGAATTTGAAACAATGGGAGTAGTTAAACTGCGAAAAAAGTAGACAAAAGTAGAGAAAAATAGACAGGCAGAGCAGAGGTCGAGAGACGTACGTATGTAAATAATAGGAGTATTAGGAGCTGTAGCCTCGGTTGCAGTAGCCGTAGAGCTTAGCGCGAAGGGAAAAAAGTATTGACACGGAGAGGGAGAGGGAGGGGGAGAGGGAGAGAGTGCGTACGCGCGAGAGAGAAGAAATGGACGAGGAAAGGCAGTGTAAGCAGCAAAGCTGAATAACTAGGATCTCATAATAAAGATAGCGAGTGATTGGGAAATACGAAATTGAAGATATATACGCGCTGCTGCGAGAGAAAGAGGGAGAAGGAAGGAACGAGCGGAAACCAGAAGGAGGGAGCGGTTGGTGGGGCGGTAGCCGGGGTTCGTCGAAAGGGAGAGGAGAGAGGAGCGGAGGGGAGCAGGAGCACCAGGAAGCCGAGGCTGCGGCGTAGCCTCAGTGTCGGCGCAGTGGCCGGGCCATCGTGTCCTGCGCCTAACTCGTGCTCGCGTCCGTCTATATAATACGATAGTCTTGCCCCGACGTTTTTTCTCCTCTTCTCTTCTCTTCTCTTCTCTTCTCCTCTCTCTCTCTCTCTCTCTCTCTCTCTATCTTTCTCTCTCTCTCTCTTTCTCTCTGTCACTTTCCCTCTCTCTCGCTCTGCGCTGAGCCTCTCGGGCCCTCGTCTTAAGGATCCCTTCGCGCGCGCTGTGGTGGTGTTGCAGTAGTGTGCAGGGCTCGGAGGTGTCGACGACTCGCGGGCGATCGCAGGCTTCCCCGCCGCTGCTCGTCCGGTCTGACACTCGTACGTGGCACGCTCGCACGCACACAGACACGCACGCACTCCAGCCGAGCGAGAAAGACGCGCTCGTTATTCATATTCAGCGCTGGGGAAGCCGAGAGTCCGGAGGGGAGGGAGCCGAACTCCCGGTAAGTGGAAAGAACAAGGCTAGGGTCAGACATGCTTCCCTGGCTAGCGGAGGATATTTTATCGGCGGCTGCAATCTCCCGGCGGCCTTGACTACCGGCGCACACGCCTTACGCGAGGTAAAGTATCCACGCCACGGGAGGCTTCCATATTTTCCCATAAATCGCCCAGCGTTTTGTTGCCGAGTGCGCAACGGGACTTTTTTCGCGGAGCCTCGAGATACAGTGTCGTCTATACTAATTGCTCGTTAACGCGCGACAACGTCTCGAAAGAACGTTCCGCCTGGTTCGACTGCCTTTCCCGCTCTAGTTTCTCTTCGAATTCGCACGAAAAGCTTTTGGAAGTTTGACTGCAGTTTGATTATAATTATTTCCAAAGCTATTTACAGCTGCGGTATTTACAACTACTGGCTTACAGTATCGGTTCGTAAACCATTTAGCAATTATTTGGGCAAAAAAGGGTCGGCTTTGTTGGCGCATCGCTGCATTCCTTCGCCAAGTATTTCTATGAGCTTTTATTATATTCGAAAATTGTCGGGAAGCGGGGAAAGAAGAGACGGAAAATGTGTTTCCGCATCGCGGGTTAAAGCTCGGCTTCTAGGATAACACGCCCAGGATACGGCGAATGTAATCTCCTCGTACGCTCTCGTGTATCTTTTTCTCCCCTCTGAAGATTCCTTTTTGCTTTTTTCCCATTTCACTCAGAGAATAATGCAGATGTTGCAAAATAACGCGAATTCTGTTTGGTCGATGTTATCTCGTCGTCTTCCTTTGCACTTCGTCGCCTCCGCGCTGCGGAAATGCGACATTCGGACGACTCCCTTAATTTTCAGCTTCGATTCGAGAACTTCGGCTCTGTGTGGTCTGCGAAAAAAACTAAGCCTGTGTCTACAGATTCACAGTGTATATAGGTGTGTGTGTGTGTGTGTGTGCGCGATACTAAATAACTGATCGAGGATAGACAGCGCAGAATTAATATTATCAAAGCAGTGGTGTACGTGCAGATACGCGATATCGAATCGGACCAAATTCAGATTTTATATTAATTAAAGTTTCGAGTGTAAAATTTATTTACACAGTTTATACTCTAATGAATATTTTCGCATTAATTTTTAATTAAAACATCGCACATCGAATAATCCAGAAATATAAATTTAGATGCATAAGCAGCATAAAATTGTCATAATCTAAAGCAAAACCAGTAATCGTTATAACCTTTATAGAACATTTACAACTTTGCACACTGCAATCTGCATTGAAAAACGCAATAAAAACTAAAAATTTATGTTTACTCTGCAAGTATTTGAGATGGAAGTACATCGAAGGTCTAAAATATTTTAAAACTTATAAAGTATAAGAAGAGACCTAAATTTTTATCCAGTTTATATTAAATGTATGCGAATTTTATTTTATTGCAAATTTAGTAATTAGAAATGAACAAAATCATTCGTGCTATTTCTGCATTTAGATGAAATACAAATTAATAGATTTCTCTCACAGTGATAAAAAACGATACTCGGACAAGAAATAATTTTTTATACACGTGCACAAATAATTATAATATATGCATGTATGTACAAATCGCATTATATTTTATTTTACAATTATAAATAGTATAGTTGCCTAAAAGATATTCAAATTTTCAATAATTTATCGTAGTTAATATATTGTAAAGAAAATTATTTAGATATAGTATTTTTTTTGGTTACGTGAGAGAATAATCCATAAAAACCTATAATTATACTTATGTAATTTTATGTAAACAATCGACATAATTAATATATTTGTAATAGGAATTACAACTAGAAATATGATTGTTTTAAATAATTATACAAGTACTTTAATAATTAAATTATTTTATTAAATACAATGCATTACATAAACAATTAAATTCCAAATTTTCAATTTCATTAAAAAATTAAAAAATCAATTTTAAGTTATTGACTTATCATTTTGCAATTGTACATAATTATGTGAAACATTTAATTAAATAAATGAACGTATAATAACGTGAATTGAATACAGAGATGAATACAATATCGATGCATTTATTTTAAAAATTTCTAATGTAAAGTATATTTTATTGTCTAAATAATTATCATATTTATTAAATATTTTTTTTTCTTTTATTATTCTTCTATTTATAATCATCACTTTCATGTTGCTAAAGATAAAACTGATTTCATTACAATATGAAAGTGCAAAATTATATAAATTGATTATAGTAACGAATTTAATGCTACATCTGCAATTTTAAATGAGTTTAAATTCTTAATAAATTATTGTTAAAATTTTTAGCTACTTTACTGTAATTTGAATGTAAAAAATGGTGTAATACTAAAATTTGAATTACGATAATCTGAAATAGAAAGTGGATTCCATAAAGAAAGTTTGATGAATTCTTAAAAATATCTCTCGATTATTTTTATTAATTTTACGATAAATATTAAAAAATATTTCGCAAAGAAATTTTTGTAATATAAAAAACATTTTTTTTATACATTTTACGCAGCTATTAGGATGTTAATTAAGTTTTAAATGCGTTTTGAAATATTAAAACTGTCGTTTAATTAACAAGGACACATTGATATTCTTTAACTAAATATTGGACTTTCTAATTATTTAAACACATTTTCCAATATTTAATAGTCATGTATTCTTTTAGCATTTCAAATTACCATTTAAAAGAAAATACAACAAAAAGGGGTTGTAAATTTCAAAAAATGGAAGATCGTCGTTTTTTTAAAGTTACAAAAAGGATAAACTAAATACGCGAATAGACACAAAGTACCAATAGCTAATCCGAATTTTTATTCGAGCACAATGTAAAAGAAATTTAAATAAAAATTTATCTTTAAGTGCTTTTATCAGAAATTTCAGTCCAGGCTTTGACCGTTAGGTGGTTCATTTGGCCGTATTCTCCCGCAAATCGTTTATCACGCACTCTGCATATTTTTGGAAAAAGGACTCGTTGTGTTCGTTTACAGTTCGCAGTTCACATAACGGCATTCTTTCGGCGCTGCTTTTCTTGAGTTCCTATTCTTATTCCTATTCTCTCCGTTTCGCACACTCGCAATTCCGTAACGACTAATGCAAATTAAATTGATTATTTAACTTGTTTAACTTAGTTTAAAATGATAATAAATTAATTTTAAGACGCGCGGGAAATGCTTTGATTAACGCAACAACAATTTTTCGACAGCATAGCCGAGAATTTGCTTTGGTGAAGCAATTTTCGGAAAATCTGCAAGTCGAGATTAAATAATTAGACAAGCAGTCGCGCAAATATGCAATAAACGATCGTTATTTTCGGCCAAAGGAAAATGATATCCTTATTTCGTGATGCGGACAACGGATGAATAAATAAGTAGCGACTAAATGCCTTTGATTTAAGGTGTTCTGATAGTCGATTAAGCGAGCAGTGAGTGAATGGAGTCAGGATTTGCTAATTAAATTGAGCTTCGCGTGAATGTTTAAGCTTATAGACCTGAGATATTAGAGTGATGTTGTTTCACCGGCTCTAGTCCTCCTTGAGCTTCCATTTCACCTTCGATATTTAGACGAATGTCACAGCACAACATTATACTATTGCTTTTGTGATCCCCAATTTCCCCCCTCGAGCCTTAACAGATAGTGTTACTCGGGCAAATATCGCAGTTATTAAATAAATAAAGGGCCTGCCGATCTTTTGTAGATCAGTAGTCTTATCCATCATTATTGTCAAGGTCGAACGATCATACGGTGATAAATTAGTTACTGCCTCACGTGATACTTATTTTACATTTGCTTGCAACTACTTCGTGTTACGAGTTAATCAGTTTAATATTGGACTGACACGAGAATATTGAATAATACATCTATCAAGAGTATTTTAACAACACGATAGAAACGTGAATCTGAACGAATATGAGCTATTTGATATATTTATTTCGTACATGTTACGTAAAATGGTCGGATTCTAAATTAATGCGTCAAGGTATATTGTGGTATGTCAGTTAGAAGACCCGATCACGAACTTCTACCGACACAGTCAATTTCATTCAAAATCTTATTACTTACAATTAAATTTTAGACTTTATTTAGAAAGTAATAAATGTTACGCGTTAACACGTTACTAGCAGCAGTTTCGCAAACAAATAATGTAATAAACTTGTTAGGGTACGACAAGTACTATTAAGGATGATTGTCATTTGCAATTATTGTGAATGCACATTTCTGGGAATATAAAATTTTCATTTTTTGCATTTTATTCATTCTGATGCATTCGTAGATTTGCATTCAAATTTTAAAGATATTATTTCAGAAACTCGTTAAAATCAACTTTTGTCGAGTTTTCGTTTCCTCGAAAGTATTTATAAGTCGTCCAGGAGAGTTTTAATACAAATCAATGCGTCGAAAAACTATTCGACGCTTTCAAGAAATTAATGTAACAATCGATGTGTCCAAAATTATTCGGAAACTCGCGAATTTGCAAATTATACAATTAAAAATAATGCGTATCGTTAAAAAGCGAAGGGATGCGCTTGGTATGGGAATTTGCACGAATACTGCAATACCGCAACAAGTTGAACCAACACACCCATGTCCGATATGAGGTGCGTGCTCACCTACATGCCTGCATGGGAGCGTAGGGATTTGTTCTAAATACGTGCCAGCGGTTGCTATGACACAGACTCGTCTTCTCTAGGTTTTTTCGTCAAAATTATCGACTGCAACCTTTAAAAAAGCTTTCTAGCTCTTCTCTCCTTCTTTATTATGTGTGGCAGGCTAAAAGAAAGTTTTTTAACTATGTGTGTCATTAATGTATAAAAGTATGTATGATTTATTTATTCGTGTGTATGGTATATATAAAATATTTTTATTATTTTAAAAGTTAAAATTTTTATTGCTCTGATAACTAAGAAACGAAGAAAAGATCAGCGAAATGTGTAAATTTCATATGAATATAAGTAATTTTGTAATTTATAGTTTTGTAATTTAATTTTTCATATGAAAATACTGGAGAAGTTAATCATTTGGTATAAAAATATATAAAAATTGATAAATAATTTTTAGACGAACAAATGCAAAAATTTTATGTGTTTTTCTTTATTAAATAAATAATGTTAAATATAATTTTATTCTAAATTTTTAAATTAATTTAAAGTTGTTTTGGTTACTAATTCAATAATAGCTTTGCATCTACAATGTAAATAGACGAGAAAAGAAAATATTGATTTATGAGCTGGTGTACAATTAATTTAATGTTTAATAAATTTTGGAAAATATTAAATGATTTTAAAATTTTGCTTATATGAGTTCTAATTTAATAGGCAATAAAAATTTACAATCAGATAGAAAGATTGTGTTGCTTAAAACTTATTTTCACACGTATTTATTTAAAAAAATGATTCTCTTTTCTAATGTCCTTTTTCATTTTAAAACTAAACTATAAAGTTGAATTTTTTAAAAAATCATTATCAAAAGTCAATATCATTAGCACAATTTTAATAATAAAAAAAAGAGTAGAAAATATCAGCCAATCGTAGAAAAATTAAAAAACAATATGAATTAAATGATTTAAATTTTCTTTAAATTTGCTTATTATCACTAGTTTTTCCTAATACTTCTTTCGGTTATACTCGTTAACGCGCACAGCAGAGAAAAAACTTAATTTTTTTGCGCAAAATAAGTTTTGGTAAAATACTTTCAAGTACAAAATGTTTTTAGATTATATATATATATATTATTTACGATATGATATGTTTTTAGATATAATAGATGTAATATAAGTACTGAACAAAAGTAATCGAAGACCTTTTATAACTTTATAAGCAAAACTCTACACAGATATTTTAAATAATTTCTGTTAATTGTATTTATGTATCGAATCTTCTATTGTTCATACAAGATTAAAATTTTACGAATAAATTAATCGCTACGGATAATTAAACTCACACAATGTATTTTTATTTTACAACGAAAAGCTGTACAGTAAATTTTGATTGCTTCCGTTTCGGCGATACAGATACTGGATTTATCAACTTAAACGATCTTCAATTTCGGCTGAATCCGTAATTCTGGATATACATTTTCCAAGATCATAAATTACTTATTATATCGTAAAGTGCATAATTACGTTGTAATTACATGTTTCAGCCCTTTAATTCGGAGATCAGAATTCATCGCCATAATTGTCTCAATTATTTTGCGAGGTATATTCCTTGCCGATTAAAACTAATTCATTATTTGTTTCTTCTTTTACGAGGCAGAAGATGAAAGTGTAGTTAGAGTCGGTAATGCCGATAACGATCTCAATGATACGTCATTATAGACTCTACTTCGAAGAAAAGGAGCGGAAAAAAGTCAGACGAGGTAGCAAACTTCTCCTAATGACTTGGAAAGATAGTAAAGCTGTTTCTTTGCAAAACTGTGCATCTTATCGTTTTCAAGT
Source organism: Platyscapa corneri (assembly GCA_018907185.1). Lineage (NCBI taxonomy): Eukaryota > Metazoa > Arthropoda > Insecta > Hymenoptera > Agaonidae > Platyscapa > Platyscapa corneri. The sequence goes on from JACCHW010000033.1 coordinate 2,902,422, forward strand.
TTGATCAATCGTCCAGAAATTGCGTTACTGCTCTGTTACGCTGCAGTCGTTTTTCACTGGAGTGAAATTACGTCTACAGCGAATAAGAGGAAGACGCAAGTGACAGCGGAGCAACGCAATGTTTTAAATAAATACTTCGTTTGTCCGTGTTTGAGGTACGGCTAAATATGTTACACACATCTTTAATCCAAATAATTACTCTCAAGACTTATTTCATCGGTGAGATGATTTAATGTCGCCAACATTACGGCAATTACATATTTATTTCCTTTTTATAATCTAGTTAGAATTTATAGCATTACGTAAGACACGCGCTAATTCAAATATGTATTTAGTTTCTTTTAAAAGAACGTTAGCAGTTAGGATTGCCAATTTACATTATTCGAAACCAATACAGAGTTTATTAATATTCAAAAGTATTTATCATCGACAATTTAACATTAATCGCAATAATAAGGTTTGATCCTAATGACGCCTGCAATTAGAGCAAACGAAATTCGTGCGATAAAATTCGTTTACTTAATACAATATTTAATTCTAAAAGGTGAAGGGAATAGATTCGAGTCCAGAAGTAGTGTCTCTTGTTTTCCTTTCCCCCCCGACCTTCTTTCGCTGGCATTTTTCCGCTTTTCGAAAATCCTTGTCTCTTTATGTTCTTCGGCTCTCTCCTCCTGCTACAGTTTTTTTGTTTTCTTTCCGTTAAATTGGCGTTTAATTGCGCGACTTATTTCTTTAAGATCCATTCGTGGCCGCGAATAAAATCAATCTCTTATCCGTTTGAGCCAGTAGTTGTTCCGACTGGGATAAGAATGTAACTGGCAGTCGAGAAAAGGTCGACGTATGTTCTACGAGTGTAACTGGTTGTCGACAATTGTTACTATAAAATATTCAGTAGGCGGGATTTATATTTATTACTGTATTACTAATTGACAAATAAATACCAAGCAGTGGCGATAATTACTTCACAATAATAATAATGAATTGTACTAAAATAAAAATTTTCACTCTAGAATTTTATTATCAAAAACTCGAGATAACAATAATTTAGAATTAAGACTATTTGATTGAATTATCCTTTTATGTAATGTAAATTAAAAGTCTTAAATCATTAATAAGACGCAACAGTTGTGAGAAATGTTAAAATGCTTAGATTTCATACGATTATAATCATAAAATACAAGTTTGTTTAAAAGGTTCAAAACATATTTAATAATTACTCTAAGCGCGATGTATTCTAATCTTCTAAAAGAATACGAGCACATTTCAAACGTATTAAATTAGTCTCTCTTTAGCATTAACTCACCTAATTTTTTTAATTAATTATCACCGAGAATGACAGTGTAGGTGTATTTGGAGAAGGTCTACGAAGAAAAACTTTATCTACGAACAGAAGACGAGAGGAAAGAATAAAGATAGAGAACAATAAGATTTTTTTTCTTTTGAAAGATAAATTGTCTGCTTTTTTCTTCAATACAACTAAGAGCAAGAAGAAAAGCTCCGCAATTGTCTTTTAATACAAAAATGCGATGCTTTGCTTGTCTCGAATCAACTTGCTGCACTCAAATTGCGGACCCGAGAAAGGCAAAGGAAATTTGACTTTGCTGTAATTAGAATAAATCATTTATAAATTACTCATCGATAATAATCCAAAAATTATTTCATCTAACCTCTCAAGTGCTCTTGTACCAGTGGACCGTACGCCTCTCACGTTAGTTACTATTTTTATTGTATCTAGAAAAAGTGTGTGCAATATATTGCGCATGTATTACTCAAACTCGAATTTAAAATGTTGTAGCATTTCGTTTTTGCTTGCTAATGCATTACCTCGATTCTCTAGGAGCACAACAAGTTTTTTAGATAAGAAACGCAAGGAAGGTATAACAACGGGAGTGGAGATGTAGAGAGCAAACTTGTCTAGTCAAGCGAGCGATCGATATGACAGAAAGAGGGATAGACGACAAAACTGCACGTGTTATTAACTCCTTTTTATTTCTATCTTTGCTATCTTTGTTCGTTCCCCTTTTCATTTTTTTATTTTTACTTAACTTTGCATTGGATTATTCGTTGGGCATCTCATTTGTTTCGAGTTACAATGAAAGATATTAAAATGCCAAGAGACACGAGATGTTTTATGGATTTGAAAAATATAAAATATATTAATTGTCGAAAAATTTTAGTGGGAAAAAAATGATTTTATGGAAAATGCAACACTCGAACTAATCGTTCTGTTGATGACGCACAACACTTGCATAGACTATACATTTGCCTTCCCCTCTATTGTTCCTCAAATTAATAAATGCAGACTTTAAAAATCTTTTTCTCGAAGGCTTTGCTCGTAAAATTATTATTTTACTCGAGTCAAGTTTTACAAAAATTTAAAGCTTTTGCACATTTCGCATATTATTTATTAGTTACAAAAATTTCTATTTCATCTAGATATCTAATCAGATGATATTATTACACGATATTAGACATTTTGCTAGTACTCGAGCAGTTTATAAAATTGACGACAATATTTAAATTAAAAACTTTTTACGTATTTAAACATCAAATTATTTACGAAGTAAAGTATTTTTAATAATTGTTTGCATTTTAATTTTTATTAGTATACAAGAAAATGGATTCGCGTAATAGTGAAACATTAATTTGTAATTTAATTAAATTGCAATAAATAACATTAACATTGATCAAACGCTGCATCATGGATATTCCGAAAAATTACAATATTGTATTTACTTATGTCATTTTGAAAAATTGTTTAGTCTATGCTAATAGATCCTGTGATGTGAGATTATGTACATTATGTGACAATAATTTAAGTAATAATCGTAATTCATCAGATTACCTTAAATACCTTAAATAATTATAAAACTTAATTATTTCGACGATTACGTAAGTTTAAGATCACAATGTATTACATTTTCAAAATGAAAATAAAAAAGTAAGGTATATTAAATTTTAGAATTTTCATTGAATTTCATATCCTTCCCACTAAATTTTTTAAGAGAACTATTTTTAATTAATTTTTGTTTTTTATTTATAATAGAAAATTTGTTCAGTTATATATTTTTGAAGTTCATAAATCGATCGGCACAATTTGTATTTCTATTTATTAAAGTAAAAAGTAAATAATTAAAACCAATGATTGAATATTTATGAAACTTTTTGAACTTTTTGAACCCAATTCAAGGTCTGTTTTGTCAAAGAGGGTCTGCTAATACATGCGCTGTATGTACTTACGGTATAAACACAGAGAGAGAGAGAGAGAGAGAGAGAGAGAGGAAACAAAGGAGAGAGCGATAAAACGAAGGATAATGGATAATTCAATTTATGTTTTCCTACGCTAAGCTCAAAAAATATCCGACGATACAATTGATGAAAAATCAGTTAAGAAACCGTCAAGATTGATTTCAGAAGTTAAGACGCAACAAAGTCACTTATATATTCTCACCATTATAAGCTGTCGAACAATCCAAAAACCATCTCTGTTTACTTCTCTCCTTTTGGAATCCCTTTGCCCTCGGCTGTACAGAATTGCATTTATTTTTACACTAAATCCCATTGACAATCAACTTTTTTTATTTTATCTCGTTGTTGCTTCTTGTTGCTAGTAACATTTTTTAGAACAACTCAGCCAACCCGTTCCCATCCTCATTTTGGTGAAGCTAATTAATCGTATTTAAGCTTTTAAGTCATGGATTCGAATTTTTAAGTATTTTTCGCAATAATGTTGAAAAAAATGTGTCGCAAGACTTTTCGATATTCTAATTAAATCAGTATATTTAGAGTAATAGATTTAGAGTAAAACAATATACTTCGTAAAAAATTATTAATTTAAATTATTTAATAGCTAAATTAAGCAGCAAGTATTTAACGATTGTCAAAGTTATTCATTTACAAACGGTTACCTGTATATTATAAAGTTCTAGGTATTACCAATGATAGAAAATTGAATAAATTGTATTCCAATAATAAATTCGATATAATTATAACAAGCACGAGCGAAATTCCGTTATCGAATAACATTTTCTGGCGTATTTGTCTCCAGTTGTGCTAACCCGAGGATTAAATTAAATGACGCAGCACTCGGATGATTTTTGCTAAAATTGCGTTTTGCCCCATCGCTCCATTGTTCGGCAAAACTTGCGAAGAGATCAGCAGTCCGACCAACAGATTTATTTGTTTATATTTGCCTACACGACCATTCAATATCTATTTGCCACAATTTATAATCTAATGTAACGCGTCGATAGCGCAAACGTCATTTTACGCGCAACGCTTTGAAAAATTATAAATGAAAAATCGTCGATATTAGTCGGAGTTTGAAAATTCGAAAACAAAACTCTTCCATCGACTATTGATTTTTTCAATCTTTATTCGTAGCTTTCAAATGATGAGCCGATAAAATTTTACCTCCCACCCGGTAAATTCTGCAAACACTGTATTTTGCAAATTCTGTAGCGATTTTAATACACTTTGAAATGCGATTGGCATAGAATAGCCACTTTGAAATTTAATAAATTCGGATATTTTCGAACACTTTTAATTAGCTTTTAATTAATATTTGACGCACGGACTAGAAATTATAAAATGTTTTTTAAATTAGATGATTATTCGCGTTAAAATCTGTCGCTAAATACAAAGTAAAATTAGTGCGTGACTGTATAAAGTTCGTATACCAGACATTTATAACTTTTACAAGTAACGAAAATAATAATATTTAATAAACATTAAATTCTATAAATATAAATTTTAATTAATCTTAATTCGAGGTTATGTAATTATTTAATTTTGCAAGAAAGATTAGACATTTTATGAATGATTGTACTGCTTTCATATAACATTACCCGAAAGCTGGTACTCGAGTTATTTTATAGTTTTTAGGTTGCAGAATTCGCATTATGATACGTTCCATTATTTTTGCACGTACATATAATTTTGGACTAATCGCTACTGTTTTTCGGATTATTATCGAACACATAATGACAATAATTAAAATGAACTGTAAACAGTTAATATATTTCTTTCGTAATTGTTCTTTACACGTAATTAGCACTAGACCTGCTATTTGATATATTCATGGATAGTGTTAGTGAAGCTGTAAAACAAAGGCGTCTGTTGCATGTCGATAATGGCTAATGATATAGCGATTTTGTAACATATTGTATCATACTGCAACCTTAAAAAGCCATAACTCACTTTATTCTAATTAAGGTTGCAATGTAATACAATAAATCATAGTAATATTATATAATAAAATATATTAAAAAGTTACAACTCACTTTGATCTAATTAATTTCTTTTGAATTGCGAGTGCAGACACACACGTACACGCATATCAACATTGTGTTCAGGCGTAGGAGTTCGTCCCTCGTTCGCGCGGAACTTGGGGTAACGAAATTATCGGCACTCAAGGTGAGGCTCCGGGTGCCGAAAAGTAAGTTTTTCGTTCATCGGTTAGGGCGAGACTTGCCGAGTGCGTGGCACGCGTGTACGTGTTGGGTTGTGTGCGAAGGAAACCGCGCTAAGCTTCAAGGCTGCTTACACGTGTGCGCCACATGCACGTCACACACATACGCTCCAAGAAATAAGCTTTCGTTTGAAATTTTACAGATGCTTAATTCTCTGACTGCATTCGTTTATTTTTCGATAAAGAGTCTTTTCGTAAATGAACGATTAGCGAAATACGCCGACATATTAGAAAGTTGTAATTTTCCAATCAGAAAACGTAATTCAAAATGCATAAATATTTTCAATGCTTTTAAGATGTTGCAGTTTAGGAAAGCGAGTGTAAAACTCGTTAAGGTTAAATTTTCCGCAATCTAAACGATAAAAAATTTCGCGGCACCGATAAAAATACAATAGTTTTATAATTAAAAACAGCATTTTGAGTCTTTTGAAAATTATATTTTTAATTAAACAAGGAGGGAATGCTGCACAAGCCCGAGCTGCGTAGTAATTTTGGCGCAGTTACGCGGGGGAGACTTGTTTTGGTGTACAGAAGATGGATAAAAATAAAAGTAGTCCGACGTCGTTGGAGTAACTCCTATTGTCACAGGATTCAAAGCTACTTGGTAATGGTCAGAGCTCCGGGGCTCAATGCCTTAGAATAACGATCGAGACTTAGTTTTGAGTAAATGACTAAAAAGGTTGATCTGTGTGTGTGTGTGTGTGTGTGTGTGTGTGTGTGTGGTGTGTGTGTGTCGATGAGCAAACACGAGCGAGAGCGACGAGAGCGGGGATGTCCAGAAGGTATTTACTCGAGTAAGTACCGATAAGCTTGTTTTTGATTAATCGCCGGGAGAATATCGACCTTCTCACTGATTTTGATTCATTTCCTTTCCGTAGCTCGTGCCACAGGTACTTTTGCGCGTGCGTGCGTGTGTATTAATAGTAAACTCGTAAAAAATAGAATCCACGATGGAGGGAAAATACCGAACGCGCATCTTTAATTAACTGCGTTGAAAGCGTCACAATGCAAAACCGTATAAGAGTGGAGGGAAAGAACTTTAAACTCGATGATAATATTCATGCGCAAGTTGGCAATTTTTTGATTATTGGTGTATGAATAATATTTGAAGTGAGAATAAAGACGTTCCAATCACACAAAGGGTTTTCGGTAAAGCAGGAGAATTACATTTTCGTTGGCGCGCTTCTTTCAGATTTGTCAGCAATGAAACCTTTTATAAAGTTTATTTCCAGTTCGATCCTTTACGAGAATAAAGAATTTACAATCTTAAGCTGCCGAAAACTTATATGATATCGAAATCGCTGTTTAAACGAAAAAGAAAGTTTCAGTATTGTACGCGTGTTTTTATCGCGAAACATTTTATTTTTACCAACTTGGAATTTTTCAAATTTTAACATAATTTATAAAAGTTGTTGTTGCGACACCATAGCAGCACTTTTAAATAATTTTTAAACGAGAATTTTATCTGTCAATTACTTCGATCTATAAAGTGATGTGTCTTGTCATTTTACTTTAAATTTATTCAACATTTGACCGCCAAAATGATTTTGCAGCTCCCGAACTGAAAGTGGTTTGTTTATCAGAAAAAAGTATGCGCAGCCACAGAATTATTAAAGGAAGACTAATTATTAAAGTGTTTCTCCTTTACTCTGCCCGAAATTTGTTTCGCTTAAATTATATAAAATAATGAAAAATAGTTTTTAATTATAAAAAGTGATTTTAAAATTGAATAAGAAAACTCTGAGAAAGGAAGAAAAAATTTTTCAAATTTTCTATTCACTCAGACTTTATAAGTTTCAAGTGATCATACTATCTTCAAATTTAGTTAGTTTGCCGTGAGGGTTGTTGTAAGTTAATTACATAATTTTTTAAAGTTTTTTAATCGAGGTGCACATTTCCCTCAAGAATTAATAATAAATTATCTATTTCAAAGCTCAGATATCCTTCTTATTACTTTAAAAATATCGTTCAAACTGACAAGCAAAATAATGTATCTTATCATATACAACATAATATTAATTAGACAATGAAAAAGTATGATAAAACGTATTTTGTTCTCACATTTGCCTCACAGATAAACTTCTTTGGCGTATGTTTAACCCTCACTTGAAGAAGGCAAACAATCAACAACAAACAATCGAGTACTGGATTTCACATGAAAGTGGTCAGTATGCACTCTATACCATATAATAAACCTTCTAGTTGGTCAAAAATATTGTATATTATGATAAGAAACAAATATAACGTAATTTATAATCTGCAGCATCTATCGATAAAAATGCAATCTATCCAAATTATAGTAAAACCGTTCTTTCCTGGTATTATTATATTTTAGCAATAAGAAATTAAATAATGATTGAATTAATAATGATATTCAAGTTAGAATGAGATTAAAAGAAGTATCACAAAATACATACCTAAGATTAAATTACTGATTAAATTAATATATTACTTTATCTAGATTTAGATTATTTCCACCAATGTAACTGCATAAGAAATGCTCGAGGGTTTTGCTCTTCGGGCGCCAATAATTGTGCTTTTCTCTATACAGTTTATTGTATTAAGGCGATATTTAAACTCCATTGCCCGGGCGTCTAGTTTATTGCCAACCTTAAACTGTACCGTTTCAAATTTTCTTCATAGTTCAGCGGACGGGGAATGAAAGCTGCGACGATTGTTTTCGGATTTTTCAGCCCGTTTATCTCTTAATACAGTTTCTCAGAAATATCCTTACCTGTTGTGTTTAGTGTTACTTTTAGCAAGTTTTTCTTTGACGCTCTCTGAAGCTTCCTATTACTTCAGGCACCATTACGCTCGAGCATTCGTATCGTGCAATTTTGTTTTTGCTCTGCTAGTTTCTTTTAATTATCCATTCTTTAATATGCCGTTACAATATCTAAACTAAGCAAACCCACTCTGTTATTAGAACATGTCAGTGGGACTGTGGACTGCACGTTGGCAGCTTAAGTTGTACACACTCAATGATAATCCTGATGTCTGTTTGAGAAACTGATGCAAAGCTGTCCGCAGCACTCAAAATCTTTGTAGAACTGTTTCGTTCTCAGATGTATGCGTGTATCCCTATAACAGGTTTAAATACATCTACGTACCAAATGATGGTATATAACGTAGCATACATCATATCTCACTTATTTGTGTGTCACTATTACTTTTATACGCTTCGTAAAGGAAAAGTCCCGTCAACATCGATCGTAACCTTTCGTGACTGGTGATATTCATTTTGAAAGCTTTTTAACAAATGGTTACGCTTCTTTGAAATATGATTTTATAAAATGATTTTATGTATCGCTTTTGTGCCAGTACTCGCATATATTTGCCAAGTGAAGGAAAGCACAGGATCTACGTAACCTAGACTTAAAACGCCTCTCTTACGTAATAGGATAACTAGTTCATCACAACAGAGCGAATTTTTTTTCTTCTAATGCCTTTCGTAAAACAGCGTATTTCGGATGCCATATTAAACTTTATTTCCACATTTTTAGTTCTTAGCAGACTAAAAATTAATCAAATAACTCCGAGACATAATTCTTTTTCATATCTGTGAGATGTAATCGCAGGTAAAATATGGGACTATTTTCTAAATTGAGAAGGATTAACCCGACCTTTCTCAAGAACTCTAGTTATTTATCTGAGCATATATAGATATTTCAAGTAATTAATAATTAACTATATATTTCAATTATAGCTCGGAATAAGTTCTATATCTTTTCTTTAATTTTAATGATGTTCAATTAAACTTGCTTTAGTTAATATTTCTTAGCTTATAGAGGCATGTACGTTCCATGAAGTATCATCTTTATATGAATTTCTGATTCAACTTTCATAATAATCGATCGAATGCCAAGTTTCCGCCACAGTGATTAAACGATTCTACAAAGTTGTTTTATCTATTACGGTGTGTCTTATTAACAGTCTAGCACATTTTCGTACGCATTGTATAGATCTTTTGTTATACCAATACTCGTGAATGAAAAAGATATTTCTTGAAACGTCTCACTAACGTCCTTATGCGTAATCACTCTTCAAGCAACTGTGCACCAGACTTACACTCTTTTGTTATCACAGTAGCTTATCGTGATAAGTAGTAGCAGGAACAACCCCATGTAAAAGTCTAAAATTATGTTACAAACTTTTACAACAACACCATAAAAGTGGTCCTCTTTTATTATTATTTTTGGATCTAGGCATCACCTATTTTCTACTAGTGACTTGTAAGAATTTTACTCTTAAAAAAACTTTGCTCAGAAAACGAATTCGTAGACTATTATTACTGGAAACGTATGTAATGCTGTTAATAGGTTCATGAACTTTAACACGTCAATTTAGATAAGTATAACTTTTATTTCATAAAATTATCATAGTACCCTGTTTCTATATCTGATTTTTGGATAATCTCTTTCTGTTCTTCTGTTCTTTTGGTTACCAGAATTGACCAAGTACTACAGTTACCTTCATTGCGGTAGTTTCAGTTTTGATTTAGATCTAAGTTTCACTTATTTTTATGGGCTTTAAAATTAATTTGTCTCATTTCATTTTTCCGATATTCTCCGCCAAAAAACATTGTTTTCTTTGACTTCTAAAGGTTGTCTGCGGCTTCTAGTCATTATTGTGATGCATATCACTAGAGGATGCTCAGCATTGGTATCAGTGTAGCAGACGCTGGTCTAGCTATACTACATGTACTTTGCTTAGTATTTTGTATCAACGCTAGTTACGCGCATTGAATTAAACCGAGCATCGGCTTCGCGTGTTTTTAGATATTTCACATATTCGTCTTCGTAATTTATTAGCAATCTCTCGGACAAAAAGTCGTACGTATTTTAAACGCTTGTCTAATTCCAATAGACTCGATAGAGCTAACATTCCCAACTATGACCCTAATTCGTTCAACAACTAATACTATTAACACAAACAGGATTTTGCCAGTTGATGAGATAACTTAGTCGCCGGTAGTTAACCTATCTCGGATTTTAGTACATTCACTAGCTTCAGAACGCCCACTTGATTGTATTCACTCTGACCTCCGAAGCCTTTTTGATTCCACTCGCAATGATTCTGCTTTTGTGTCTCTGCTATAATGTGATGTATTGTGATCTGTTACTTACTTCAACATACTATTTACTACACATACAGATTTTTCTATTCAGCGCATTCTCCGAATTCAGCAAGTTGCAGACTGGCTCCGAGTTTCTAAACAGATTGCAGAAACAATTTTGAGTGATTCTTGTACAAGAGTGAAATGATGTTCAACATACTCTCAAACCCAAGATTCTAGCGTTATGATTTTGCGCAATTAGGACCTCATCAGCATACGTTATCCTTGCGTATCTAAATTAATAAAAGACTTTTTAAAGGAGATTTCATCATGGATTACAAGAGCTCGTTTATGGATATTGCAGTTTCAATTATTCCTGTACTAGCAAGGGGCCTATTTCAAAACTTTCGGTTCTTATTCCCCATCTTAAGAGAATAAAATGCATTTCTACCTCCTTACCAACATAGGATAAATTGTATTACACGAGGTGTTAATCATAGGACGGTAATAATCAATTTGAATATGATTTATGTTAGTGACTATAATGAAAATATTATAAAAAAATAAAAGGTGATTAAAATGATTATAATTATAGTATTTTTAGTACTTAATTTATTAATGATTAATTATACTAATAATTTAAAATTGTAAAAGTAAACATTTAAATGTATTTTTATGTTAAAAATATATCTTTGTTTTTTTATTTAAAAAATTTTTTAAAAGTTATTATAATAATATTTATGATTTTTAAATAACATTATTAGATGAACAAAAGTATATTGATTCATGTAAATTAAATTATATTAAAACAAATAATTGTACGAAATTTCAAATAATCAAGATTTTAATATCGAATTCAATGTTAAATATCAAATAGTTACGAAGAAAAGTAAATTATAGTCGAAGATCAAAAATAAATTTGTTTTATAGCAAAAATCAAGTTTTAGTAAGTTTTGTAATATTAATATTTCAGTGAATCAAATATCTTATTTTTATTGTAAAATTTATTGTATAATAACGATATTATTCGATCAAATTGTATTGTATTAAAATTTGATCTCTTGTATTGGAAAACGACAGATTGTACACAAAATAAGAGACTTTGCTTTTTCTGAAAGAGATTGAGAAAAACGAAGGATCATTAGTATTGTATCAAAAATTAACAAATTTCAGTCAGAACTATTGATTTACATTTTAAAATATTGACGACAAATTAAAATTTTAAACAGCATAATACATATGAACAGAAATAAACATATTAAAAGTGTTTAAAATTGAAAAATAAAATAAAATCTTTATAATCGCTATTTTTAATTAGAATTATAAGAATAATATCTGAGAAAAAATCAACGTTTTATCTTCCAAAGAAATGTATTTATTAATATCAATATTAAGAATATAATAAGAAATATTATTTTATTTGGCAAATACATACAAATTTTTAAACGCAATTACATAGCGGACAAATTAAATTTATAAACTTGTTAGAAAGTTTAAAAGAAGAATACTAATAAAAGTGTCAATCAAGTTTCAATATATTTCATACTGCTACCTTAACCGCAAATCCAACTAATACTTTATTATCTTGTATCATTTTAGTCCTTTACACTATGTGAGCTTTTGTGACCTTCACATTTGTGAGTTTCATAAGTGACAAAGTTCTTTTTGCGAGGCAACAGCTATGGTATTCAATTAGTGACAATTTTAATTCTACGTGATTAAATCTAAATTATACCATTTGGAATGTATCGACTGCTGTAACGAGGTTCTTTAATCTGGTTTTTAAAGTCCCTTGCAACGACCAACGCGGCAAAGAAGGAACAGAGGAATTTGAATCAAAAAGAAAATGTTGCAAAAGTAATGGGAGAGACTATTGATGCTCGATCTAACATTAATTATTGTTGTAATGAGTCATCAATCTTGATAATTAGAATCATCGTAGACGAAGAACAAGAGGTCGAATTAATCTACAGCCACATTATACAAGAAGACTATACCAACAAGGGCCTTTTTTATTCGCTGATAAGTCAATTTATGTCTGCGAGTTAATCTGTGATTGAAAAAGGATACAAATATTATGTACTTGTGTGCGTTACATCGTTTGAAAATAAGTCAACACAAGTGTGCTTTATTATGTTTCAAATCTCATAGTTGTATTTTACGTGTAATTCTTCGTGCGTGTTCTTCTCCAGCAAATACAGGCACTTCGGCGGAAGATCGACTTAATCGATGTGCGCACCTCAATTGCGGGCCATTTACGCAGCTGTGTGTGTGGGGGGATGAGCCGATCGTTCATCCCTGAAGAAACACGACTTGTCCACAGTCTATAGCGAGCAGCGCCAGACGTGCCAAGGGGTAACGTTGGGTTTACAATTAAAAAATTACCATCTGTTTTTTGCCCTTTACAATTTCGATCAGAATCCATCGGTAGCTGAAATTGACGCAGAGGGTTAAAAATAATGACGATACCGATTCTCAGATTTTATTTAGGAGGCGGATAACTTCGTTGCAATTGGCACACACAACTTGTGCCAAAGAGCTGTAAAAATGTTCAAGGAAAACGCGTTGTTAGGTGCGCTTTTACGGGGAACGCGAAAAAACGGCTACAGACGTGGGCACGCGAGAGTCAGAAAGAGAGTTAGAAGGACCGACTAATACAAAGAGTTACAACGTACTACAGTTTCTGTTTGGATTCAGATGTGAGTTCTAACCTTCTTTATACTAATACGACGTTTCTGATTCTTCCAAATATTGCTTTCTCGAGGAAGTATAGATGTGTAGAAAAAGAGCGCGTTGCGTTCGAATCTTAGATTATAATTACTGATGACACTCGTCTTCAGCGTTTAGTACATACTTTCAGTCTTGCTCTTCCTAGTGTCCAACTCTCTCGCTCTGTCTCTCTTACTATTGCGCGTGCTTGACAACAGCGCTTTTGCACTCCGTTGATAATGCAGTATTGTGTTGTTTAGCCGCTTGCTATTATACGTATTATTTTTTCAAGTCGGCCCACGAACTGTAAGTATCGTGCTTGTTGTTCGGATTTTAATTAACACAGTTACAAAGATTTTTTTATCCGTCAACGAAACTTTGTTTAATATAATCAAAATAAACGAGAATTTTTCTCGCAAGGTCTTCGCAAGTCTATATCTTGTTTGTCTGCTTAGTACTAATGCATGTTGAGATTTTGAAGATCGCAATATAGTTTGGTTTAAAATGAAAAACTATTTTTAAAGCCATCAAATTTTCGCGTCGCTTTATTTTCTTACACGAGGAGAAATTTACCAATTTGTCGAACCTTTGGTCCTTCGGCATGCCTGGGTATTTATAGCTCGAGTAATCGAAAGCCTTTTCAAAAGAGAAGTTCGCGAGTTCGATGCTCTTTTACATTTTATTCTTTATTGTCCAAGTTTATGCACTCGAAAATATGCAAACTATACTTCTGTCCTGTAGACGAACAAATGTCAAAATTGACTTCGGTTGGAAAAACTTCATATCCATTAGTTGCTATGTCCAAATTATTAAGTCGACTATTATTTTATTCACCTCTATTCGATTAATTAGTATTGACTAGTTCAGTGTTTCGTCAACACATGCTCGCAGTATTCTCGCTAATGAAGTAATGATAAATTTAATAAATTCGCCATGTTTCAGGCTGTAAAGACACGTCAGTCCTACCAAAACCTCTTTTATCGTCTGATAAAGACTTTTTCAAAATTTTATTCGAAAGAGTATTTTAAGTTCATTTACCGTCAATGTTATCACCACAGCTTATTAAAAATTCAGAGTATATATTACTATACAACAAGTACATGCACAAAAATAAAAAGATCAATGGAACGGCAAACTTAGATAACGATACAAGTGCTATTCGAAGCTGTTGTTGTTTATGACACCCTCGTGTACTGTAGTACGACAATTCATTCATTGCTGGAATCGGATTGGATTCATTGCTACAAGTACTTATTTCATAGAGATCATAAAATATCACGGTGAGATAAAAAAAAAACACTAAATTCAAAACTGCAACAGATGTAACAAAGGTTACATGGTTCCTGGACGAAAATGTTTCCACCTCCTGAAGAAGACGGTGTACGCTATCCATTTGCAACTCCACGCAGCAAAGATGGTCATTATGTTGTCGACGTGTGAATTAGCTCCTGGAAATATCGAATAAGTTAACTCGTTTCAGATATGCGAGCTAATAGAAAATGGTGATAAAACAATTAAGATTGTTTAAATTCAGTCTGGTCAAGGGACATAAACTAAATAATAATCAAGTTTGGCAACTGTGAAAGTAAAATTTTGTTAATTACTTTGATGTGCCACACTCGATCGAATAATGAACATTATTTTTTAACAATATGATAAATGTATTGGATAAAACCAATTATTTTAATTCTAAATAATGATTATATCTGTAAACTATAAAAAATGTTTTCACGATAAAATAGTTTTTTGTTAACATTTTACATTAAACGTGAAATTCTTATGATAACAAGAGCTCGTAGTAACTTAAATTATTAAAAAATCTAAGATAAAAGTAATAATTTAACAATTATTTGTACAAAAAACAAATTTTGAATCATTTTTATAAATTTTATTCGTTATATTGAATATTGTAATGTGTTATACATTTGTGCCACAATAGAAAATTTTACACATAAACTTTTTACAAATTTAAAAGTATTACGAGATTATAGATCTTGAACTTCTATTATTAATAATTTATTGAATTAAAAACAATATAACTGACAAAAATAGAACATTCTACGGAGGAACATAAAATTGAATAACATAAATTAAATGTTTATATTAAGTTTTCTGTCTGTATTTATACTGTTTATAATAGATTCTTTCGCACTTTAATGTTTTTTAATAGGAATAATAAGTTTAATATCAATAATAGTATGACTGTTAGTTTGTAAGAAAGTTTAAGTAATTTTATATAGATATATTATGTTTTTGTACATTACTTTATTATTTTAATAAAAATATAATTAATTTTTAGTTTCAATAATTTTACCCGATATTTAAACGATAAGTAATGGAAAAATAAAAAATTATAAAATAATTTTTTATGGATTTATTTTGAATTTCGTTTTAAGTATAATAAATTTTATTTTATCCACGACCGGTAACTTTGTTTATTGTCATAAATAATAATTAAGTATTAATAATTCTAATTCGTAAATATTTAAACGAATTATGATAATACTAAAATTATATAACGAACATTGGCGAGACTTCAGATATTTTGTTTCGATATTTTAGGTTCAAATTAACTACTTGCGATTTAGAAATTATACAAATTACAATTACTAATCTGTATTAAAGATTCGATAAAATTCAAAAGCAAACGCCCGATAAAAATTTATGGTTTGCCAAAAACAATAATTTTAACAACGAGTAAATTTAGTGTCGTTAAAAATAATTTTAAAAATCAACCTTAGAGTTAACTTGATTGTAACCTTCAATATTATATACTAAAAAGGTTAATGATTTATAGTTCGTTGTTTTTATATTTGTCTGCATTTTATCATTTTACGGTGTACAATAAATTCGATTCTTACAATTTTTGGACTTTTTCGCTCAAAGTCCGAGAGCAGAGTCACATTGAAATAATAAAATTAAGGTGCGATAATTCAGTAATCGCCCTAATGCCAGTCTAAGACTGCAGTAATTTTATCGGAAAATTTTACACTCAAATTAATATTAAAATTTGGAATTGGTTGCCAAAGTTGCTGGTGCCCAGTGTTACACCGACGCGATCGGCCCGACTTATATATATATTTTCGAGACTTGGCGCTTGTACATATGAGAATAGCTAATACATTTAATCTACGACGTGCCACTGAGCTCAGTCTCTCTCTTTTTCTCTCTCGTTCTGCTCTGTTATTCCCTCTTTTTCGCTCTTTCTCTTTCTCCGCAACTTCGTCAACGCTTTGATCACACATGATAACACACGCACGTAAATACGTCACACTACTTACCCGCGCAGAGAAAGAGATCAGTGTTTGTTCGGTTGCGGACCTCGAAACTGGCATTTTCCACGCACCTGTGCAATTTCTTTTTGCCCCCCGCCTTTAATGTGGGTCAGGAATTAATTATATCAGCCAATATTTTATTGTGTTCAATAATGTGCCTCGGTCTCGCGTGCTGTGTGCGAAATGTAGAGCAGACTATGCGTGGATTGCGGATTTTTTACACCTGATTTGGGCTCGATAAGGCGCTTTTACAATCGTTTTTATCGAATACATTTTAACGCGCTGATTTATTAAGAGTGGACGGTAAGTTTTTCTCGGCTTCATTTTACCAATCGCACGAAATTATTATATATGTAATTAACGAATGGGTAACTAATTGACAGCACAATATTAATTCACATCATAATTTAAAATACAACCAACACTTCTACCACCGTATGAAAAGTTTTTTCCCCATATTTCACGCTAATATACATATACATATTCATTTTTTTATCCATGTATTTATGTATAATGTATACTAGAACACTGACGTAAATTTTGGGGGAATAATTTTGTTCGTCATCAAATTTAGTATTTGTTTTTCATTTTTATTAGTAATTGTAGAAATTCGTTATATTGTTCTTACATTTTAGTTAATAATTGAAACTTTATTTAATTTCTACTTATAATACGTTGATTAAACTGTATCAATAATTTGATAAATTTATTATACGAAAAATTGAAAAAGGAAACTAACTGAAAATTATTAATTATATATTATTAAAATAGATCTTTAGGAAATAAACGTATTTACTTAATTTATTAGGAACCGTTCTGAAAGTTTAAAAATCGCGTAAGTCGAATCGCTAATTAGGGTGAAATGAAAAATATTACAGGGGAATTAAATAATTGCATTTGTTTAAAATTGTATGATTAAGAAAAAATTAACGTACAAAATTTGTTCTTCAAAAAGCAGACGTCGAAAAACAGAATACATTATGTTTATTTTTGAGGTAATTATATTTTTATACGTGCAACATTTGTTTACCTAATTTTGTGTCAGCAGTAGTTTTTCCTCGTTTCCAACTTTAATTCTTAATAAATTAAGCACTAGTTTTTTATTTAGATTTTTATCTCATTAAAAAAAAAACTTTGCGTATACGTGTACCCCAATACTTTTTATTATTTTGTTCTGTAATTAGACGATAAAAGTTTTAATTCGAAAAATTGAATTTTTGAGGCGAGGCAATAAGAAACAGTTAATCTTCATAAAAAAATAAAGTTATGAAACTATTTTTTTTTCAGCTGTGCGGAAAACGATAATGATGCTAAAAGCTTTGCTGTCATCTTTAGTATTAATCGTAAGTAACAATTTTTTACTTTAAATAAGTAATACTTGGTGTGACTGACAGTATAAATGAATTTCAAAATAATAATATACAATCTGCGAAGTTAAAAAATCTTAAAACTTTCTAATACGAAATACGATTTTTATTTTCATAACATATAATGTATGCATAATATTTGGTTGAAAAAGTATACAAAATTGTAGTTGTACAAGTTTTACGGGTAAATTAAAATATTTTATAATAATAACGAGTATTTATTTTTGAACATTTAAAAACACGTATTATTTTCATAGAATGCAATGAGATAAGTGAAAAATATTAAATATTAAAAATTATTTAACGCAACCAGGTTTGATAACCTCTAAAGAAGAGAAAGGAATTTTCGCAAGGATTTAGAAATACACATGTCCTGTAGTACATGAAAAGACGTAAAATTATATATATAATTGTATAAATATTATATCTATTATTATATACAGACATAAAATTATGTAGATGTAATAATAAATCTACCTAGTTAAATATATGTAGATTTTTGCTGTGAGATTGATTTTTCTGATACGTTTACTGTTAAATACAAGTTATTTTGTTATAATATTAAAGTTTATCATTAAATTTACCAAATTAAGAGTAAGCGTAGAAGGATGTGCAAAAAAACTGTGTCAGATCGTCAAGTTCGTCACAGAAACGAAGGTCTACCGATTCAGCGATAGAACCATCACAATTGGTTTCTGAATTAGATTCAATTGAGCAGTGCTCGTATTTTATTACATAAAACGTGTTCTTTTTTTACTGATATAAATATTTTTTTACAAATGCAGTTGCTCCTCGTTTATTAAAAAAAAACAAGGTTATTGGCAGCTAGAGACTGAGACCATGAACACCATCGATAAACTTCTAACTGGGAAAACGCAGAAAAACTCACAAAAATTTTAAATATCTCTCTGGAAATTTTCACGACGTTTGCTGAATGAAATTTTCCCTCTTATCGCGGAGAAGTTACAAACATTATAAAAGGAACAATGGCATTTGTCCACAAGCAAGATTAATGTTGCAAATATGGTGCAAATTAGATCCCTGAGTTTTGGTCTTCTAATGTAAAAAAGTACAACGATATATATAATTATAATGTCGTCGTTTTTTCATAATGATTTTAATGAAAAGTTAAAATCGATTAATTATCAGTGAATTTCAAATTGACAGAATAATGATAACATCAATAAAATCTATACCATTATAAAAAAAAAACGGTACATTGAGATCAGTAATTTTATTAGTCACCCGGTTAATCACGTAATCAAATAGTATTCGGAAAAATCCCCTTGAATGGTGAATTAGATGATAACGTTGCGTAAACGTGATGCTCAATATTTGGAGGTTAAATGGTGGTTCAATGGTTACGAGTAAGAATGGCTGTTTATTTATTTAGAGCTCTGTAACAGCATAGACATTGTTGGAATAGATGGAACTGAAAATTGCATGTTCTTGTGAAAGAGTCTTAATATCTACGGAAGGAAAAGAAACTTTCACAGTAAATGGCACAACTTTGTCCCACTGGAAATTCATACGTAGGCAAATTCTCTTTTTGAATGTGTTCCATTAGCGCCGACATTAAAATTAAAAATAAAATGAAAATAAAAAGAAACTATTTAATATATGATCAGGGATCGTGACGCATTTTTTAGCCTCATTGTTATATTCTTCGAAGAAAGAGAGCAACGAATAATATACTATACAATTTTCGTAAATATTGAAATTTTAAATTACGGTGAAACGAGTATGAAGAACTAAATTAATTCATCGGAAAAAATATATATAAAATATGATTACGGCGAGAAGAGTCTGAATAATTTGATACGTAGATGTATCCGTATTTTTTATCTTTGGCCATTCTTGCATGTGAATTAATTGCTTAATGTATTTAGATAGAGATACGTGTGAGAATGTTTATACAATTATTTAAATAAATAGGTTGATTATTTAAATGTAGGAGTTTTCATGGCAGTTTGGATATTCTTAACTAAGAACTTCATCTACGAATGAAGTCCAATTTAGCAACCAGATTAGAGTCAATATTGTGAAAGTCTATTTATTGATAGACGCCGATATTCTTCACTTAATTGAAAATTCACAATTACAATATCTATGCGTTTGAAGGCTTTCTTCGTGGTTTTCTATTTATTTACCAAGAATAAACAAAATAAAAGATTGTTCATAATTTTCCATTGGTATTACAATGTATCAGGAGAAGAACAAAGATAAATCGCATCATATTTTGCAATCAAGTGTACATCGTTTGCTTTCAAACACTCGGTCTACCTGGATACTATTTTGACTTTCTGTTTTACTACCTTTTCACGGAGGGTCGCCGATGGTCAGCTTTTCGTCGCCTATGATCCCTAACTGCTTCCACTTCGCCTGGTCTAGCTCTTGCTCAATACGATCATGTTTGTTTTTTGTAGCTGTGGCTGATGGATATTTCTTAGTAGTTATAGTTTGTAACGTTGTTATTGTTTCAGCAATTGGGGAGTATCTTCTTCTTGAGTATTGATGGCTGCCTTTCGAAAAAGCTTAGAATCTTTTCTCGAAGTCTCTTTATATGAATATTACCCATTGTGCATCTCGTATGACTTTTTGATATCTAAGTTTTCTGTTCCAATAATGCTGAGTATACAGATTTTTTACAGATAATGGCTTTCGCATTTCACCATACCAAGATTGTTTCCAATGGAATTGAATTGTATAGCAGTATTGTAGGCAAAGATTACTTTAGCGATATATTACGATTTGTTATCAAATTTAATTTTAAAAGGCAGTTATTGTCATCTTGGCATTTCGATTAATCCGCCGTACTGAATTTACTAGTTAAAATATAACGAATTATGGTAGGATGTCTGCTACATTATCTTATTTTCAGCTATTCATTTAGTGGTGAAATAATTTCCGAAATAACGAGATGTATTACTAGTTTATGGAGATTATTGGTAGCGATGCGATTGGGTAATGATAATCCGGCTCAGGATTTATCCAGGTACAGGGTTATTAAGGCATGGCATCTAAGACGCAATTAAAATTTCTTTTACGATATTCTACTTTATAGGTATAAAGCTGCATATAAAACTATAATTACACTACATACTTCACTAATTGAACCAAATACTATCACAATTGCCTTGGACAATTAAACCTGGTGCAGCTTCCGAGTACTAGAAAGTTGTAATTCTCATTACATATTCAAATGAGTATTCAAGTTGTAAATTCGAGAATCAATTTATTGCCACTCATTATCTAAAATGGTACTGCACTGATTCAGATAACACTGATGTTCTTTTGAACCGATAATTGTTCAGCGAAGACATGTTTAGAAATATTTTCAACGGTTTGAAATTTCTTGACTTCCGGTAGATTATATTTAGATTATTTTTGCCCCCTTTTAATTTAAAGATTTTTTTATTGTCTCTTAAGCTTTTATACTTCCTGTTAATAAAAACGCTATTATCTGTAGAAAATAAATAACTGTTAAACGAACGATTACTTATTGCATACCTAGATATTAATAAATATTTTTTGCAGTGGTATTAAAGCGTAGATCTGATATACAAAAGTATGTCTATTCAAATAGATATTGCTACGTATCTTATCTAGTAAATAAATAATGTTGAAAAAAACACAAAATATCACTTGAAGATTCTAATTTATTTACAACTTATCCATCTCTTACCAATATCTAGTAAATTATATCTTTTTTTCTTCCATCTTGATTTTATAAATATTTTGATTTAAATTATTTGTCTTCAGATATAAGTATATTAAGATAAATAAATATCAAAGTTTCTGCAACGGAACAAAATATTTAATTTAAATATAATTAATTAAGCTACGGGCTATACATAGTTCACACGATTCGTAACATAACGTTATTTATATTGCACGTATTCATTAACAATTTGTTTCATATTTTCCAATTAATTATCCAAATATTTTTATATTTGAACTGTCAATTGCCATTATATGGATTAATATATGAGGAATGAATACAATTATTTATTTTTAAGAAAAAATTTTATTTAAAAAAATCTATCATATTGTAGCTTGTATCAATAAGTTGACAATCACTATAAAATTTTTTGCAAATTTTTTTACAATTTGAACTCATTGTCTTTGAGCTATTTTATACATCTTCTATAATAAACTTCCATTAACAATTATGCGTTTATTATGAGACTGCATACACATATTGTCAATATTTATTGTTATTTATATGTTCCAACCATAAAACAGTTAAACATTTGCAATATAATTCAAGAGATTGTTCAATACGCTTTAATTTTAATACGAGTAAAACATAACATTTACTTTACAAATAGTATTATTATCGAAATTCGGAAAAATACGAAAAATTTCGACTCAATTCTGAAATGTCAAAGTACATTTTTTACGCAGTAAAAATATACTTTATCAGTTTTGTAATTAAGAGTTACTGTTTATAATAACAGATAATATTGTTCAAGATAATTTAGATTCATATTTTTAAATTAGAAAGATTTTAGAGATTTTACTTTATACGAAGGTATACCTTGAATATTTATGTATTACAGCGGTTCCAAAAGGAAACATAAATACATTTTTTAAGAAAAAAGTCTTTTAAAAACAAAATATATGTATCACGTAGTATATATATATATATATATATATATGATTAATTTTGAATATAAATGTAAAAAAAAATTATGCCCCTATAACGATGCAGGAGTTGAGAAGAAAATACATTTTGTAAACGTTAGTTGTTAATCTAAAACAAACGAAAACTTTTTATCCTAAACAAGTTTAACTAAAATAAAGTATTGAATAAAATAACTCTATTTAAATGAAAGATCTGCCTTTAAAATAGAAATTGACATTACAACCGTGAATTACAAAGCTTTGAAGTAATTAATAATAAATGTTATCGGTAATCTTTATAATCGCGAAGAATATTTTTGCATGTAATCATTCTATAAAGATTTCATATAAATTTCAGGATAGTATAATAAAAAAACTGTTTGAAATGTTTATGCACTCAAGTTGAAATAAACCATTTAAAAAGATGCGTTAAAAATTTTCTAAATAAATTCTTAAATTTTTAATCGTTTCACATCGCAACTTACGTATTATGACTAAAAAATTTGTCGTTGATAGTATTTTTATGGATTTATACCAACTAATGCTTTTATCAGAGGAATTACATAAAACCCAGTACATAGTGTGATAAAGAATTAATCTCGTATTGAACAATTACTGGTGATTATTTCTTACATTTTTAATCTTTAGATAATTAGTATTTTAAAGTTTTTGTATACAAAGAAAAGAAAACAGTATCGAGTTTGCCTATTAAAACATCCGCGACAAGCACTACTGCGGGACGTAGCCGCAGTGAGGAATAGAGAGAATTAATGGCTAATTTCACTGTGTTTTCAACGAGAAGCAGGAGATTGGTTTCTTTCAAGATCTTGGATTCGTGGTAAGTCAAGGTTCAGCTGGACGAGAGTCTTCTCCTCTTTTGCAAAATCTTTTACCGCTCCTGGTGTGCGCCTTAATCGTCACGCAAATTTCCCCATTTTGGCGTCTTTGTTATCATCCCCTCGTTCCCCAAGCCCCTAAGCAAGGTTTTATAGGACCTCGTTACAGTTTATATACGGAGATTCAATTTGAAAATTGGATTCGATAAATTTTGTTGTCAAGTTTTCGATTAAACTTCGATCGGCTATTCACCACAGCTATTATTTAATTATTATTCATCGTTGCATTGTCCTAGTTTCGTTTGCTCACCACACAGCCATTCATTTGGAGTTCATGAATTTTCCCTGAATTTTTAATGACATCAAGTTCATCTACGTCACAGAAAATATTTTGAACGCACCTTCGTATTGCGGAGAGATAAAAAGATGGTGAAAACATAGGAGGCTACTAATAAATACGATAAACTAAAGGATAAAAATACGAAGAAGGCACTTCTCAATCTTTTCTTTTAATCTCTTATAAATAATGCATAATAAAAATTATAAATTTTATATAATTTATAAGCTATTGTGTGAAAGTAATGGTACGTTAGCAATAGGAAGAAATTAATCGTATAAAATTAGCGAACTCTCTTCTAATATACCTTTCATTAATGATGAATAATTGAATATTCCGAAGATTGCATTAAGCATTGATTTTTCAATTATTCAGAAGACTGCACTATATGTATGTATATATATATATATAGGGTAAATAAAAATAATAAAAATAAAACTTACGCATTGTGCGATACAAAAAATATATTTTTAGTACGATGGATTGGTTTATTGAAAATTTAAATGAAAAGTAAAGTATTTGATCGAACTCGAATCCAGTCAATATTTTTCATAATACAACATTGATGTTATTTTATTATGCTCGTGGCAGTAAGAGCCTTCTTAAAGAAAATTAAAGGATTTAGAAAGACCATTGCTTTCCCGTAGCTACGTAAAGGAAATAAAACTAGAAGAGGATGGGAAATACACAAATGCTTTAAATTAAATTCGGGGAGACGAGATCGTGTACACGTCTACTGATATTCGTAATTCTAAATGATGAAATGCGATAAATTGAGGGAAAATTCTACTCTTCTAGAGGGGTTAAGTTTTTACGGGGTGTCAAAAAATCTCGAACAAAATAGAACCATGTTTTCTTCAATCGTGTGCTCAACGTTGTTGATCAGTGAATTTTCGTACAGGAAATGACTCTTATTGCAGATCTGTCTTTGGACTAATTAGAATTGAACCTAATTATGTATACTATGATTGTAAAGAAACTTAGGTTAAAATTTCAATAAAAATTGAGCAACTAAAACGAGGTTGGGCTGATTGAAAATATGTTATTTTACACAAAAGTGTGTTGGGAACTTTTTAATTTTTCACAATGTGTTCTCGGTATCGCTGCACTTCACGTGGACGCAGATAATCGTTTTTCAGCTTAGCATTGAAAAATCTATCGAATAAAAAATGAAATTAAAGGTTTAATGAGAAATTATTCGGTAGCTCGTCTGTTCTCGATTCGACAATCAGGTACCGGATAGCAAACGTTTCAGCGAGACAATCGCGGAATATTCCCATCGGCGTAGACATTTTAAGGTAAAAATAAGCCGCGCAGCTCCTCGGCGGTTTCGAAAATTTTTGGTTTCTCAAATAGAGTTGTACTCGAGCAGGCTAAAAAGTTGTATCAAATTTAGTGCGCGATCGGAGCAACTTTGGCAATATTTCACAATAGTTGGTTGGATTTTTGCAGCAGCACAAGAGCATTCGTGCGGCGAAACTCGTAAACAGCGGAACAAAAACTCTAATTAATTTAAGGGCGAAAGTTGTGTTCTCGTCGCGCGTTGCGTTGTCGAAAGCAAAGCTAAACTCTGCACGTGCGCGTACGCAAAAGCAAACGGGGTACGTATGGATCTCTGGAGCCGAGTTGGCGTCGAGCCATCCCCGCGATTCCTCCGTCCTCCCGAAAAATTGGAGACCAATGAGCTGCTCCGGGAATAGCTGCCGAGAGGAAGGAGGAAGGAAATAAAATTGCTCTTCTGCTGTCGCCTCGTTTGCTTTTCCTTTTCGAATCTCTTGGCATTTTCTCCGAGGAGAGCGACGAAGCGAAGTTCGATAGCGGCGCGTATTGAGCGCTAAACGAGCAAAAGCAGCTTCCCCGGCGAATATCACGATCGCTCTTATTCCTATTGAGATGCGACCAGAGAAGCTCTTTATGTCTGTGTGGGAGAGCTCCAGATGGAGAAGAATACAGTTTATGGTGATGGAGCTCGAGTTCTGACTCCACACTATTTGAGGAACAATATTATTTATGTATGCTGTGTGCGCGATAAACGTGGCTCGAGGGTTACGTACGCGCGGTTTTAGTGTGGCGTTAAAGTTTACGATACGAAAAAATGGCCTCTTTGATGGCATATCAATGCACTTTACTTCCCATTTCGACCTTCGAATTAATAACTGCGCCGTTACTCTTTTGCCGCACTTGCGCCCCCGAGCGCCGGCCGTCAGCTGAAGACTCGAGCCTCCCGCGCACTTGCGGTAATTGGACAATCGCGGATGGCCCACCGCGAGACACTCCTTTGGGCTAAAAGTTAACCCGCGCTCGCGTCCAGGAGCTGGAGTTGCTAGCCAGCCACTCGCGACGCGCAGCTCGCACAAGCTTCCGTCACAATGTGCATCGCGGCAACTTTATCGAATGTTCGAAGACGCCGATTCAATTTAAACTGATATTTAATAACTTGTACGCGTAAATTACAATTTGCTGCAATTTACGAAATGGGCCGATCGGTGCTACGAGTTGGATCGCTTGCTCTGCGTCACGAGGCGAGTGAAAAAACGTGGTAAATAATTAAGAAACAGCGAACAATGAGGGCCGAATGCTTAACATCGATAAAAGAGCGTGTGATGCGAATGTAAATTTTCTCGCGACGCTTAAATGAGAAGTGATAAGCGACGCACAAGAGTATAAGGATTTAGATAAAGCCGAAGGGGTAATTACCAATTGCAAGTACATCGTCTCTTAACGTACTTACACTCTATTGCGTAATATGCCACACTCGTGTTGTGCAGCTCTTCTGCTTCTCGCTCCACTTTTTTATCTTTCTTTTATTCGATGTAGAAACATTACGTTTACGCGATGCTGGATAATATTACACTTGAGTTCCTATTAAATCTTGTTTATCGTCTTATTCAACTCGAATATTCGATCACCGCGCTGATATTTTAACGCGAATAACGTTTTTTCGTCGATTGCACGAGTTTTCTGCAAAATGAAATATTTAATATTGTCAGAGATTTTCGAATTTGATATAAAAATTTCAAAGCATGACGCGAGAAACAAACGGAATGATAAAATGTTTCTAAACATACAACACGTATGTGGCTGTGTATGATAAAATTTGTTTAACCTAACAGCTTATTGTAGCGCAAATATGTCTCTTGTATTGTACAAGAATATGTAGTCGCAATTTTTTAAACTTTTCTAATATTAGAAAATTAATTAGTTTACCAAGTATCGTATACATTTTCATATTTAGATCTACGAAAATTATAATAATTATTTTTTAAACGTTTTAAATATTTAAAATTATTAACTTAAATTTTAAATGATTAAAAACATTAGTTAGCGAAGCAAGTTATAGAGCAATAATTTGTTATACGCAGTAGCCAACTATTGTTTAATTTAATATTATTGTTCAATTCTCGTAGAAATTTAATAAAATGAATAAATTAAACTTTTCTATAAAATTTATTAAAAGCCTAGTGTTTGATAAAAGTAACGCGCCATTACATATTTACAAGGTGATTTACGTACAAAATCTTAGCGATGAAGCAAGTGCCAAAAATTAGTGCGAAAAATGTCTCCCTATAGATGAAAATGAATGTGAAACTACTTATCTAGAATTTTATTTTGTATTGAAAATAAAGATAATATTTAATGTAAAATCGTTTGGGTTATAAATATAAAAAATCTGGAGTAAAATAAATAACATTTATTATACAGTTACATATTTCAGTAGGTAACGATCGAAGTATATAATAACAATAATAAATAAAATTTACAAGTAACGTGTACTTGAGAAGAGACTAATTTTTGCATTAAAATTGGCGTTACCCTAAAAATATTTCGTTGTATAGCTAAAAGTATAAACTCAAAACATTCTATTTTATCTTTTCATATTCTATTTCGCATATTGGTTTTGAGCCAGATGTCTGACGATTTAGTGTCGCAAACATTTTCTAGGGCTCCTATTTATGAAAAAAAGCAAAAAGCAAGAAAACCAAGAAACTCGCTCGCGTGCTCTATAAACCTATAAAGTTCTTTGTTTAAATTTTGAGAAAAATTACTGAATTGCAATACTACGTTAAACAATACATCCAAATATCCAAGTGTTTAAGCTAAATAGCAGCGATAGAAAAACGTAAAAAGTTTATTAAAAAAGTACTTTAATAACTAGTAGAAGTCTCTTTCAGGATAAAAATAGAGATAATAATTTAAAAAACGTAATTCGTTGTTTATGAAAGTCAACGATACAATTTAAACAAACGGTGTTTTAACCAAATAGGAAAAAATATAAATTTCGAATTTACTAATTTTATTCGTGAAATTAAATTAAACTTACGGAACAAGTATTATATACGTGCATTTTTATTATGAAATATTTATTGTCGTGAAATAGAATGTTGCAATAAAAAGAATCACTCAAATTACTATAATAAATGTAAATTTTTTTAATTTAATAGAACTTTATAGCATACATTTTTATTTATGTATATATTTACGTATGGAATAACGTTAAGAAAAAATCGCAGGTACAGTTTTATCGCACGTACATAAACCATGTTAATGACACAATTTCATATTTAAAATTTTGAAAATTGAAAAAACTTTGAAACATCCGAAAGTCTCGTATTCGCGTTTACTCAGTGTGTTACTTAATTACAAAATGTATAAAAATTAATTTTTGATTATTGATTCTTATAAAGTTACTTTGCGTACATCAAAGCAAAAAAGAAGGATATGGAGAAGAAGAAAGAAAGACACAGATTAAGGAAAAGAAAGTTTAGGCTGTGTAATGAAAAGCCAAGAAAGAAGTAGTAAGCCGATGGAGTAATGGTCCTAATGAATTTAACGTCTTGTAACGTCTTTCTTCTACAGAAGAAAACTGTTTTTTAATCTCGGTGGGCAGCAGAGAAGTTATTATTGTAGTCGGGCACAATGTGGATCGATTCTAAAGCTCCTCGCTGCTGTGTTTACACGTCTGTTTTGTTCTGAGTTATGCATTGTTACATCACGTATTCGAGCAAAAAGTAATAGTTCGCTAAAACAAAATATAAATGTTTTTTCTCGACAAGGCCGTCGAGCGACGATGGAAAAATTAACAATAAGAGCACCGATAGTTGGAAACGATTAATAATATTAATTATTGTCTATTGTGTAATAATAATGGGTAGTGAACTGCACAATAAGCTGTAATAAAGAAAGAAATGAAAGATTGTTTAAGAGCATCCTACATTACGAGTACGATGACGAAACGTCATAATTTCATTCGGTCTACTGTTTTAACACGAGTGAATGAAAATAAAATACGAGTACTCGTAAATGATTAATAGTTTTATTCGAGGTCAGTGCAATAATATTTATTGTCATTTACTCGCAAGATTATCACATTCACAATAACTATTGTTTTAGGCATTTATCGAACACAGTTGCTGCTAAAGATCGTATCGCACACTTTATAAATCTGCGTATTAAAAGTAGTCGGACACTCACCCGTGTATGAAACTATAATAAAAAGAAAAAAAAAATACATCCGAGTGGCGGCAGCTCGTCTGAAAAAGGAGCCATTTTAAAAATTCGTGGTCCGAGGTTCGAGTTTTGATCAATTAATAAAAGTCAGCAGTGTCTGTGCAAGTTTTTTTCAATTATCATCGTTAATCTATATCGTTTTCTATTAATTTTGCTACGAGCAAATAAAAATACGATGTTGCCAGCAGTTGTCGGAACAATGACATCACACGTATTACTTATGTTTTACAATAGCACGCATTAAATAATATTAATAATGAGCCATTGTGTAAGCGATCTCTTAGCACAGTTTTGGCCAAACAAATCTCCATAGTCTCGTTTTCCATTTCAATAATTAATTGTTAAGTCTGCCTATTCTGTGTGCAGCGGAGCTATTATGTACGGGTAGTTCGCAAACACGTCCAATCGAGCGCGACGGTGTGTCAATTTACCACTTGGGACGCGGCCAGTGGCTTCCTCTAATTTTTCTTCACGTGCGCGGCTCCTCGTTTTAAACAAAACTACCCGAGCCCTTCCGCACCCAGATTATGCCCAAGTATCCCGTTCTGTCTCATTCCACGACACGAGCTCCCGTAGCCGAGCGATTTCGTAATGCACTGCTTTAGCTTGCCAATAGTGACCTTTTGTTCAATTAGTTTTCTCGTTACCGCGCGCGAACGAGTCTCTACTTACATCTGCAAGTGAATCGGAACTGCACCTTTTCGAACTTTGCGCGTTTTTAATTAATCGTGTTCGCGCTCGGCGCAGGGGATGTATAGTTTAGCAGTTGACTACAGTTCGATTGCAACCATTAGAGCCTCGTTCTTCTGCTAACGCTACCCTGAATGAATTTTCGGTGCAATAGCCATTCTTTACTCCCTTTAAAGCCATTGTCCAGGTGCTTGTGTGGGAAAATATCTTTAGGACTTGTATTCTTTTGTGGCCTCTCCTGTATCTGGAAGTGACGTCAAAACTCGTTATATCGAATTTACCACAATAACCCCAAGTTGGAGATTCAGTTTCCAGCTTTGGCCACCTCTGCACAAGCACGTCCATCTGTGCGAACTTCATCCGGTCGATAAAAAATTCTTGGTCTTCGGAAGCAACGCCATCTCGATTATTTTTCAATACAGCGTCGGTTCAAAAGACGGTATTTGCAAGAAGAGCCACGACTACTAATAGATTACTGATAGTTTGAGTTACAATAGGCAATCTTAGTTGATCGCCAACCCCTTGCTTCGTGCAAAAGGAAATAATACGCAATGCCCATGTCTCGGAGAAGTGACGTCCAGGGACAGAAGGTGGTTTCTACGATATATCGTGTTATCATTACTCCACATTCGTGGAGCTGCATCGGGCCAATTGCTCTCCTCGGGTAAGAATTTGCAAAAAGAATTAGTTAAGAAAGAGCGAGCTACTTTGGGCACACACTGTTATTAATCTAATTCCGCAACACGCGTTTGATGCTCGAGACGCCTGAAAGCTGTACATTATATGCAACACGCGTTATTAGCATGAACAGGAATTTGAACGATCACTGCTACATCGATTTAAGACTACGACCGAATATTGCAACAGTGGTGATCAGTTGAAAACAGCTCAAAGTTCTTATTAAGGATCGTAAAGAAATTTCGATATATTCAACCGCGCACTCACACTAACAACTTAATGCGAAGCTGCAGTCTTGAGGGTGAATTTGGTCATGAATTTTAGATACTGATCGTGAATTTTTCTCCGTCTGTGCAAATGTATGCACTCGCAATACCGACTTAAGGTCTTCATCTGTAGATTTCGCAAAATAATCTTCAAGAACTTGCATCTTTTATAAATTTATCATTTGTGTCAATATCGTTTGGCTTCAAACACAATCGAATAATTTTATTTTTATGCTGTATTTATGTATACAAATATAATTATACACATATATATATATATATATTATCTCATACAATAAAGTATAATTAGATTTTACTGAAAATACTTTAGAATAAAATGTCGACTCTTATTAACTAATTAAAAATGACTAAAAATTATTTTATAAAAATTTTATCAAAATTACATAAAACGCAGTAATGCAATCATAAACTATCGAAATGTTTACGAACTATTAGTTTTCTGCTTTCGAAGGAACTAAATGTTTTTTAATAAACTATTTTCGTTTAACTAACTACGATATGTTTTTTAATAATTTATTTTCACATATGTAGGGAGATACGAGTATGATACAAAAATTAATATCGAAATGTATAATAAAGTAAATAAAAGATATTAAATAATAATTATGTATATAATTATCGTTTTAACGAAGGTTTTATATTTTTGAATAATTATTTCAAAATAAATTTTACAATTTACAATATATAGGGTAATACAAAAGCATTGACCTTCAATTTATAACCAACTTATCGTTTATTTTAATTAAATTATAATTTTTAGCAAACAATATTATGCGTGTATATAAATAAAGGTACTGATTATTTTAGAAAGTTAGAGAATATAATTAATAAGAAACAAAAAAACTATTAAATTTATCAATAAATATCAGCAACATCGGTAAATTAATAAAAAAATTTCAATTTTTATACATCAATAATAATAGAAATATGCTAAAATATATACAATTTACTATCTAATACATATCGACAAATCAAGAAGTTTTAAATTTTTATAGAAAGTCTATTAAACGCATAATTAGCTACTTGTAATTACCGACTAAAATTTGTTACAAAAATATGTCTAAGGCACTTCAGCATAATGAAAAGTAGATTCAACATTAATTTTTATATTATTTTCGGAGATAAAATTCATATATTTCCCAGCCATTGCGATCTATGAATGAAAATGCTGCAATCCACTAAGGTGGTTGACCTTATTTTCGTATCGGATCTTTCGCTTCCATCACTCTTCGTTAATCTTTGACGTAATGCGTAGGTCTGACGTCATGATTTCTAGCCGAGCACAAAGGCTTGCGGAAAAAAATTTGGCAAACCGGATTACGTTAAACTTGTGTCGAGTAATTAATGATAAAGATCGCGAAACTTTACGGAACAAATGCAGGAACGGCTGCTAATACAAAATTATAATCTTTTAAATTAGTTTCTCTACAATTACAAGACACTCGAATTACTATCGAGCGTGTGAATTTCCCTTATTTAAAAGTATATTTTAAGTTTTATTACTTTTATTGGCTTCGATTCTTATTTGTTCATCCATTCGTTTGATTCACGATGTTAAAATTCTAGAAGCATTCCTATACATGATGTTTATTGATTAACAAGCGATATACTGCAGTTAATATTATAAACATTCTCGAACTAGAGATATCAATAATGTAAAAAAATTTTAATTCTGAAATTTAATGAACTCGATACGTTTTTCTGACTTTTTGATCCAAGAAAGATATAAAACTCGTTTGCTTTTATTTAATTTCTAAATATCCGAGCATTTTATAACATAATGCAAATAAATAAAGTTTCATATCGACTCTAAAATTAATTTAATTAAATTTATAATCTGCACTTATGACGAAAATATATTTAATATTTATGTTTTTACTCCGAACGAATTTGTAGAATTTAAATTATCTTCAACATTTTAGTATAATTAAAAAACATATTGTATGCTAAGAAAGTTCGATAATTTTGTCCGAGTGTAATTTTCAAACGCAACATTTTTTAACGCTAATCAATATTACATAAATACTTGTTAGTTCTATCGATGCTTTTTAAAGGGTTTTGTTCCTCTGCTAATATTCAATTTTCGTATCCACATAATTCAAATAACGAATATATTTTTCAATAAATTAGTTATATTATTAGTTGAATTTTTTGAATTTGACAAATATTACCAACACGTACATTATTTATAAGTAGTGCAACATCTAAGATTGTATTTTAAAATGGTAGATATTTAGTACTGATTATTTTAAAAAATATCTTTTATGCATTGAAATAGTAAAATAATTTTCAAATTATGTTTTTACTTAAAAAGTCAGTTGCGTGTCATTTCTAATTTTCAATATATAATATTCATTAAAAAAATTATTCATAGACAATTTATTCAATATTATTTTTAATGTGTCAAATTATGAATTCTCTGTGCTTACGGCTGTTTATGCTGGAATCGAAAGAAAATATTACAGTGGAAAAAATTAAGTCGAGTAGCTGTAAGAATTAAAAGAAGGGCGACTGATTTCAAATTTCAGCGAACAATTACAAATAAAAAATGGAAAATTTGCGTTCACAATTTGATTCGAATGTCATTACTTTTTACATACGTGTGAACGTGTGTTGTCAGACTGAAAGAGTCATCAACGTTCTTCGAATAAATAGTAGAAATTAGGTCCACACAGTCAACGACCTTTTTTCGAGAGTTCCATAATAAAAATCCAACAATAGCATTGCGCGTAAATGCAAGTAAACAAAATGGACTCGTGGAGATTTGATGAAATGATCGATCTCAAATTAATCGACACGTAAAAATTAAGTAGCAGAATATGATTATTTCGAAGACAACCGCAGAGAGACACGTTATATTTTGCGGCCAAGTTTCAGGTAATTGCGAAAGCGCGCTATCGGAAAATTGAGGTTAAAATGTAGTTTTTGGAAATGAAGCTCCGAGTAGAATCGTTGGGGATAACCCAACTTCGGCCAAAATCTAATTATCGACAGAATATTATTTGTTCTTGGCGCAGGTATGGAACCGGCGAAGCTCATCCCATGTGAGCGGATGCGCCAACACGACTCCAGACACGGCGACTGTGTTCTCGTAGAGGTTGTGCGCGCGCCCTGGGGCCAACCCTTAGGCGCTGCGCCGTCCACTTGTTCGCTTGCGACGTGTGACCGCTATGAACGCCAGCGTTAACATTGAGAGGAATTCGTGGCGGCTACCTCCTGACGAAACCGTCCAAGTCGCCGATCCCCGCTCTAAGTCTGCTCAGGTAAAAGAGGTAATTGACCCATCCACTTGTTTTCTCCGCGTGACTTTTCTTCTTGAATTCGCAGCCTTTCGAGCGACGCGGCTTTCGCGAAATTAAGAAGAAAAGTGCGCGACGATTATTTTCAAAAAATACCGTAGCTTCGTGTATTGGGTGCATTTTCATCCTCCCCGAGGCGCAAAATTAAAAAAAGTTGTGTCTGAGAATAAAGTAGTCGAGAGGCATTTTTAACGATTTAATTATAAGCAATTACGAGTGGTCGATGATTGATTAACATAAATTTGCTTAAATTTAATTGGAAAAAAATAAGTTAAGTTTCTACTTAAAAAATTAGGCCACGATAAACTTTGCGCTCATAATGGCATGAAAGATACCACATCGTGATATGAATAGTAAAATGCAGCCTTGGCCAAATTATACTAAATTCTGTGATGTGCATAACAAATTTCCTTTACAGTGTATAAAGTTGGATTAAAACAGAAATTTTTGACGATTTTATTGTGTATGCAGTTATTTAAAATTGAAATAAGTTTTAAAACTAAAAATTCCAATAAACAATGTCTTCATTTATAAAATTTAAATGTTATGCGGTGTATAAAATAAAGTTGTAAAGAAATTTTTTTAATCAAAAGGAATTTGTATAACTCTGTTAATAATGAATTTTATAATTAAAGTCTAAACTATTGTTTATAATTTATTATATTATTGTTCTTTATTCCACAAATACGCGCAGAGAACTTTAACTGTTCTTTAATTAGAGCCAGTTACTGAAATAATGTTTGATCAATGGAATAACGTTAGAGATTTTCCCTAAAAGTATAAAACCTAAAATGTTTTTTTTTTTTTTACTAAATTTCTTCAGTCGCGTGAAAATTACAAAATTTGTCTAACTTAATCTAATCGATGTATCAAATGCTCGATTTAATCTTGAAATCTTTTGAAAATCAATAAATTTTTCTAATTATTCAGAATAACTTTTTTCAATATTCGTTTGTTTAATAATATTCGTTATTATAAATAATATCGGTACATTTTTTATTTCGAATATATTGAATTAGGTATTTAGTTAAGGATGCTGAGATATATTTCTTTTTAGCAATTATTAGAAAAATAACGAAAAATTGTAAAATATTCATTCGAGATAAGAACTAATAACCGTGACGTAATGTCCGATATTTTACTAGTAATATTAACCGTAGAATATTATTTTACCAGAGTTATTTTTGGCTTTTTTCATCTTACCTGAAATATAGAAAGTGTCGATGTGTGCTTATCTATTGTGTGGATAATCGTACATTAACAGCTCTTCATTTCATAACTGTGAAACTTAATATATTCACATTCGATCAAAAATTGTCTCGTAAAATAGCGTCTTCCATCGCGTAAAAATTATTTCAAGTTATGAAATGATGTTTGAATTAAAGTTATATATTCCAACAGTGAATAGATTATAGTAATTTTCACGACGCGTTTTATGCAAAAGTACAATACACTTTTGCGATGTATTCGAGCGGCTTTTATATCTTTAGTCGAAGCGGTACGATCATTGTCAGATACGATCAACAAAATAGTTTTTCATTCATTATACTAAGGAATATATTGCACTACTTTAATCGTATCTAACTGCGCTCGTTTTAACACGAAAAACAAAAGTAATTTTTGAATTTTACTAGTATTGGCTCGACCGACTGTTAGAGATGTGTATAAAAGTAGGCAACTATAATATAGTTGATACTTTTGTGTCTACACATTTATAAATTCTTTTATCACAGAAGAGAAAATTTTATTACCCTTCCTCCATCTTTCATAGTCTTGGATGAAAATTGTTTATGGGTTTAAAGAGTCGGAGTAAATAATTTTTCTTTTTTATGTACAGTAGTGTATAAAATACATAACCATTACTCGATCTCTTTTTTTAAATCTTTCAACAAAAAGATTGTTTATTTTTTCAATACTTTCAAAAGTAATTTAATTCGTATTCTATTATTCCATGGAAATTTTATCAAAAGAACATTATTATTTTATTAACTCACACTAAACACTACCTATACGTTTTACCGATCGGTTTATTATCAACGTGGAAAATAAATAATAACTATAATTACTTACTCTGAAATCTTATTGTTCTCTAAATAAAATCTGTAGTGGCTTGAAAATAGTTCATAATTAGTGTCAATCTAAATACGATATTCACAATTTTCTTTATCTTTAAAAATTTTAGTTTTTCGATTTTTTATGATAAATTTGGATACCAATTTTCTCTCGTCGACTGTATTCCCAATCACTTTCTTCACCACAAAAGAAATGTTTCTGTACTTTTGATTATCATATTTTATGTAACGAAAAGTGTTTTATTCTTTTTCCTTAGCTTCTTTAGGATTATAATTAATTCTGACTTGAAGTCTTCAAAGATAACTCGAGAATTGCTTTATAAGAAGTTCTTGACACCTCGCACACGTTGTCAAATTTAATATAATACATTGATTAGTTTCTTGTGTATTTTTATTTTTATTTATACCTTTTATTCGACGTCTTAATGGTTTTATATCCATTAATGTAGATTTATACGTCACCATAGATTTCTTGCAAATTTTAGATTTATTTTAAAATCAAGTTTATTGTCAGATTTTGTTCTACATTTGCGAAATAATACATCCAATTTAATTTTTATATAAAATTAAGTTAAAAAACTCTGAACATTATAAATATCTATTTGTATAAAAATAGTTAATTTTTGTAGGAAAATTATTTCATCACTTACAATTAGTAAGACATATATCAATTTGCACATGTTTAATAGTTAAATAGATTTTTCAATAATTTTCATATTTTTCATAAAGTTTTATTAAAATTTTTGTTCATTTTTTTCTAATAAATTTGTAATGATAATTTTTAATCTTTTAATCTTTTAATCTTTCAAAAAGTTTTTTTTAATACATAGTTTTTGTATACTAAGTTTATATCACAATCTCACCGCAACATTCTTTTTTTTATACTGCTATTACTTTAACTTCTAATTAAAAATTATCGTTCATTTTTTAATTAAATTTTATGTTTTAATTAACAGAATTAATTAATCTTACCTATTGTTCGCTACAAAATAAATTATAAAAAATCTTTTAAATTAGGTACACTATGTAATATTTTATTATAGCGTACTTGGGTACAACAATTATTTTTCTCGTTAACATATTAAGAATCACTATTTGATTTTAGATTTCATTAATGTAATTTTTAAAACATTAAATACTTCGGGTGACTTTCATACTAGATAGAAGTCTTTTTTAATTACTAATTCTCGTGACAATTAATATATGTTTTTAAAAAGATTATAATCTCTGCAGTTCTTTCTTTTGTTTTAAAACTCAAACTTCGAAATTTCAAATTTATTTTAACATAGTAAATATA
Source organism: Platyscapa corneri (assembly GCA_018907185.1). Taxonomy (NCBI): domain Eukaryota; kingdom Metazoa; phylum Arthropoda; class Insecta; order Hymenoptera; family Agaonidae; genus Platyscapa; species Platyscapa corneri. The sequence continues at coordinate 2,939,929 of JACCHW010000033.1, forward strand.
AGAATTAAAATGATATAAGCACTTCTTACATTAATAATTATTATAATATTAATAAAACTTTACAGTGTGGTGGTTAACGGTAAAAAACCAATTTAGCACGGATAGAATCTTGGTATTTCTAAATTTAGAACATGATACTAAGCATTTGCATCTAACTATACAATACGTAAAAATCATATAGTGCTATTAAAAAATATTTTTTTAGATAACTTCAAAAAATACTACTAGAAAACTTTGCAAATTAGTAAGATTTAAGTTTAGAATATTTAGAAAACTTAGAATGTTCATGAAAAGTAAATTCTTAATTTTTTATTAACAAAATGTGTTTATTTTAAACAGAAACCTTTAAAAATATCATTATGCTCAATATACTGTTTATGGATGAAAATAAAATTAATATGACATGAAATTTTGTATTCCATAAAAATAATATTCTTGACGGTTTCATTCTAGTATATTTATTTAATTTAATTATTTTATGAGCAATTTATATATTGTTATTCACACTTTGTACATTTTTCTTCATATGCCTTTTTTATCGATTCTTTTTCTCTTCTTTCTTCTTTTCTCCTGACACGATCTCTCTCTCTCTCTCTCTTCTCTCTCTCTCTCTCTCTCTTCAGACTACATCTATCTTCTTTCTCTCTCCGATCCAATGAATCTCGTGCAAAACGTTTATCTGTTTCTCGTCACATTTAACATTTGGTTCATTTAGACTCCGTGACATTGCACACCCTGAATGTACTTTTTTTAGTTTTTTTCCTTATTGCACAATCTTCTTCTTCTTTCCGCTTATGTTATCTAGTGTTTGTTTGTTATGTTTCGTTTCACTTCTCACTCCAAATCTCGTCGATAATTTCATTCCATCTTTTCTTTTCTCCTTCGTTCTTTTCACATATGTTTTATATTATTATGTCTTTAATTTCTTCTACGTATTTGGTAGATTCTAATTTATTAACCCAAATTCGTTGCTGCTGTCTGCTTTTTATCGCTTACATTTCTCCCGCTTCGATTTTCTCTCTCCATAATCGACTAGACCCTAGTTTCACACAAATGTAATATAGTATTTATAGATAGCTTTAAATAGACAGATGGCATTTAATAAGAATTCAATGTACATATTAAACAAATATTAAAATATAAAATAAAAATATTTTTTAGTATTTCTTTATATGAATATTTTTGAATTAAAAATTAGCACCATCATAAATGAATATGTTGTTTAGTTATAAAAGCTAGTTAAACTATTTAGTCCTGAACTAATAATTTTAAAAATAAAAATTATAATTAAATTTTTTATACATATATATAATTTCATACAGAAGTATTGGAGCATTAATTAATTAAATAATTCACTGTATTTGACTTCAAGATTCAATTAGATTATTTAAAAAATGATGATGATTTAAAAGATGTACAATCGCTAAATTAAAATCTATTTGCATCTTAAATCAACATTATATTTCACGTAATGCTATTTGATAAAATACACGAATAAGGTCACAGTACAGTTTATTTATCATTTTCAGCCAAACGTTCATCCAAAGTTGGATGATAATAACGTACGTGGTAAGAATTTATTATCAATACAAATTTATTTTAAACTTTTTGATGAATAAAAAATAGTTCACTTATTTCTTTGTAGCTCACATAAAAAAATAACAAGAAAATTTCGGTGAAATGTTACGAACACTAGTTTTCTTCAAACGAAAAAATAATATTAATATAATGTACATATAATGCAGTTCCTAATTCTTCAGTTTGTAATTTGAAAGATGGAAATATTTTGCACTGTGATAACTACGTAGTTTATTGGGAATTAATATCTCATTCTGTCCCGTTAACTATCGTGAAAAAGCTGATGAATTACGAGTAAAATTGGCCGAACGCGCAATTATAAAGTCGCTGTTGTCACTTAGATCATCGAGTATATTAAAAAAAGATAAAGATATTAGTTTAAAAGGTTGTCTTTCCAATTCTTGTAATTAAAATTAATGGTAAAAAAATGTAAAAATTTTATTTTCAAGCATTTTTAAAACTTTAAAGTTCATTTTCTCAAAACTGTATAGCTTAAGTTGATCGGACACGTGTATAGTTTTTGTTGCATTGCTTTGAAATTTATATGAAAAATCTAGATTAATAATTCAAAGCTGTAGTACACTATTTTTAAATTTGATGAAGGTATATTTTCCTATCAGTTCATATGTTGCTAATTAAAAAAGTGATTTCTAAAACTCTTAAATTGTACAATACACCTATTTATTTTCTATAAAATTTTTTAAAATCAAATGCTTTTTAATCTGTTTCTGTGCTCTAACCCTGTAATAAGTATCAACTAAAGTAAAATTTTATATAAGTATAAAATAAAGTTGAAGCCACAAGAAATTAAATCAAATAAAAAACTTTGAGCTCAATATTCGAATATCCGGTATTTTTTATTGCCAATAAATTCCGAATACTACTACTACTGTTTTTAATGAAAAACGATATTTTAAGCGAGATAATGAGGCTTATTAAAAATTAAAATTATATTCATTACAAGTCATACTGGAATGTAATAATTATTAATATTACTTAATAGTAAATTTTAGTTTTCTGTATAAAAGTTCTGTTTGATGCAGTAATTTACAATCTCGAATCATTGTAAAATATTGCAGATGTATTGTAAGACATACATATAATTTGCTCATAATTGTAAATATTACAGAAAAATTTTATAATCTTGTTAAATCGAAAGAGGAGAAGGTAACTTGTTGGAAATTAATAATTTTCCCGAGAAAAGACAACAAACGTCAAAAAATTGGAGAGGGGAAATTTTCGAGGATTTCGCACTGTTCCAAAGTTTTTACGAAAACGCGAATTGATGAAAAGTTAAAATTTTTTATATTTTTATTTTTCATTATTGTTTTTGCTATAATTTAAGATGCGCATTATGTGCTCGCCGTTATTCGAAGGGCGTGATAAGCTCTCGATAACTTTAGTGCCCCTGGGAAACGACATTTCCGGAGTTAATTATTTTCCGATTCCTCTTCTTATTTGTGACGAAAGCTTGGGGTCGATCCGATGAGTTATAAATTGCACGAGATGATAGGTCATTAGCTGTTGTCTTTGCTCATATTACGCGCTAAAATTGCGACGCGATAATTTGCGACACTGAGAAGTACGTTTATTCAAGCATTCGTTCTATTCAAATTTTTTATATAAATCAAACAAATTCGTCGTAAGCGCAAACGCGTAACTTATAAAGTATTCTTATGAACTTTAATCCAGTGTCCCTTTTCATTAAATTACTTATTCGGTATAAATATTGTTCATCATAAACGTAGCTGTTTCCATGGATATTCAATAAGGTTGTTGAATCCGAGTGCAATTTGGCTGGTACCGAGGTATTACCGACTAGTACCGAGACGTTCGTTTATACAGATTCTCAAATAGGAAAATGGAAATTAGAGTTTTCCACCGAGTGGCGAATATTGTAAAACCTCTGCTCTAAGGAGAGCATCGAATAAAAGTTGTTACGTTGTTACGTAAAATTGCATTTTACGCCTCAAATTTTTCCCTTTCTAATATCTTTTCAAATAATTTCGAAATACGACACATTTGTCAATATTAATTAAATTTTAATTAGTTAAAATTTATAATTATCTGCATAATGATAGATTGAAAGTTTATCCAAAAAAAGATATATCTTAACGCAGCGCTGCTGATTAACGCTGCTGACCAATAAAGTTAATTAAAATTTTATTTGTTTAAAGAGGTTAGGGTATTCGTATTTTTAAAAAATAATCGCTAATATTTTCTTCTACGGAGTATCGTATGTAATTTTTAAATTGATCCAACAAAAACTTTTTACATCGCCTAGATATTAAAATCAGTTTATCGAGTGAAATGGTAATAATTTGTAACGCAATCGTTAAAAATGGTCGATAGTATTTAGTTTTATTTGAATTTTAAAAGGGATATTAGGCAGTTTTAAATTGTGGCATTATTATATTTTAATTAAAGAAAAGTTTGAAACGAGAAAACCAACTATTTTAGAATGATGTACTGGGAAAAACAAACGTACAACTTTTTTCTTGTTTTCTCATTTATACAATATATCATTACCTGCGCTTACGTACTTTCCGTAAAATTCGTAAGCATTGAAACCGGAATACTGCAAAATAAAAAGATTTGTTCGGTGTATTCGAGGAATACAGTGTAACTAAAAAATAGGATAAAATAAAGTGAATGCAATTATTGGAACGTATGAAAAAATTTAAATTATATAAATTACGTATCTTAAAAATTTATATTGGTTTTGAAAGAAGCTTCTTTTGCCAAGTATAAAAATATTAATGTGTGTGCCTTCAAAAATGAAAACACTTGCAGAAAAATGTAGTGGAATAATCTTAATGCATTTAATACTTTATCTATAGATAATAACTGTAAAAAAACAAGATAGACAAGCTGATGTATACAATATGAGAAAAATTTCATCTGAAATGTTCGAGTGATAAAAAATCGACACATAGTGACTGTACAGAAAATTAATGATTTGTTGTACTTTGGCATGAATAAATTTTATATTTTTAAATATGAATGGGTCATCATCTACAGGTATTTTAAATTTTTATAATAAGTAAAAAATCGGTAAAATGACTCAGATTTTTTATGAAAATAAAATTGAAAAGTAGTGTCAGTTTGCTAGAAACTGAGTTCAAAGATGGATTCACAAAACATAATTATTGTTTTAAAAATTAATGGTTTTAATAGTTACGGGAGTAAAATTTAATCCACGTGTCCAGTTTTGCATCGAAAAATGGGATCAGAGAATAACGGATAAAAAGTTCGTGTATAAATGCAGAAAAAGAAAATGTTTCGTTTCAAATAACTTAACATTTTAATAAATGAAACAGATGAGGATTTAATGTAAAAACTCACTGTAGAAATATAAACTAATATAACTCAATGTAATTAAAAATTATAATTCTCGTCGAAACCGAGATGTAACTTAAAACTTTTAATTAGTCTCATTAAGCATACTTAGCATACTTATTTTCGTAAACAGATATTTACTTTATCGACAAGTCGAAATCAGGATTCCTGCTTTCGTCATCGGCTAAATTATTTACAAAATGATCGAGCACAAGATATTTCATTGAAAAATCTAAATTTTATTGTCATTGTAGATCATTTGACTTCAAGTACTACTCGGTATAATGTGACACCTTTTTTAGATATCTCGTACTTAATGTATTGTAACCGTTCGACGTCTTTTTTGTATTTACATATTATTAAAACGTAGTTTAAATATAATCTAATATAGGAATAACTGTTAAACTTATGTTACAAAAAGCGGTTTTTTATGTATTGACCACGAATAATTTTTCTAAACTTAATGAAATTTTTATTTGTGCTTATGATAAATGTAATGAAAAAATTCATTTATAGAGTGACATTATAATCTTATAAAAACCATCAATAATTGTAATATATATATACTGTTTGAAACTACAATATTTTTATTATTATTCTTTATTTAATATTTTTATTATGAATCATAATTAAAAATCTTTATTTTTGTTTTGTAACAATAATGTTCTACTTGTAGTAAATATTTGTATATTAATAAACGGTTCGGTAATAAAAATAATCCAAAAATTTGTTATTAATATTTTCACGTATAAGTTTATTAATAAAATTAGCGTTTTTTAAAATAGGTTTTAGAAGAATAAAATAATTATAATTAATTTAGTTTTCGTAAAATTGCAAGTTAACCAAGTTTTTTCTGTTTACAATTATTTTCACTCTTTACTGAATATAACACTTTCTACATAATTCAATATTCATATTTCAATAACATTCGCGAAAAACGGGAAAAAACAATTTAACCAAAAAATTCTTGATGTAGAAACTGGTATGCGGAAAATAGAATTTTTAAATTGGTAAAACAATTAAGAGCTATATCGTTGATACAATCGTTGTAATAAGGCGATTCTAAATTTTTTAGTAATCTACCAAATCAAAATTTCATACTGTTGATAAATTTTTTGCGCGCATTAATCCATGAGCTAATGTTAGTTTTTTGTTTCGTATAAAATCTAATTAATAGATAAAATTATAAATTTTATCACGATTGAATTTAGAAAACACACCTACTGCTGCGCGGAAATCGCCTAATTACGATCCGTATTTACCTCAGCTTTGTGTATAGCAATACACGTGAAAGTGACCCGAACCGTCATCTCTTCTCCACAATCTGTCACAGAAGATAACATACGTTAAAATAGAGAAAAAAATCTCAAGATATTAATTATAGAAATGGCATATTATCATGAAAATTAAAAATTTACGGAAATGTTGAGAGAAAAAAGCAGATGAAAATAATTGAATAATCTGTAGCTGTTTTATCAATAGAATAAATATATATCATCTACGTACACAATATATATAACTTACATAGATTTTTTAGACTTTTTAATTATTTACCCGAATAAATAGTATTTTAATTAAACAACAAATTAACGCAATTAATCTTTTATAAAAGGTTCGAGTATCTTGAAAATAAATTTCTAAATAAAACTTTTATCACGATTATTGTTTTCATCTGGATATAATAATTTTAAATACGAATAATTATTTATTAAATAAATTATTCATGTATAGAATTTTCTTTGTTTGAATATTTTTAAGTAAAATTATTGAGGCAGATTAAATTCTGTAAATTTAAACACACGGATAAACAATTAATCCTTAATACAATTAAAGCAAATTTTGATTTAGTAGTTTCTAAGACAATATATTTAAAACTCACACTATATTTAAATCCCAAATCCATTGTGTACATGTGTAATGTTATTACCTTGACCAGAAAACGTTTTTTTTTTATCGAATAATCTGCTCAGTACTCGTGTAATGGATGACAGATTAAATGGTTGGAGATATTCTGCATTCAAGCACAAATTGGACTACACTTTTTTCTTTGTTCCAAAAAAGCTGGATATTAGCAAAGTAGATGTTTGGTGATCGACTACCCTCCATGAATTATCTGCATAAGTTTATTTTGTTGCAGTTTAATTACCTTAGATGAACATTGAAAATCTATCTTCCTTCAGATAATTAATAGTTTTTTACATTGAAGTGCATGAAATACTATTTTTCAAAAGTCTTTGCCCTGTTAATTTTAATGATCTTATTCATCTTATTAATTCGATGTATCAAAAAATTTTTTTAACAAAATTACTTTAATACGCTTAGATTTGTTTAGCTAATATTGATTCAGAAGAAAAATTAATTTAAAGTCTGACAGTAAATAAAATAATTTGTGCACTATTCTGAAAGAAGAGTTTGCTGCCAACTATTGCATAGATTAAAACTCCGCAATAAACACGATTAAATGTCCTTCTATTCTAAATATGCTTTAAAAATTGAAAATTTTTTAAAACAACAACTTAGCAGCAGTTGAATAATGAATATTATAACTCGCGAATCGCGGTGAAGGATTGAGGTAACGATTAAATTAAATACATAAATAAAATTTAGTTCTTTTTTATTTTTCCGGCACTCGTAATTTCGATAGCAGATGAAGGGAGAGGCACTTCGATCAGTGTTGCATATCGATGCGAGAAGTAAAGGTAAAAAGTCGCTTGCTGCCCGTCGTCTCGGACTTATATGCCTTTTCTTCTCTTTCTTTGTATATAAATTTTCTTATTTTTTCTAATAACATGCTAATTCGTCCAGTAGTCGGCATTAAAAAACCGTTTTGACGCAACAAAAAGTCGAATAAATTTTGACGGTATTCGATTGTCTGTAAAGCTTGTTGTTCAATTGTTGTTAGTCGTCGCGCGAATATTCGAACTGCAGCTGTCATTTTTCCGCGCTACGGCGGTTCGCGGCGTTTGCCTAACTCGGCCGTTTCACAGGATCGATTTTTTATCACCAACAAATATTATTTGAACAAAAATTATAAATACACGTGTAACCGTTTATTACCGTTATTTTTCTCTTCCCCTTGAAACTTGAACAACATTTAAAAGCGTTAGTCCAGTCTTATCAAATTCAGTCATTTGAATATTAATCGAGTGATCACACGTATCTGATTACTAAATACAGTTGTAAAATAATACATAAATTTTTATTTCTCCGCGTAACACACAAAAAGCAAATAATTCAATAAGTTCATTATGTTGATAAATTATAAGAAGAAAAAACAAACCACAAATTTTAACTTTTGAGTCTTCTTGTACGTATAAACTTTTAATAAGTATATTAAATGTCAATTGAAAAACTATGTTTTTTGCGTGCAATCAATTGTAAGTACCAAAGAGTAATGATTATTCATCGGTAGAGCAAAAAAGTGCCCTCTTTCCAATTGTATTCGTCTACGTAACAGAAATATAAAAACGTCATAATTTTGATTAAAATTTTATTTAAAACTATTTTATTAATCGACAAAATCAATCGTAATTCCTTGTTGATATAATAAAACGCTCGTTATATTAATCAAAATTTAGATAACTTGTATTATAAATGTAGTGTGACAAAATTTATTTTTGAACGTTTGCATAAGGATACTATGCTTTTAGTTCAACATATATCTTGATATGTGTTATGCAGGTAGATAAATATGTATTCTTTGTTAAACAATATCTACTTTGTTATAATCCATGAATTCTACGTGCGAATATTACAAATTCCTTATTTTTTTATCATATTTTAATGCCGAGTTCTCATCATTGGGGAAGAGGCACCGGGGATGCCGGAAAAGGGCGATTTAAAATAACTCGCGGATTATTTTGCGTTAATTCAGTACGCGTGTGTGGCTGAGGAGTCGGTGCTGCCCCGATATTTTTTGGAGCTCTTTTTATAGCCTAATTCGTGACGTTCCTTTTACCGTCGCTAACCGTCGACGATCTCGCGAAACCTCAACGGCCTCCGCAGTCATTACCGACCGAGTTCTTTTTTTATAAGAAATTATTTTCTTCCGTTTTTAAAAATGCGCGTGCGGGTATTTTTTTTTGACGCGCGTAGACACGTTGCCGACGGCCTGCTCCGCCGCAACATTAAATTTGAGTTACATCCGATTATCTGTATCCCTCTAATTTGTAGTTGCAGCTGTTCGAATAGAAACTTAAATCATAACGTAGCTAATAATAATGAGTCATTGCACAGCGGGATATAAATGTAAGTAATATATAACCACAATAAAACTGATTAAAAATTTGCGTCCTGTCCGTAAGTTCGATCTGAAATCAGGCATACGAACCTCGAAATATTCGTGTGTTCGTTTCTAAGCATCCGTATTCAAGTACTGAATACGTAAGAAATAAATAGATTACTATTGTAATAATGGGTCTCGAACAAATTTTTTCGAGCTCCGATCAATAACATAAGAGCTGCAAATCACGTAAGCAGAGCAGCGATAGTAGTGTAACTCAATTATCGGTCGGTCGTGTGACGCGCGTCTCCGGCTTCTTTCTTTCGTTCAGAATCACTCGGTGAATGGACGTTCCTTTCACTTGCGCTCGCAGCTGGTAATTTCATCGCAGCAATGGCGACAGGAGAGAATCCAATCGAAGATGACGAGGTAAGAATCGACGCTTCGTTGCGGGGACGTGGTGACTTCAGTTTAGTGTGAGGCGCCGTTCAGATATGGTTCGCTGCTCGCCCATCTGTGGTTGGGTAGGTACTCGCGTGTTCAAGACTTACGTTTGACTTCCAACTATACTTGCGCTTCGCATTACTCTTCGAGCTTTCAGCATGGTGAAGTGAATTTGAATTTTTAATAGCTGCGTAATAACTAATTTTTCGCTTCTAAACCGTAATATCGAACCTTTGCGCGAGTCCTTACTACCCTATGGGTTGTTTCGCCGACATTTCAAGTATTCGAATCGACGATGCCTGCAAAAGAAGAAAAACAGTGATAGCCCGCGTTTTTTATTATAAAAGAAACACTTTGAACCATTATGTTATTACATTATTTTCAACTATTATGTTCACTGTAGCTAATTTAATGCTAATTAAATGCACAAAGTATTTTGCATTTTTCGTACTTGAGTAGGCCATTAGATTATAAACTATAATATACGATCTCTTTTAATTTATGAATATCTCTTAGTTCTACGGTTAACGAATTTTTATGAGTTTTAATTTATTTATGTAATTATTATTCACTGTATATTCGAATAGAGTATAATTCATGAAATACTTTTTTATTGTTTTATTAAATTAACTGCCTGATCATGACCTATTGCTCGCGTATTCAACATGATTATTTACGAAAAATAAAATGAATCAAACAGAAGATTTTACTTTTCAGAATAAATTTCTTAGTTTACGTCTATATCTACATTTTGAAATACAGTCGTCTAATGGTATAAAACGGAGGAATTTCTAAATAAAGTTGATTAGGTTAATATTCGCCGAATTATTACTGAAATTTGAAAAATCAAAGAACAAAATAATCCATAAAACTTAATTATCTCTAAAATTATAAATATAATTAGAAAAATTTTAAATTTATAGAATTTAAAGAGTCAAAACCAAGCCGATAACTAGTATCTGTTAATGACGAGAAAGCTAAAAATATGTGAATGTATTTAATTTTTAGATTGCACCTTCGCGTCTCTTCTTTATCTTACCATAACCGTATTCGATTATTTGTTTTGCATATTTGCGATGCATTTAATATTAAACAATAAGAGAGAACCCGTTTCAATCTTTACCATTATACCTCATTAAGTGAACGTTATTTTTACTAATAAAGTATTTCGTGCATTTTTGTATAGGATACAAAATATAAAATACGACTTCTACTTCAATCAACGTACAATTTCATTTTTTTTCTTCCGAATCCGCCTTTTTCTTTGATACATTGTGCAGATTTTATAATTTTCATGCGATTTTAACCATAAAACTATAAATGTAATAAAGCATAAACGGCATTTTTTCACCTGGTCTAAATTGATTTTTAAATTACATTTTTTTAAATAATTTATTGAAATTATACACTTTTTGTAAGAGTATATCAATTTTAAATATTACGAAATAAATAATTGAAAATTGTTTTATGTAAAATGATTTTAAAAAAAATATTAAATATATTTATTTTATACACGCACACATGTGCACACTAATTTTAATATCTTCATAAAATTGACTGCTTAAATTTATAATTTTGTAAGAGTTTTAAAAAACTATATATTTATTATAAATGATAAAGTATTAAATTCTGAATTGTCTAAATTATTAATTACCAAAAAAATATTTAGTTCATTAAAAAAAATCAGTTAAATAATAATAACAATTCTTATATACTTTATGTATAAGCCATATATATTTTTTTATGCTTATTTGTATTGCGTTCAGATTAGCTAAAATTAACAAGCAATTAAAAGCTGTAGTTACTGCTACCGATATTGACATTTTCTGTTAAATAATTTGCTTATTTTATTTTAATTTAAAAAGAAGTTTATTTTATATTGTAGATATATAAAACACTTACAATATAAGCAATGGATTCTTCATTTTTTTCCTTGCTCTTGATGATAGATGTTGATGTTGATTTGTTGTCGTGAACAGCAATGATATTAAGTTGTTGAAACTTCAAATGAGAGCAACGATGATATTGATAGTGAACTCCTCTGTCCTTTCTTCTTCAAGGATTTTAGTCCTTTTTTCTTTGATAAAAGCATCTAGTTCTTTTATTATTATTATAACGCTCTTTTGACACACGTTTTATCTTCTTGGATTATCGTAAAATTTTAAATAGGATTTTTTTAAACATTCTTTACGAATAAATGATCTATTCAAATATGACACCCATTGTAAGGAGTCAAAACTTAGGTGTCATTTTTTCATAAACTTGTTCTAAATTTTTTATAATAAAAATAATTGTTTATTTCACTCAAAGTTTATAATTCGAGTTGGAAATATAAAATTTTCCAAGTCAACTTCAATATAGTTTTCGAGTGTATAAACTGTGTTTTATATTTTAAATACACGCATATGTAGATGAGGATATAGCTTTCTCAATTCATAAAGATTTCACACGAGTTATTATTTGCCCAGATAATAGTCGTCACTTTCGCGATTTGACAAGATGGCGTCGATCGAGTCGTCGCCGCAGCACCGGTGCTTAGTATCTCGAGGGTCGACGGCGGACACGCGACGCAGACTCGAGGTGTTGGAACGCGCGAGGCAAACTGACTAACTCGTTCGACTTTTGAAAAAGTCGAAAAAGTCCTTTGGTTTATCGCGTAGCGGTATTTTTCTGTTGCGAGAGAGATGGATCGGTTCCAGGAAACCTCTCGAGTCGAGCTGTTGTTTACAAACAAACGCGACTGTCGGTCGTGTTACCCTCGTTCGGCTACCACTACATAACATAAATAAAGAACTTTAACTTTTTTATCAATTTTATTGATATTGACTTTAGTAAGCCGAATTGGAGCATTTGGCATATTCGATGGAGATTTAAGAATGTAACATTGCAAGCAAGACAACGTAATACGTAATAATGAAAAATTTTATATTGATTTTCGTTCACAAATTATATAAGTTGTGTGTTAGCATCCTCTCTTATGTTTCCAACTCCGAATTTATTTCATGTTACCTTATCGGTTTTGTATTCGTTCGTCAATACTTCGTTTGCTGCGTGTCGTGCAGAAATTACAAAAAATTATAAAAATTCTCAAGATTTTAAGCAAATCACTGATTAGAGGTAAAATTTCTTTATTTCAGGATTTGACTTACTCGGATGGCGGTCACAATTGGCGAAGTATTATCTTCTCCTTGCTCGTTATTAGTGCTGTTATCGCCGGGATTGTTACCGCTATTTATTTACTTGGGTAAGTGACCACATCGTTTATCCTTATTAATTAACGGTATGCACAAATGCTTTATTACAAGCACGTGTAAATTTATATACAAACGCAATCGTGTCTGTTTTTAACGACCTACTCCAAATGCCCAATAATTAGAAGTTGATTACACGGAACTTTTTTGTTTTCCTTCACAGCTACGTCGACGAACTTTTATATTGGAGCGGACGGCGTTTGACGTTGGAGGAATGTCTTCACGGTAACTTAACTCCACACAGACTTCCACCCACATGGATATCTCACGATAAATTTGTTTATCAAGCAGATGACGGCTCACTTGCTCTCCTTGATACCTCCAATAACTCTATTTCACTCTTAGTATCAAATCATACTCTTGTAAGTATACCGAATTTGTTTTTACGTAAAGTTTAATTGTCGTTCTAATACCATAATTATTGTATTTGTCGCACTAATAATGTTATGCAATTGTGTACAATGTTACTTGCTCTTTTTTATGCAGTTGATTCTAACTTTTATTGCTGTATAAATTATTATTAGATATTGTTAATAAAGGCCTTCGCGAAATCGAAATGGAAAAATAAGTTGTTTCTACAGTTTTATTGTTATTTTAGCGAAAATGCAGTAACGATTCACGAAGCACGACGATTAATATGATATTTAAGCTATAAAAATACGTAGCCAATTTTTTTTTTATTCAAAATCAGTAACATCTTAGAAATTATAATTTTACTCGAGTTTTCAAGATTTCCTTCAAGCTGACTTTTAAACTCGCGTTCTTTTTTAAGACTTCCTTATTGATTATTGTATGTTTACATAAAAGAAACTTTACCAATATACTTATATAGTGATTAATGTTTTTTTTTAAATGTAACTATTTTAATGAGATAAAATAAATTTTTTGACTTTCAAGTATGTATGCAATTATTTGTTGTGGTGTACTTTTTAGTGCAAATGTTTTTATAAAAATGTTAAAACTTTCAAACTGCAAGTCTTTTCATGTGTGTTAAAAATAAATTTTTTTTTTAATTTTAAGGATTTTTAATTATAATAAGTAAACGTAATTTTTTGTCGCAAAAGTTAAAAAAGAAAGTTTATATTTGAATAATCTCATTTTGCTGTTATATATGATCAGTATTTTATTGTTTCTATCAAGAAATGTACAGTAATAGCAAACATCTGCATAATTTTGTGTATAAATGCAGTCGTGTATCCGTGTATGGAAAGGCTGTGCTTTGAATTAATTCTCTTACATGGGTACAACTGGTTAAGCATATTTCTTTCTCTTACGTTAAGTGAATTATCAATCTTAAAAGTAGTACAAAAGACTATAGTCAGTCTCAAAAAGTCTCAAGTGTGCGAACAGTCGTTGCTCCTGATGAGAAACAACACAACCCCTTCCTATTGTTGTATCTTCTTACACATTAATGGTCGTGAATATGTGAATACGTCACATTTATCTATAGTCGATTATGTTTATCATATCGAGTTTTTGATGCCAACGTTTCACTTTGATTTGCTATCGTGATAAATTATCAATTTTCTATCTTCGATGTGCGAATATGTATCCTTCGATTTGTAGTTTTCGGAGTTGGCATTATTTCATACAGCACCAAATGTGCGTCAGCACATATTATATACGTTGATATGTAAAAATATAAAAAATATGAATTCCAGAAAATCACATTTGAATTCCAGAAGTGAAAAATATTTTGAGACAGCATTAATTAATCTGTTTTATAGATATTCAAATAAGATATTTATTATGTTAAAAGAAACGTGTTTAATATTACTACTACTTATGGGTCCTTTGTATAATTATTGTACAAATTAATTTCACAATTATAATTTTTTTTTTATAGTTTGTCAAATTGATATTATTGCTTAAAAATCGATAGCACTATATAGATAGTTTTTAAAATATTTTATAAAAAATGAGGCTACGATTCAGTTAATCGTGAATTATATTATCCTAATAATATTATATTTATATATCAATTTTTTTATTATAACAGCTGTCAATTTAATACAATGTTAAACATTACCCGTAATATTGTAGAAACAAGGTGTTTAAGTAAAAACCTTGATGATGACCGAAAGTGCGAATTACGTGTAGAATGTTTTACACATTTTATGTAGTTTTATATTAGCTTGTTAATATTATAAAAATATAAAAATAAAAAAATGGAATAATAATATTTATCATTGTAAATAAAGTAAAAATGTCACTAAGGATCAAGTGCCGCACTTTAATTTCAGAAAAAAGTAGTTCATTGCCACTTCGAATGTGGAGCTTCAATAATCTTAAGTAAAGTGCACGGGTAGATAGACATTTATTCTTATAAAAATAGTTTCAATTATTGAGTCGCCTCTCAGCTAGTTAATAATTATTTTTTTTGCTGCAAATTACGAGTCTGTTAAAATGATTAGAAATTTTTAATTAAAATTTTGCGCTGACGGCTGCTAATTTTTTCTCGCAAAAACCTAACAAGAATCAGTTGAATTCACAAAAATCTTCAATTCTCCATATTATACGATAAAATACTATTACCAGTTTTGTGAATATCATATCTCATTAATATTTTTTAATTAATTAAATTTCTTAAGTGTTCGCGTGCACGTGATTTTTTGATGAGTTGAACCAGTTGAAAATTTTTCAATTCATTATGTTCTAATGATTCTCTCCATCATAGAGAATTAAGTTTTAATCGCCTGATCGAGATGCACAATCATCGAAATCTGCTGTACCTTGTATTCCTTTCAATGAGTAGTCGGTGACGTAGTTTCTCACATAACTTACTTTTAGTGGTGAGTTTTGAACCATAATGAAATTATATTTTCATTTAGGCACAAATATATTGATATTCAATGTGGCATGAATCTGTTTCATGAGTTTTAGTACTGTTGTGAATTCTAATCTCGAAATTTGATTCGACTATTGAATCGAAGACTTTAGTTTTCAAGCAGATTAATGAAACTTTGGTGATTCTATTTGGCGATCCGTTAACTAGATAACGATGGTAGATATCGTAAGCTGAGAAGTATATAACCCTATGCGATTGAGTTTTCCAAAATGTTCAACCACTTCGACAATGAATGTTCACCATATTACTAGTGTTGGTAATGATAAGGACTTCTCTAGATAAGTCCTCAAGATATTTTCCTTCTATTTTTCTTTTTGCCTTACTGCCTTTCATACCTAGAAATTCATATATATTATATTTCTTACTTTGTATTTTTTATTGATATTTACGTACACGTACATTCCCATATTTTTTAATACGTAGAAACAAAGTAAATGAGATTTTATATTATAAAGATTAAAGAAAGTTAAGAAATCGTCAAATTTCTTGTTAAGTGACTTATAAAGAGAAGAATTGTTTGATTTACGTATTAGTACATACTGTATTGAGATACAAAGCTCGATATAGTAATTGGGTAATAAAGGATTAAAAAAAATATTTAAAAAAAAAATTATATGGTTTAAATAGACTTGGCAAGTTTTTTGTGAATGAAGAAACTGTAGTGAGACAGGAAATCTTCAAAACGCAGCTGTGCATTCTAATTCAGATGCGCGGATAGTATCCATTTATTGAGTCGCATGTCGATTAAGACACTTCTGAGAATACAAAGGTACTAAAAAATTTATTTTCGGAATCAGTATCATATAATAAAATATTATATGCGCAAACATAGAAGGTAGAAAAACAGGCACCTATAGGCTTCAACTTTCCTTAAGTTAGGTTAGTTGGGGAAAAAATCAGACAGAATAGTATGCAGCTCAGTGGTTAGCGTGCTATGTAATTAGGATTTTATGGATAGAGATGTCGTGCAATAAAATATTGTTACTGAGTCAGTTAATTTTGGGTCTTTGGGGGGCCTTCGTAGTCATTGAGGTTTGATCCAAAAGAACAATATTAAGTTTGATCTGGAAGGCATCATCGTAAAAAATGAAAAACTAATTAATGGTTATCAAAAAAAAAAACACTATACGATTATTAAATTGTGGGGAAAGTATTACATTGTGTTTTATACAAATTGCTCGCTATACATTCTACTATAAAAAGTTGATGCGCGAATTTGTGTTGTTTATGAATGTTACTCGAATTGCTATTAAAATTTAGGTTTAAAATAAATCTCCTTAACGTAATTGGAAACTTTACTCTGAAGAAATACTTTAGAGCAGAGGGATTTTTCTGTATTTTACAAATAGTAATAGATGGTCGCTTTCGTACTCGAGGGCAAAAATTGGAGACATAATGGTATACTTAATGTTAGAAACGGCAGTTAGAAATTTAGTCAGAAGGATTTTGAGTATACCATTGATTATATCCTTTCTCCGAGGTAATTTCATCGTAAGAAAATCATGAATAATTCACTCGATTTTGTGACAAAAGGTTTATTTAAAATGAGATTAGAGGAGGAGAGATTTTCGATTGTTTAGTCACATCTGCATAGAAGGCACTCACAAGAGAACGGTAAAAGGCCGAAAATTTTAAACTAAGAGCCAAATTCTTATGCTTTATTTTCATCTGCATTTATATACCTGAAACTTTTGTAAGTTAGTAAGTAACTTCTTATATCTTATATATGGTTTAAAAGCTCAATTTTAATAAAAAATGTTATCCCAAAATAAAATACATCTTTTCTCCATAATTTATAAAATATTACCGATTAGATATGTATTAATAAAAAAAATTCTCGTCATATCTTTTATATTTTTATTTTCATACTCCATAGCAATACTATAAACAATTTTCTATAATAAATATATTTAAAATATAAAGTAGATTATTTAAAAACGAACAATTATTAATAAGTCAGGGTGGATCGATAAGTATCAGTCTTTAAAGAAAAGCAGCGTTGATGAGAGAAGCTTTCATTATCATAGTATAAAACCATCTTTCGAACAGCGATGAACAAAGTTATAGATTGATTTATAGGTTAGTTTTGAAAATTCTTTAATATCTATAAACGTTATGAAATATTAGTTCGATAAATTTGGCTATTGATTAGAAGTGTTCAAACTACTTGATGGATACAATAACTAAAGATATAAAAAATCAAAATCCAGCACATCATTCTTGCTGATTATCGAATAAAAGTACACGAAGTAGCAAATGTCACATTGGTATCTTATAAATCAGAAATCAACATTTTACTTGATACTTGATAATAAGAAAGCCTGGAATTGTTCCCTGTAGAATTCATAAAATAATGTAATAATGCATAAAATCGAAAACATGCATCTTATTTTGTTAAATTAATCTTTAATAATTAATCTTTCTTATGGCGAATGCCATAGTTTGTCAAATAAATTTAGAAATAAACTTCACTATATTGAATAATAAATTCAATTTTGTATTTATATATTTTATTTAAACTCTGAATTATTTTTTCATATTTTCTTGCATCTTGCTTTATAACCTACGATTTATTATGCTAGCAAATGGGAATTTAAATTAATAATTTATACGAATTAAAACCAAAAAGAATGATGAAAGATGAAAACAAGCATTTTAAATGTAATTTTTTAGTTCTAATTTGAATATCAATACAATTCTTTAATTATTTGTAAAATATTTTTAGGTATTAGCGGAATAAAATTTTAATAGTCTATAATATGATTCTTATAATATACATGCACTTATCGTTACGATATTTAAATATAATACGTCAAAAATATCTGATACTTTGACAAAATATTTATATCATTTAAAGAAAATTCTTCAATCCAATGTTCATATTTTAAAAAGTCGTTCTCAGTTTGCCTTTTGCTCTTATACATCAAAAGACGGTAAATATGAGCTTGTGTAGACGGCGCGTGTATGCACACAGATATTTTATTAGTAGAAACGTTGCGCAAGGGATTGAAAAAATATTACAGCATAAGGTAGAGATATCAAGTGAAACTGAATGAAAAAAAATTATTACACCACAACTGAAAAATTGAAGGCTTCCGTATCTTCATCCCTCCCGAGTTGTGACTACGAGGGCGCGCAAGCATTGATCCGTGGTGCGTAGTTTTCGCCTGGCAACTATCTCTTCTTTCGCACTTCCTCGGGATCTCTTTTCTACAAGCTGCTGTAAAAATAAGATTTTCGAACCTTTTAAATTGATTTATATTTCATCGATAACTCATCCCTTTAAAAATATATGATCGTTGTTCCGTCGATAAACAATTTGCGTTATTCCGAATAAAAGAACAATATTAGTGTTGAATCTGCGTTAACTTTTGAAGAATCAAAAAATCTTTATATTGAACGAAGTTCGTTTTACTTTACGTTGTTTAATTAAGAAAAGACTAATTAAAAGTCCAATCGACGATAATACGAATAAAAGATTTTATTAAGTAGGAACTTTTTTCTTCTGAACTGTTTTTGGAATTTCTTTTTTGCTATAGATGTAACCATTCATATTTGCTCATAATTTTTATTTATCATGAAATTATCAATTTTTTATGAAGAAGTTTTAACTTTCTCACTAATCGCGAAATTACCTATTAATAACTATTACACAACCTTACGAATAATTTTTTTATTTCCATTAATCACTTTCTTCCTTTGTAAAATTATAGTTTAATACAAAAAAGTTTTTTCTTTAATGAATGCAAATTTACAAAATTCATTTGGTTTTCACAAGATTAATTAATTTTTTTTAATTTAAATTTTAAACGAGGCAATTATTATATAATCTGACAAATTTTTTACAATTTTTTATAAATGTATATATACACGTTTTAATATACACAAAAATAATGAACAATATTTGCTATTCTGTATTTTATATATATATATTGCTATTTTATACAGTAATTTGTTAAGATGAAAAAATTTAAGAAATTTGCAATTTTTTAATTTCATAAATAATTTCACATTTAATTTTGAGCAATAAATTATTTATTATATATCGTATTTCATCAAAGTCATACGAAGAATTAAGAAAAACTCTAATGTGTCCATAATTTTGTACGTATATCTAAAATAAACTTTATATCCGGTACGATTATTTTAATAGTATTTAAGATTAATGATTAATAAACTACATTTTAATAAACAGTAATAATTTCATTTTATTACACAAATTTAAAAAGTCTAAATTGCGTTAAAAGTATAATATTATTCTTGATTAAAAATTGATATTTTCTAGTCGATTTTGGAGTCTGTCGAGAATAAATAATCTTTAAATTTTAATATTATTTATACGTATCTTTAAAACTTTACAAACTTGAATTTCTAGTGTAAAAAACTTTATTTTGTGTAATAAAATATTAGTAATTTTTTAATACCTATTTTAACGATAGTTACATACTTTTGCAAAAGATAAATTCCTTCACAACGCATTTTCTCTGACATCTCAAAAACATGTTCAACTCACAGTTTCGTTAATTTTTTAATATTTTTTTTATTTCTTTTGCCTTTTGCATATTTGGGCATTTAAACTGCATATTATCTTTTTTATCTCGTAGAAAAATGCGGTGTAAAAATTTTAAAATACCATTAACTACATTCTCTATCCCTTTTTCGCTCACTCATTCACTTTTTTACTTTAAACGACCATTTAAAGTACTTAATTATAATTTTTTACGATTTTATTAAACGTATTAATTATATTTAATGCAAAACATAAATAATTTTTTTGAAATATGTAAAATAAACAAACGTCTTTTAAAGTATATAAGGAAAACCAAAATATTCATTCCTGAATAATTCAAATTATTTAGGTAAGACTATAAAAGTATTTATTCAGTATTTCTTTAAGGAATATTTTTAATTTAATCATAATATTTTTAGTGCAACTTTTTATTTACAATATAACGCAATGGCAGTTTTAAGTCTTAATTTCACATGCTGTAAAGTAAAACATATTTTATTTAAATTACAAAAGTTACACAAACAATTCACTTCATTAAATATATAAAATTAAAGTAACTTTTAATTGAAACCATAGTTAAATAAAAAGAATGAAAATTATTAATATTAACGAATGTTGTTAAAATTACGTGCATAAAAAAGTCTCCTTTTATTGTTTCTTTCTCTGTTTGTATTTCTGTTTTCTCTACTCTTCTCTGTATAAAAATTATTAACAGCAACGATTTTTATATTCTACATATTATTGTCAATAAGCTATAGTTTAGATAAAACATAAAAAGTGCACTAAATTGCTCCTCATTTTTAAAAATTTAAGACCAGTATGTAATAATTATTAATTTATTTATTTATAGAGGCAGTTGAATGTGCAAGGTTATCAATGCAGTTCAGACTTGCGTTATGTTCTCTTCAAACATAATGTAAAGCCAGTAAGTAACACTACACTTCCACACAACTATTCCATTTATAATATAATAGGATATATATATATATATATATATATACATATGCATATATATAATGTTTTTGTCTAAAGATCTATGGATATTACGTTTCATGTAGATATATGATGCAATTTATTATATTTTTAGGTATTTCGGCACACGTTCACTGCTCATTACACTGTATACGATGTCACAAACGAGTAAGTTTAAAGCAAACTTATTTAAAATTACTTATAAAGTATATTTCTTCAATGTTCAAACATATCTATATGTTTAATAATATTTCTAATATTCAATTTCAAATAAAAAATAAATTGCGTCACCTTTTATTGATACTTGTTGATACTTTTTATCGATTTTACCCTTAAAATTTCTCAGATATATACTATACTATAAATATTATAAATATATAATAGGCTTTATGGCAAAGGAAAAAGCTCAAAAATATTTCATCGAAATCTCAAATTTCAAGTAAAATCTTATTTTATGATAGAAAATTCTATTTTACAAGAATATTATAGATGCTGCTTTAAATATTGAATAGCTTCGAAGATTATTAAAATTTTTTTTGACATTAAATAAAATTAATTTAAATAAATGTCTGACAAATTTTATTTATTTTATTTGTATTTAGTTTTTACAATACTTAAGAGTTTCGTAACTTTAAAAAATCTGTCACCATAAACGATAACCGAAATCTTCCCGTCATTCTACCTGGACTAATTACGGTGACTATTACGCCAACTACTTTGCGATCGCTAGTTCACGGTAACTAAGCTACTCTGTGCCTTTGTTCGCGAATCAGTTTTTTTTTTACGAAAGAACGAGTCGTTAATTAAAATAAATAAGTTAAATCGAATAACAAATAGTTAATTAAATTTTACACGTTACAGTTATAAATCACTTTGTGAGCAGACGAATAATAAAAAATCTAAATTATACGTAAAATACGCACATTGGTTAAGCTCAAAGTCCATTGTCTAATTTACAATGGAAAAAATGATCGGGAAACCTGGATGTACAAAACATCGATCGAAATAAAAAGAATTTAATATTATCTGGGAGAATTAATTCTTACAACTGTAGAAAATCGTAAATAAATCTGTCTACATCGACAGTAGATATATGAATTAATTCTTGCGGTTCATTTTCTTCGTGAATCTTTTTGCACCCGAACCTTAGCGACTCAAGTACTACGCCATCTGTACATCTTTTGCCAAAACATTTTTCAATGATGTAGCAGAGCTTCGTTATATTAAATATAATTAGACAAAAGGTAGATAAGAAGTATGAAAAGCATAATTTAATAACAGTAAACGTAAATTTAAAGATGTTGTAAGAATACCGATTAGTTTCAACCAAGAAAATCAAACGTGTGCGCAGTAAATACAAAGACGTGTATTATTAATCAATGAATGTTTTGGCAATTATCACCTTCGTTTGCATCTTAATTCTTTTGGGTGTACGAGATCGAATACGAGTATTTAAAAAATCCCGTTAACATTCGTTATTAATACACCGATTAAGAGCGGCAATAAATTAATAATTATATAATATACTCTAAATAAAGAGCTGTTAAAAATCTTTCTACGTTTGCAATTTTCTAAATGACTAGATTCTCCAGATCCGCGCTTAAATCACGTCCAGACTGTTGGGAAAGAATCGAATTTGAATGCAAATTAATTAAAGCAACGGAAATAGACAATGGACGAACAAAATATCGGCAATCGAACGAGAAAAGTTATTAATCGCGTTGGGCGACAGCAAACATAATACCGCTTCCAGTGTCGCATCCCTCGTACAAGCCGCAGAACTTCCGACTCGGTTAACCTCAACGCGCGTGTCCGCAGCCACCACACACCCCTTCGACTGCAGGCGTCATCGCGCATCCAGCAGACGAGGCTACAACACGCGGCCTGGCTGGGCAACACAACCGCCCTCCTCATGGTGTCCGACAACGACATCTATGTGCGAGGCTCGCCAAACTCGGCCGAGGACACGAGGCTTACCGATACGGGTATGCCCGGCATCCTTTACAACGGTGTACCTGACTGGCTGTACCAGGAGGAGATCCTGCCCAGGCCGGACTGCACCTGGCCAAGTCCCGACGGGACGCACTTGCTCTTCGCCAGCTTCAACGACACTAAGGTTCCTACCAAACTCACCGTCCCTCCCCTTTTAAAGATTTTTTCGAACCTATCTCTTGCAAATTTAAATTACGAAGAGCCAAAAACTTACTTTTCCTAATACGCGAAAATTCGATCCACGATACTATACGCGATTTGTATAAATACGTAAATTTTCTGCTCTGGATTATTCATTTTATTTTTTCGTCTTCCACTTCAATCTCGCAAGTGAAGAAAATTAATTCTAACTATTTGAGCAATTTATTAAAGTCACCACTAGAGCGCTAGTAGGAACCCAAGTATAATAAATGCTTTCGTTTTAGCGATGATTGATTTCTTGCAAAATTAAGCTTTTTTCTTTAAAAAATTTATATCATCTCACTTGTAGTTAATAACGTAAATATTCAGAAATGTATGGTATCGCTTATTTAATTATTTTTACGTCATTTTATTTTTTTTAAGAATTAAAGTTTATGTAATAGATATTTTTAATAATTATCATAGTTGCTTTCAAATACAGAATCATTCAAAGTAATTAACAAGGTTTTATCATCATTTTCAAGAACTTTACTTTATAAAATCATGCGCAACCTACATTAATGAATTTATTAAGTATATGTAATTGTTATAAAAATGTTTGAAAATACTACAATAAAAACTTGCCAATATCAGCATGAGATCTTTCCCTGAAAAGAGGCTTTCACACGTGTTTTCCTCGTTCGCGTTTAAATCAGGAGTTAATGCTATTTCTTGCAATAAGTGTGATTAACCGCGGTAGATAATGGGGGGGGGGATGTCTTCCTGATAGACTTCTACACTACTTATTAGCATACGCCGGTGGTTATGTTACCGATTACTCAGTTAATGCACGTAAAGAAAATAACCATCCAGTGAGAAGCGCAGTTACTTGAGTTCGATAGAGAAGAAACGACGCTTTGAATTATTCAAAGAAAACTAGATTAAATTAATAATTTAATAATTCATTTGCGATGACGTTGCAATTAGAAATACACGCATACGTACATCAAAATTAATTTGCACGCACGGGGAGCATCAATTAATTAAGCAATTAGGTTGATTATTCTTGCTACTTCTAACTCGGATGTATGTATATTCACTCGTGTGCAAAACAGTACAGAATCCTTTAACTGTTTCATCTTGAGTCCAGATATGTTGGGCAAGTTTGCCAACAATGAGAATAAAAAAATGAAATAGTAATCACAATATAATCAACTTTTGCTCCTAAGTTGTTCCGGTTTGCAGCCTCCAGAATTTGCTTGCCTCTTTAGAAGTTTGCACAATAAGTCAGCACTGCCTCGTTACAATGTACAAATTAGAAAAACCGACAGCAGAAAATTATGAATTAAATACGTTGCAATTTAGTTGAATTTTAGCATTTTTACGAGAATGCAGTAATAATAATAATAATAAAAGCGTGGATTTAATGTGGAATGAAATTCTAGGTCACAGCACTAGAATTTCCCTGGTTCGGCACGATGACGAACTCGGAGGCGGTGCGAAAGGGGGTTTTTCCCCCGGCGCGATCGGTTAGATACCCTACGCCTGGTTCGCCGAATCCAGAGGTTGACGTTTGGATCGTCGATTTTGTGAACCTTACCACTGGATACAACAGCACCACCAACGTAACTATTTCGAGTCCAGTCAAAGTAAAACTTAAGCCTCCTCCAGTTCTCGATGGCCAGTAAGTGACAATTGCTCAACATTTTACTTTTAATTACTTCCCTAATCAAATGTTCATTTCTTCAATTTTGAAAATAAATTCATTGTTAAAGGTTAGACGAAATTTTAGATGAAATATCGATATGATTAGAGGCTGTTAGCTAAAACAATTATAATTAAATTACGATTTTATAAAACATTTATTTATGTAAATCGACTAATGACTGTTTTATTAGGTGAAAGAAACAGTTGTTTTTCTTAATGGCAGTTATAAAAATTAAAGATATTCAACTAGTTGGCATGATTGAAGAATATTAATCTGATGTCGATCTCGTAAATAAGAACAATTAAAATAAAATATCGATACGTAATAGTAGATTATAAATATACATATGTACGTGTGTATATAATGAGCAAAACAATATTTTAAATTGTTAATTCCAGGGAAATTAGCTATATTATTAAGCTTTTGTTTATGTATTTTGCTGTAAGATGAAAAGAGATAATGAAAGGCTTCAAAATTTACAGATTTATCGAATCATCTGTGAGAACAAAAATATATAGATCCTTTGTTGAATTATGGATCGACGAACATATTGGTGAATCTAAACTCCCTATGGTTCTCGTATATCCTCTAGGATCCAACCGTTACCTTTTTTAGTAATCTGGGAAGCTTCTCGACTCTCGGAGCATTTGTAACCGCAAAGTGAATAATACACGCCGGTACTATGTAACTATTTTTCGAAAGAACTCAAACATATTCTGTATTTACTTTGGATTTTTTGACTTTTCTATATTATATCTTTTTAAAAACTGAAAACTGACACAAGAGTTTTTTGTCAAGTGTCGTTTTTATTCATTCGTTTCTGTTGTATTCTCGCGTATTTTCTCTCTTACACTTACATAATATTTATCTGCCTATACATAGTCGTATAATCTACTATTTCCTATTGATGAGTTAAAATTTATTTATATTTCAGTATTTATTATTATTAAATAAATATAATTTTGTTTTCGTTAGGAACTAAATTTTAAATATCAAAACAATATAAATAAAAACATTTTAAAAGTTTAGAAAAAGTACTAAATAAATATTGCAAAATTTTATTACATTACGAATAGGCGTAAATAAAAAAAAGTAAAAATAATTTGACACGATAAAAAATTACATTTATTTATTTATTTTCGAGAGTCAATAGATGCATTAAGAAAACTAGGAAAAAATCAGAGCATTATATATAAATACATAAATACATACATACATACATACATACATACATGCATACATACGTACGTACAAAAACCAATAAAAGCTAGAAGTGCAGTGTATGAATTCTTGTCTGACGATAACCATAAGAAAAAGCATATGAACGATTCGTCCTTAAAAATTAATTCAATCAATTCTTTATTTAATAGCGTTTTTCAATAAATGAATATATTAATATTTTAGTGTATTAATTACAACGAATAATCACAAATACAATTATTAAATCAATTTGACAAAAGAAACTTTAAATATTTATATTATTAATAAAGAAGATAATTCAGTTGATTAATAATCATTATAATTTTATGGTTAGTTGTTGCTAATTTATTTTAACAAAATTTTTACAACGTTGCCAATATCTCTGCGAGCATAAAATAAAAAATTAAAAAATAAACAAGAGCCAACCCCCTTTCAGGGAATATTATCTTATATCGGCTGGATGGATCGGCGACGACTCGGCACAAGTAGCTGTTGTGTGGATGACTCGCTCCCAAAACCTGTCGGTCGTATCGGCGTGCCGAGCTCCGCACTGGGATTGCGAGGAGACGCACTCCGAACGCGCTCCAGAAGGTCAGTGGCTGGACGCCCAGCCGCATCCGGTCTTCGCCCCTGATGGCGACAGCTTCCTGTTGCTGGCCGCGGTCCAGGAAGGTGGTCAGGAACACTTCACGCACATTAAGCACGTTACTCTCACGCAGCAGAGGATAGCTGTGTTGTCCCATGGACAATATGAGGTTTCGTACGCCTTTTCTCTCTGATTAATTTTACTTCTTCGCACTTTTAAAATAAATCGTCGGCTTCTTGTTAAATAATGTTTTTATCGTCGAAGAATCTGCGTGAAAAATGTTGCTAAATTTAATGAAAAATTTCATTCATCGTTAATGATTATTTCGATAAATTAATAATCATCAGATAATTAGTAATCGGATACATGAAAGATAAATTAGAGTTTATAAGTGAACTAAAATGACAAAACGAACAACAATTTTTGGTAAAGTAATCGATATATTTTAATTTTTAATTTTCGTTTTACTAGTTACATTATTTTGTAAAGGTTAATTACAATTTTTAAAATATCAATAAGTAAATTCTTATTTTAAAAATTGAAAAACTTGGTATTGTTTTAATACTCATACAAGTTTCAGCCATTTTTTACAAAACAAAATATTAATAATTTTACAAACAGTTTTAGCGATAAATTCACTGTCAAAAAATAAAAAATTTTGTACATTTTAACGTACGATTATATTTTTCGTGTACTATTTTACCAAAATATCCTTACTACTTTTTATTTAAACGTCAAAACAATCGAGTAATTCCTTGGTTGGTAAATTTTCACAGTTATGTAAATAAGTTTAAGATAATTTTTATCTTATTTTGTTGTCACATTTGGTACAATTCAAAACTAAACAGACATATTACTGTTGTAATTTATGAAATAAATAACCAAAGAGTTTTTCGTAAGAGTATTTATTTGATAAAATGAAAATGTAGAGTTGAAATACAAATATCATTTACTATGCGTTGGTAAAATGACTTGTGGCGCTTGTGTCGAAAAAGGGACTGCGAGTCTCAGGTACATTACATATATTCATATATTACCCTAACAAAGGGTCAATATCGGGTAAATACTATAAAAAAAATAAAGTAGCATAATAATAAAGTAACTATAAAAAAGTAACGCGAGGCCATCATAAATAATCGCTTGTCCATTGCCTCGGACACTTGAGTTTTAGTTATTTATGATGGCTGAAATATAAGTATTACTTAAAATTAAACATATTTTATAATTATTCGAAATTCAAACAATTACCTATATTTATTTAGAAAGTTTATTATTTTATAATGAATAATGAATAGCCTTTCGGACTATAGCTACGAAAATTTACGCTAGTTACTCAATTTAACTCTACAATGCAACGTCTAGGTCTTTAACTTAAAAAAGACTTTTAAATAAGACCAATTTGTATTTATTAAGATATTGAGCACTGTTAAAATAATAGTGAATTAGAAGTTTATTTTTTAGTATTTATAATATGGGCTAAACGCTTATTTACCAAACTTTCAAGCATATTAATTAATTGTGACAAATTGTTTTCTCAAAAAAAAAAAAAAAATAAATAAAAGACCACCTCAAATATTTTAAAAATAAATGCATTATGCAGAATATAAGATGCATAAGCTGTAGTAGCGTAACTACTAGAGATATCTTTCATACATATCTAACTTTACTTCAAATATTCTAAGCTATCCAGAAGTGATAAGGGGTTATTCTGTTTTTTAAATATTTTTGTGAACGAAAGTATCTCTCACAAAGTAATTATACTTTATCGTATTTTGAACTAGAAACCTTTTTTTACTTTCAAATAAACTTAGTTTGATTGTTAAAATTCGTTTTCGTATAAATAAAAGATATAATAAAGTAAGATTTTTAGTGTATTATCGAGCAACGATAAAGAAGATTTTAATTACGGTTAATATTTTAAACTCTTCACTATTTCTGTTAACTATGGACAAATTAAATTGATTTTATTTTATTTATACAGGTGAGTGAAATCTTGGCTTGGGATACTAGATCGCACTTGGTGTATTATTTAGCGTCAAGAGAGCGAAGTCCTGGTCAAAAACATCTTTACGTAGTGAAGGATCCCATAGCAGATGATCCTCGAAGATTAGAGCCACTTTGCATCACTTGTGATATCGGCGATCTTCAATGGAATAGTCGGTATGCTTATTGAATCGCCGAATTAATAAGTTAATAAATTATTACACTTTACCTCAAACTTTAACAATATTGAACTAATAATGTATTTATGTATCACGATTTTAATTACATTTTATACAAAAATTCCACTTAATAAATGTCTACTTCCAATATTCTGCCATGAATAATACATATATATTGATATTTTATATTATTTAGTTATGTAAAAATTTAATTTATTGCTTATTTGCTATTTTAAATAATAAAATCGTGTACTAATTTAAATATTTAACGATTAATAAAGAATTTTTCAATTATATATTTGAACGAACTGCGCTTCGAGGTAAATGAAAAAACTTAAAGGGAACTGACGAAATTTCGTATTTTATAGCTATAATCATTATTAATATATAAAATAATTTACTATATGGGAATATTATTACAATAGATATTCACATTACATAAATGAAGGCTTGTTTAAAGAAAAAGCGACCATTATGTGCAAAATGTATTATTTCTTAGGTATTATTACACGAACTGTACACATTTCGGAGCTTCTATAAATCCGCCTATTATTGAAGAACGACCACAGCAAGTGAAAGAGGGCGATGAGATCGGGTACTACGTATTATACTGCGAAGGGCCAGGGTTGCCTCTTGCCGCCGTTCATTCTATGAAGACACATAAAATCGTCCGAGTCTTGTATGACACAAGGATTCAGAAAGCGGACTTACTATCACAGTTGGCTCTACCAAAGAGACAAAGTTTCGAGGTGATATAATGCGAATAAATATACAAATTTTTTCTCTTTAAATAATTAAAATATAGTAATTAAAAGAAAATTTTATAAACCTAAATATTAAAAATATCATGGAAATTTGGAGAGATTCAATGGTTATTAGCTACAAATACTTGTATTCGTAAAGATTTCACACGAGTTATTATTTGCCCAGATAATAGTCGTCACTTTCGCGATTTGACAAGATGGCGTCGATCGAGTCGTCGCCGCAGCACCGGTGCTTAGTATCTCGAGGGTCGACGGCGGACACGCGACGCAGACTCGAGGTGTTGGAACGCGCGAGGCAAACTGACTAACTCGTTCGACTTTTGAAAAAGTCGAAAAAGTCCTTTGGTTTATCGCGTAGCGGTATTTTTCTGTTGCGAGAGAGATGGATCGGTTCCAGGAAACCTCTCGAGTCGAGCTGTTGTTTACAAACAAACGCGACTGTCGGTCGTGTTACCCTCGTTCGGCTACCACTACATACAAATTCATATTAATGCTAAAGAATAGTTGACAAAACATCCTCCTTTTCTCCGTTTTTGTTAATCTCAATATGTGTTACTATGTATACATATCCGTTTAAAAGAGATTTGATCTCTTACTAGAAGTAGCCTTGAAGTTATTTTAAAGTTTGAAGTGAGATTATTAAAGATTTGGGTTAAATAAAAATAAAATAATATTATTATAACGAAATTTAATAAAGAAATAATTTAGAAATAAAATGATTAATATATTTTTACAAACTAAACTTAGCTAGAATAACAAATGTTAACAATTATTTTTATAAACCTAATATATAACACGAAACTTTGTAAATCTAGTAATTATTTATAATAGGTGTTTGCATGTAAATATATGTACTTAAAAACTTATGGTAACTAGAATTCAAGAAGAGTACGATTGTCGAGTAAATGAAAGATAAGAAGGGACAAGAGAAAAAAGTAACAATCGTTCAATAGAGCTCCTGAAGGACTTATATACAGTAACAGCTACGTCTTTTTTCTTTCTTAGGTAATCCTTTTGAGTACGTGTTAAAACTTTAGAAATATCGTTTTTTCAAAGAAGAAATATAAATTTCTCTAATGCATAATACAGTCGAGATAATTAAATCATCCTATTATGATGTAACGAAATTGAATTTTTGCTATGAACAAGTGCTTTTTTACCAACTGAGCACCGATGGTTATAGTTACTACTGGTTGTATCGTATCTGGATGAGTAAAGAAATTGTAGTTCCATAAATACTTGCGTAGGTCTCTATGTTATTCTTTAATTACTACAAGCACACTGACCCCTATGCAGTCGTCGATGGAGGACGTATCTTCATACTTATACGAGTGTGCGTGCGTGACTTTCCTACACATGCACACCTTTTTTAGGTGCCCAAATGCATATTTACCAGTATATGTAGTTGCCTCGTTCAATTAGTGAATCAAGAGCAGGAAATTTAATTTATGAAATCACGATCTACTTGTATTCAAATAAAACCGGCGACAAACTGTCAACTGCATCTTTTTAACAAACAAAAAGTACAAACTATTTTATCGAAATAAATCTTACAAATTAATTTGTCATCAATTTTAAACTAAAATCAAACAAAATATTGAAATCCATTAATAATCCATTATTAATCTGCATTACATCTGATCTAATGAAACGAAACAAGAATCTAACTTTGCGTTTTTAGGTACCACTACCGCAGGGTTGGCGAGCTCAGGTACAATTACTCCTGCCGCCTTCGTGGCGTGAAGAATTGCGCGATGCTGCTTTTCCAGTACTAGTGGAAGTAAATGGTCGACCTGGTAGTGCAGCTGTAACAGATCAATTCCGCGTTGATTGGGGTACATATATGTCCAGTCATAACGATGTAGTCTACGTGAGGCTAGACGTTCGAGGCTCCAGAGGTCAAGGCAAACGCGCTCTCTATCGGCGTATAGGGGGCGTAGAAGTGCAGGACCAAGTAACTGTACTTAGGCATCTGCTGGACACGCTCAAGTATCTGGACGAGTCACGAGTCGGCGTTTGGGGCTGGGGTTACGGAGGCTACGTTACTTCTATGGTCTTGGGCAGTCAGCAAAATGTCTTCAAATGCGGTGTTGCAGTTAACCCCATCGCCGATTGGCTTTATTATAGTGAGCTCTTTTCTAGCCCTCTACAAAGGCTTGATTATATATTTTTTCTCAATATTCAAATTTCAATTTATCCCCCATATTCTGGTTATGTCTTCTTCTTTTACCGAGATCTGTTCGAGTTTGCCATTCAAACGGTTTCGAACTACATTAAACCTTCTAAATTACACTTGCATAGAGAAACTTCTGAAATTTCTGAGAAATATGTCCTCTTAAAAAGCTGAAACTTTCAGATTCAGCATTTACGGAACGAGTGCTTGGCTCTCCTGCTGAAAACTACAAGAGCTACGTGGAGGCCGATCTTACTCAAAGGGCGAGATTAGTGCCAAGCCACAGTTTGTTTCTACTTCATGGCATGGCTGACCTCACGGCACCATACACACATGGTGTAGCCTTTGCTAAATCTCTTACAGAGTCCGGCGTCATTTTTAGATACCAGGTATGTTTATGCTATTTTAATTTATTTTTTCTTAATAGGTATTTTTAAGATTCAGCTATAGATGAAATACGAATTTATAGTGACTTGTTATTTATAAAATGTTATTACTTGCGCTGTAATTTTTAGCGAGATATTTAAAAAAATTTTTTTTTTAATACGCTAAATTCACTACTCATAAGTTTGTTCACTGTACTTTAATTATTGTTTTCTTTTATTACCTTAAACTGTCAATAATGCTTTGAAAATATTTCAAAATACTTTTAGAAAAATAACTGAAATAATAATAAGATCTTATATAATTGTTGATTTTATGAATAAAATACTATTTCTTGTGTTCTCTGTGTAGTAATGATGTTTAACTCCACAAACTAATTAAATAATGTTTAATTCACAAAGTGTCCCAATGATGATTTTATTTTTTTATTGAATTTATTTTATTTAGTAGAATAAATGTAATATTCAACAGAGAACGTATGTATTATGCATATTGTATATGATAGCATTTAAAATCAGTCATGTAAGAATATTTATTAAGTTGTTATTTAATTAAGTTGTTTGTTCGAGTTTAAATATATTCTTAAAATATATTATTTATTAAAAAAATATTATTTTGGTAATTGTTATTAACAGTATTTATTTTAATAAAGTATTACCTGATTTATATACATTTAAACCTGATTAACTTCGTTTCTTATGCTGAAAATCAATTAATTTTTTCCTCGATTAATATGAATCTTAATCAATAACACTAGATAATAAAGCTAATCTGTGAAAATATTTCACTTTCAACATTATATGACAATTTATTTATATTTAATTTTCCATTACTGTATAATTCACTAATTTATTTTTATCAGAAATAATATAAGAATTACTTTTAAGGATCTCAATTTAAACGTAATTAAAAATAATTATAACATTGTGTTGAAGGTAATAAAAAGCCGAATTCTTGGATTCATTTAAAAAATATAATTAAATTTATCGAAATGGTTTAATGCATCAATATATTTAACGAAATATGTGCAGAGCTACGCGGACGAAGATCATGCTCTTACTGGTGTACTAGAACACGCCTATCGTTCGATGGAGGACTTCCTCGCCGAGTGCCTCGCCCTGGATGCCTCCTAGTGCCTGAGATCGACTATCTTCCTTATTATCCGCCAGCTTATTAAGAATATCATCAAAGTTGAAGTTCATCGCAGTAAGAGCAGTAGCCATAACCTAGCCGGATTGCTGACAAAATACTCCAACTATTATCTTTTAACGCTAAAAATTGGAAGTACCTTTCTCTCTCCGTCTTTCCCTCTTCTTTACTCACTGTATCTCTCTTATTTCCTCTTTTATATTTGTATATCTATCGTTCTCACTCTTACTAACACTGTGTCACGTGCACGTAGATGTCAGTGCAGTCAAAAGAATATTTCTTAGTATTCCGGCTATGGACTGTAATACAAAAAAATTAGTTGTTTGGATAGATGATTCACTTAGGTATAGAGACTTAACTATAGATATATTGCGTTTTCTTATTAAAATTTATTAAATAAAGTTTATATTTTATATATAAACATACTATGATACATATAAAAATTTGCACTATTATTTCCATAATATTGAATGAATATATTGCATTTGATAAAGAATTACACAAAACTTATTTAGTGAAAAAATTCAATCATTATTATATAATACTTTATTCGAATTACTACGAAAATTAAATGAGCTTTTTATACTTGATAATATTGAGCCTTAATAGATGAATAATTTATCCTACCATGTCGAAAGATGTCAATTCAAGTGAGGATGAAGTATTACGCAAGAATGCAAAGAGGTAAAACTCCTTCCTCGCATCTTCCAAGCTTCTTCCATTCTAGTAAACGCTAAAGTTAATACTGTGTCACAATGAAATAAACATCCCTATAATA
Organism: Platyscapa corneri; assembly: GCA_018907185.1. Lineage (NCBI taxonomy): Eukaryota > Metazoa > Arthropoda > Insecta > Hymenoptera > Agaonidae > Platyscapa > Platyscapa corneri. Next base: position 2,974,109 of record JACCHW010000033.1, read on the forward strand.
GAAAAAGTATAAACAAAATTGATACGCGAAAGTGTGAGTGTAATTTGGTCTATGTGTATGCATTCGTTGGATGTAAAATAGTGAGAGTAAGAGTAAGATAGATATCAAATCAAGCAGGTTCAGATCATATTTACAGAATAGAAACATTGTTGAATAGTTTAGTTCCCGTTTAAGACGATTCCTCGGTTAAATTGTTAACAGAGAGCAGAACCGTTTTATTTACGACGAATGAGTAAATTTAAAGATTTTTTAATCTATTGTATACAACGATAGTATTAAAGCCTTCATTGCAACTAGAGCTACGAATATGTGTGCTAAGAAATTTAAACGATTAATTATAGAGAAAATAAGTACACTCGTTATTTTATTTCGCTACACTTAATTCATTATATTATTAGATTTGTTCTTTGACATATTTGAATGAGATGATTAATTTAGCATCTCATACTTATTTCACGTAATAAAACGGCAAGCAATGATTAAACGAAATAGAAGCATCTAAGAAACCACAAATTACGTTTTCATAGGTTCAATCAAACCTTAAAAAATAAACGATGGTATTTGATTTATTTAAATATTTCGTGTAATGAATATGTTCGGACGTAGAATTACTTAAGCACATACACAGTTAAGTATCAACGATGAATGGATTTTAGTTGTTTATGCATCATCAAATATAACTAAATAATAATAAAATTTAGTTATACGATGATCAAGTACAATTATAACAAAGTTTAGTATGACACCACAGAATTATATTACACTTAAATCTGATAAAAAAAATATTACGGAATAATAATCTACCAATTCAGAAAATTAATTTTATTGTGTACTTCAAATATTATATGAAAGATTTGATTCAGTTTTTCTTGGACACATAAAAGTTAGTTCTGTAACTCTGTGACTAATAAGTTTAGAGATAAAACTAAAGTTATAAAGTGAAAAATGTGTCGTGCGTAACGGTTTTATATATGGTCCTCTTCCTTCCACTCTCATTTTTTTCCTCCTGTTTTTAACTATTTCTCTTTCTCTCTCTTTCTCTCCCACTTTGTCTCCGTCTCCGTCTCGTATCGTATCGTCTTTCCTCTTTTTTCCTACTTAATTGCATGCAACTGCAAAAACGTCACTAAGCGCCATTGTCTAAAATAATTTCGAAAAAAATCAGCGATACAATCAATTTGAAAAACGAACTGTCGATATATATCAACTTCTCATTTTTTCGAATACTATATGTATAAAAAGTATAATTTTCGCTGTTAAGTTAGGATTTTATATCTAGTTGCATATTACAGAAGAAAAGTTTAACATTTACGAGATTATCAAAATAAAATCCATGTAAAATGTAAGATTAAATATACGTATAAAGGAGCGAGTTATCCACCTTCGGCCTCAACATTATACATATACAGACAAACTTATATATATACTTTGAAAGATATTTGTAAATAATTGTTCTTCGTGCATCACTATTGTTATTATCGATTAATAATATTATTATTATTATTAAAAATTGTGAAATCTATCATAATTACTTTGAAAAGTATAATTGTTACTGTTATCGTTATAATTGTCATCAGCATATTGTCATCATACCCTTATTCTCGTAACTTTCTCGATATTCATCATCCGTTTTATTCTCACCGAAAGTGCTTATTTATATTTAAAAAATATTAAAATTTCACAAAATGTACAATTTTGAAAACATGCTATTTTGTACTTTATGCAAATATAACTACTCTAAAAAATATGTTAATAAATAAGTTACAATGTCGTTTGATTATGACTTTGTAATATTAATTGGTATATAATTAATATAACTTAATACACAATCATTGATAATCTCATTTTACTAAATGATACGCTAGTTATTGACGCAAATAGAAAACAAAGAGACAGATCAAAATGCATAAATTGTATTTGTCGTTACAATTATTTATTTTTAAGATCGCGTTAAATATAAATTATCATTATGTACACTGATAACTTTTTTCTATAATAATTAATTTAAAGTGCTGTTGTTTTTAATTACGAGTATTGTATAATTTATAATTATCTATTTTAGCGCACTTTTCAATGTATAATACTGTATATGCGAAGTATTATTATGATTTCAATGATGAAACATGTTCCAGTAAGCATCATTTCGCTCCGATGTCTTATAAATTGCAACGTGCAAGTTCGGCTTGCAACAAAGTAATGCGAGTTTTAATAATTGTACGGAAATTATAATAGATTGTGTACAAATTTTATAATTCGAACACGAGTATAGTAAAAAAATGTAATTGAGAAATATGATCGGGATCGTTTCGAGATCGATGAGAACACAATCACGCTCGATGAATACGCACGCCGCAATCATCGCTGTGTGCCAGCCCTTATATGCCGACAATCAAGGCTAGTGCAACTAATCAAACAATAAAAACAAAAAGATAAAACTACTGATAACTAATTATCATTATTGTCTTCGTTACTCGTTAAGTTCTATCATCTTATAAATCGTTCTACAACGATCTATAAAATATGCGAAACTGATAAAGAAATGCTTAAACGTATGTTAAAAAAATAATTATTTAAATATATAAAAATTAATTACACGAAATACGGAATAAATTTAATTTATATAAGCTTATGATAATCGCTAAACGATTGTGATCGAAGAAAGATGTAGTTGAATCAAACTTTTTTACATTAACTAGATAGATATTTTTGTTTCTGTGTTATCTACTTTTGGTAATTATTGTTTTAAAGTAAAAACCTAATAAGATTAATCGTCATATTTAATATTTATATTATCGTGAAAGACAAAAAGTTCTATTATATTCAATGTAATGTTAGCTAGTAACGAAATCAAATCGGTGCTGTTGTTATTAGTTATAATGCAAAGTGTGAATAATGCATAAGTAAAAATTTGTATACATTAAAATAAATAACTAAAATATACAAAAAAAAAAAAAAATAAAGAGAAATAAAGAAAAGATTTTTCATATTTAAAAGATTATAGATAGATTATGTATTATGCAACGGAAAGTGACTTTAGAATTTTCATCAGCCTGGATTCAACTAATTTTTCTTCGTTAGTATATGTCGAGGTATTATGCAGTGTGTACTAATTAAAATTCAAAAATTAAATAGTTGAATTTTAAATTTGAATATATTATAACTCTAAAGCAACCTTTAGAAAAAAATTAATTTTAATATTATCAATTGCAATATAGATAAAAAGATTTATAATTTTCCTATGCTAATAGAAAGTTTCTATTCTTTTACTAACATCTGACAATTTCAAATGAAAAATGAAAAGATTTTACGAGCAATTCAAATTCTATATATTTAACAATCTAAAGCAGCTAATAATTAAAAAATAAATATACGTATGCATGTGTATGTGTGGACACGCGTGTGTATATATGTAATTTTACTTACTAGAAATTTTTCAATATTAACTTTTCCAATAGAACAGTTTTTAATAAAACTACTGAAATTATAAAAATACTAAAAGAAGAAGTAACGTAAATATATACTTTCAATATATACTTTAGTATAGACAAAGTCTCACATTCCAAAGTTTTGATCCAAATTCACTAACATGTTCCTTATGCTTCGAAGATAATCTAAAACAATTAACAAATTCGAGCTTGTGCGAGATTATTATAACGTATAATATTAAATTAGTTAAATTAAAAAGGTGATTAAGAGAAATGTATGGAATACCTACTTATTCGGGGCGAACCCGCGGTATTTTTCCTATCTAAAAGAAAAAGAGCGAAAATAGGTTTGATAATGTGACTCAGATTCAACATTTTTCGATTTTACCGCCTTTTTCGCGGAAAATCCGCGTTGTTCCTACCGAAGTCTGAATATTGTAATTTAGACATGCTTTTTCGATAAAATAAATAAATAAAAAAAGAAGGGTTGATAAGTTTATGGAACAATCAATTATTAAATGTAAAGTGCACATGATAAACATTTTATTTCGAATTGAAAGTAATTTTATCACTCGTTTAATATTTGAGATTTTCTATTCGATTTTCAATTAATTGTATATAAGACTTATAATACAATAGATTGTTAACTTGCAATATTTCTTTGAGTCGATTATCTCGACATATTTAAAAAGATTAGAAGGGCTAATTTCTTAATAATTGAATATTGAGAAATGTAAAACAGGATAAATTTTAATTACAACTTTTAATTAAATGATATGTAATGCCATATCATTGAAAAAAATTTATAAAAATTTGTTTTTTAATTAAGAAAATATTTTATATATCACGTAAAAGAATATTATAATTGATATTTAACTCAGAATTAGAATTTGAAATAAACTTTTACATACTCTTAAATTATTACAACTTATGAATTACTTTAAAAATTTTCATTATCTCCCAAGAATTATGCATTAAAGTAAAATAAAATATTTCTAGATAATATGTCAACAATTTTATAGATTTAAACACCATTATTTCCGACAGAAATTTATTATTATAATATTTAAATAAAGTAAAGACTTAAAAAATTGCGACAAAATAATATAAATAAAAAAATGGTGTAAGACGAATCAATACAAAATCTTTTCGGTAGCAACGCATAGATATAATCTATTGCTTGGATAAAGTAGTTAATGGTGGCTTATTCATTGAGGGAGACACATCAACGAAGCGCGAACTTCAATCAAAATCGTTTTAGAAATCTCAAATTTTCTACTACGTAAACCTACATCTTTCTTTTGTAAAAAAAAAGCAGAAGAAAAAAGTGATACGAGTAATCTAACTTTATATCAATGGACGTTATAAAGTTGTAAAATTTGAGTTCTCTAAGCTACGAATTTATACCCGTGCAAATACTGGCGGGTAGCGTTAAGTAACAATGATAAAAATAAACATAAAATAAAAAGAAATTTTTTCGTTAAACGTCACAGCTTTAAAAAAGACTTTCCAAAGACACAAACTTTTGAGATTTGTTCAAAATTAGAATAAATTATAAAATGAGATAGAGATCCAAAACTTATTTGAATAAGCTTTTTAAAGGATTAAATCATAAAATTTAAAAACAGAGTCTGCGTCAATTATAATGAACAAAATGAAACATGAAAACGTAAGTGTTACCCAATGCATTTGAAGGAAAAAGAGCAAATACATGTTATGAATAAGAATGTCAACGCTATTAAACTCGAAACTAGTACCAGTTATCTTTTATGGTGACATCCACAAGATAATCGATCATGTTACTGAAACACTATGTTTTTTAATATCAGTGAGACGAGACTCGGCCTGTGTATGTCGGGCAAACGAAATGTTTTCAATAAATTGTTACATTATCTGAATCTTTGTTATTTTTTCAATTCATATCAAAATCCCAAATTTAATTTGTCCTATCTATATTCCGTATTAAATTTATGTTTTAATTCCAATTAATTATTTTAATTCGACTACTTTTTAAGCATCTGAAGACGAATGAAGCTCATCGCACGATATTTAATTGCCAATTTTTTTTTACAATTTTATCTATGATTATTTCCATGAATTAATAATAGCGTGGAAAAATAAAAATCAAAGCTAAATAATTACTAAAATATATATACGTTTAATTTTTTTCATAAATTATCTTTCTACTAAAAAACAAACTAGTAATATTTTTTTTAAAAGAAAAGAAAGAAAAGAAGGAACGGCTTACAACGATTCAAAACATTTGTTTATATAGGAAATCAAAAAAAAGCATGACATTTAAAAATGAAGGTTATATGAATCACATTTTATTTTTTTAAAATGAATTTTAAAATCTAAGTATATTATCAATAATTCGTTACATAAGAAATAATTTTTTTACTATATTTACTTAAATATTTATAACAGTTTGAAATTATAATATATACGAGTAGTAAATATTATAGTATAAGTTATACCAACGATGAAAAAATTACGTAACGGAAATAATAAGGAGCCTCGAAAAGTTTTGAGAAAAAAAAAGAAATTATTTTGTGTTGACAATATCCTTAAAAAAAATTTAACTCAGGTTAAGAGGTAAAGACTATTTTTTCAATTATTTAAATAAACCGAATTTTTTTAAGCAATGAATCATGTATATGATATTCGTTTCCTTATATAATAAATTTATTTAAACTTAAAAATGCAAATTAATCAAACAAATTTTTTAATAAGATCTATTAATCATTTTTAATTGATTCTGCGTATATTATAAATAAATGAAAATTAACTAAATTTTTCAATCATTTTATATTTTTAACGTACAAGTAGTTTACATATTAATTTTAATCAATTTTCAATTACTAATTCTGTCATAAATGTATACAAAAATTTCAGTTTAAATTCGCTATGTATTATTTATTATATTATATGTATTATACACATAATATCTAAAATTGAACAGATCACATCGAAGACGACATCGATCGTGTGAACCCAAAACGAAAATAAAAAACAATGCATCATTATTGAAATTTCGAAAAAAAATAAGACCGTGTTCTGCCTCTAGCACAAAAAGTGTAGTTTATATGGGTAGATATAGAAAAGTTCCAAAAATTATTGTTCTCGATGATAGTAGCGACGAGGAGAAGCCACAATTGTTCAAAAGAAAACTTCGAAAACGAAATGAAAATTCGCAAATTTGTAACTGTTCTTCGCTTAAAAAAAAAAAGGAAGTGAATGTTACTGATGCAAAAATAAATTTGTGAGTCGGTTCAAAGATTATTTTTATATTTAAAAGATACTACAGTTAGCTTACATCTAATATTATTTTATAGTTTGCATAATGAAGGTGATCTTCTGAAAATGCTTAAAAAAATGAACATCAATACTTCCGTGGTGAAAAGCATATTTGATCGTTTCAATACACGCAAGTGTCAAATTTAAAGATGATACGCGCTTTATTTAGCTTTTTTATTATATTTATTTAGTGTATGTTCTGGAAAATTGTTTACAATCATCAATTTTATACAATAAGAATTCTTGACAATAAAACGTAATAAATTATGCTTCATAAGTTTATGTTGGTTTTAACATCATTTAGCATGATATCTTTAAACATAATGTGAGTAATAATATTAAGAAGCAAAATTATAAATTACATTTTACTTGTAACTATAAAATATTTTTTAAAATTATTTGTAATATCCTAAAAGAATTCCTTGTTTCTGATTTTTGCAGGAATAAAGAACTCTGTTAGGAATCGTTTCATGGGCTTATTAATTGATTCTATTTCAGCTTTACCCAATTTCATTGACACCAAATGTTCTGAAAAATCAACATTCGTATAACTTCGATTTTGCAGGTCTTCAATCTTTTTCAAATCATTTTTCGTAAGCTTGATTCTATTTACACCTAACCTATTTAAATCATTTTGATGAACTCCTAGCCAACGCATCCTTGGACAAAGAAGTTGCTCACGATATCCTAAATTGTTTATTGTTCCAAACCTAAAAATTATATACATAATATCAAGTATGAAGATCTTTAAAAATTAAAAGAGTAAATTTGACGTTCTTAAACACAATTTTTTATTTCACATCCCCATAACACTCAATTTAAGAAAGGTATAAATAAATATATATTATATAGTCTTAAATTGCTCGTTAAAAATACAACATATCCGAGATGCATGATTTAATACGCACGCAAAATATTTTATAATACAAATCTTATTACAATAATAAATGGTTGCATTTAAATTGAGTTTAACTTCAAGTGAATATATACGGAAAAGATGATTATAAACTAATTAATAATAAATAACTATGAGAAGGTATTACTGGATTTAATCGGTGACTACCTACCGATAAACACACATAATTTCGAATCCATGAGGGTTGGCATCGACGAACGCATAAATTGGCAATTCGGCTTTCTCTGAAAGAATGCGGATGAACATTCGGGTAGGAATGTCCGGGTAACCTTTACCGGTTACTAAAATACAATTGTTAAACATCGGACACTTCTCACGCAAAAGTTTCTGAAATATCGAATCCTTTTCAACGACAAGCACAAAGTCAGCACTGGTGCGAATCTGTGTGACATTGGCAATGACGTCTGGAACTGCGTGGCAGCTTTCTTGTTCATAATGTATTACATTCAGGTGGTCAAAAAACACACTCACGTCACCAGCTACTAAGCCTTTGCTTGTGGAAATAAATCCTGTATATAAGTCTATTAAGTCTATTTAAATTTATTCGAATTCAAGTTTTTTAATAAATATAAATGCGTTTAGCAAATACACACTATTTTAATCCATTAAAATAACGAAAATCATAAAGTATTTGTATTTATTTTTTAAGATACATTATAATGAAAACGTGTTATTGTGCAGCATTTAATGAAGTTAAAACTCTTAATTACCAAGTTCCCAAGGGCCGCATTCGAGGAGCATCGTTATTTCGTTAATAGCTCGATCGATCCTCTCTGGCTTTTCAACAAATCTTTTGATATTTTCATTCTTCAAACTGTAAAAGAACGCCCTTTTAGTGCAGTAAAAATCGTTATCAATTCGATTTAGATTTTTGACAAGGTTAGAGTGCGCGTAAGACAATATTCTCATCATCAAAGCAAATCTCTGACGACTCTGATTCCCCGTGAACTGCAGCATCTTCACATGTCCACTCGAATTACTTTTTAATTCACTTTCTGAACTATTGTTACTACTGTTATTATGGTTATTGCTCCAACCAGAATTTTTACCATCATCATAGCTCAAAGTTGGTTTATCTTTCCGGGCGATGCTACAAATCAGGTGAAACACGATATCCTCAATGTGTTTTATCAAATGAAGCCTGATTAAATAAATATATTTTTTCACTGATACGAAATTATAATTTTGAACTGATAGCAAAGCAAAGAGTAGTAATCATCTTCAATTTTATACTTTACTTGAAATTCATAAAATATTATGCAAAATTTATCGAGTAACTTTTCTGTAAAATGAGTTTTGAAAATTAAAATTAATTTCTCATGTATGAATTTAATTTTTATATGTAATGAATCTTATCTATTGTATATCTAAATAAGATATATAATATGATCTATAAATTGGTTATTTTTGTAACTATAAGTTTATTTTAAAAGAATATTACAACATAGATTTTAAATAAATAAACTTTATTTAAATATTTGAAATTGTATACATAATTTTATGAAAATTGTTTCCAATAGATTATTTATAGGAAAAAACTGTAAATACTGAAAAAAAATTAAGCACTTATTTATTTCTAAAAAATATTTTAATATAATTAAACTACAATTAATTCGTGTAATCGTAATATTAATTTCAATCAAATTTTCACGAGTGAAAAATAGAATAAAAGGTAATATTTTTATTCAATTTTTTATCAAATGAAAAATAAATTGTTCAAATATTTTTAAATACAAAATAAATTATTTAATTTCAATAAATTAATAATATTAAAAATTTCCATTATGAATTTTACTAATATAAAGAAACAATTCTTTCCGATTAATTATACATACCTGCGTATTTTTATATCATTAGACGCTACTTTATAAAACCTTCCATTGATTCCTTTCAAATCCATTATTTTTATTCGTCATTAAATAATTTAATTTACAACGACCTTTTTTGAAAAATTCTTTGCAACTTATCGGCTAAGCATATATTGTAGTCAATGCTTCGCATTACACTTAGATGTCGCCACAGCACGCAACAACAATGAGACATTGACACTTATCGACAGACTTCCATGTCACCTGTAAATTTAAATATGACACGTATTCCATTATAAAATGAAAACATTAAATTTTTTTAGTTAGTTTTATACTATATTAATAATATAAAAAATATATATTTTTTAAACATTTTAAAACATGTAATGAAAAACTTAAATAAGAATATATGAAAAAAGGCATATACTTTAACATAGAAATGGCGCGGAAAACGTTTTAGAAAATTTACTACGTTTTATTACAAGCATGTATAGAGAATGTACGGGGATATTGAGACGATTTACACGAGCATTTACGATCTTATGGAATGAAAGTACGCCGTTGACAATCGTTTTGTGGTTCACTATTTTATCACTCTCTCCTTCCTCTCTATTTCTTCTGTAACTCTTTTTTCTTTTTATTCTTACCTCTTTGAATAGTATTTGTATTTTTAAGAATGGCTAACTTTTAAATAAAATCTCTTCGAATTATGATAAAAATTTACATATCAATTTGATTTTGCTATTCAAATATGCGCTTTAAACCATTTCGGCGCTTTCTATTAATTTTTGTCGTTTAAAAATTATCGATGAGATTAACTACTAAAAAATTAAAACCAATATAAATTATATTTTTATTATTAATATATAAAACTGTAATTCTATTAGCGTTTAAAATTTAACTTTTGCATTTTTTAAACAATATATTTGCTAAGTGAACTAAACTCGGTAACAAGTTATACTGATTTATTATATAATTATTTTTGAATAGTAAAAAAATATTATAAATTAAATCATAAATAATTAAAGAAAAAAATCTTTAATATATTTATATTATAATTCTCCAAGTAGTTTATAATTAAGGATACGTGTAAAAAATGTATACATAACATTTTGAACATTAAAGAAATTACGCGGTATTGTCATGGACCCTTAATTTAAGCATTTACGCGTGCTATATGAAGTGCATACGTTATTGTTAATCAGCTTAGCTGATAAGGCAGGAAAATCCTGAAGTTTAATTTTTGAAAAGTTCCGATATTAAAAGGAATAAAAGTGAAAGTAACCCCAAATGTAGCTTCTTTATTTAATGTAAAGATGGTTCACGCCTCCATAGAAACCGCACGCGACACTAGTGGAAAAAGCGAAACCTACGGCAAATCCAGGTTCGCCTCCGAGCCGGCAAAAAAGAGCCGAAAGAACGCACTTATAGCAACGACTCGTGGAACAAGCAAACAGGCCAGACACAATGGCAGAATTCAAGTATCTTTAGGCAGCCAACAGTAGCAGCGGAGAGTAGCTCCATTCAGTACGTAAAGAGATTACAAATGCACAGCGGGGTGTTCTTTCTAGCTCGGTCCCCCTTGCACTCGTATCTCCGTCTCTATCTGTGTCTCTGGCCCGTGCGCTCTCTCTCACTCTCTCTCTCTCTCTCTCTCCTCTTTCTTGTGCGAGCGAGCGAGCGAGAGTGAGAATATGTGGCACAGGTCCCGTGAAAGTCCGTTTCGGCATCATGTTTTTATTACTGTGAGAAATGCCACGCACGGATAAGCGCGATTGATGCCTATCTTATTCTTTTTACGTTTTTTTCTTGTGCTCTTGCCTTTTTCGGCTTGTGTACTTGAGGCGATGTGACTCCAAATAGCAGTTAGTAACGATGTGTGCGCGCCGCGGGATTTTTGATTTTCTTTTTATTTTCATGTTGATAAGGCGACTAAGAGAGGAACGTTATATCTCAATACGAATGCCAGTCCTCTGAATGAGCGTTTTCACTCGACCTTTGACGACAGCTTATTTTGTATTATTGACTACCTCAGGGGCTTTAAATAAATAAGCGCTCGAAACTATTTTAGGTATAATGCGTTATGATCAATATAAGAACTGTGTGCTTCGTTATATGTTTTACACATAATCGCACAGATATGTGATGAATGTGTGAGTTTTTTATTAATGCTGATTGCGTTTTTAAAGTAAATTGTTTTATGTATTTGCAATTTACATGCTTTATTGTACAATTAACTAGAAATAAATACTAATTTATCTTCAATTACTGCCAAATATCAAAATAAAAGTCACCATTTTCTTTTATTTTGTCACTATCATCGAAATTCAAGGAAAATTTATATTTCTAATTCTATTTTCAACAGGAATACGATATAAATTCGACCGAAACATACGATGTAGAACACAGTGTTTGCATCTTAAATAAATCATATTACATTGAATTGATCTCAGTAATTAAAGTGTTGAACTTTGATGGAATTAAAAAAAAACTTATTTTATTTATTTGATAATGCCTTGATTTATTGTAAAATTAAAAATATTTTTTTAACTTAGACTAAAATTATACTTCACATATCAATACAAAGCTCTCGTGTATTTTAAAAATATTTATGGTTTTATAGGTAAGTAATAATTTATTATATAACAGTGAAACTACAAATCGTTATACGTAATATCAGTAGTTGTTTAACTAGTAAAAAAATTATTAATGGGAATTTAAAAAAAAAAAAATACGACCTTATTATAATTAAAAAAATCTTATTACGATTTCACAACAAAAACATAAAAAATTATATCTGAAATTTCCACTAACAAAACGATAAATCTCGGCTTGTTAATCCTGGCGTTGATCCTGGTGTGCATGATAAAAGTTAAAGTAATAATAACTAATAGTCGACTTAAAAATATTTTGCATAAAGACTCGACTACTTAAAATTGATCCCTTTTCCTATGCTTTCAAATATCTGTTCTTAAGTTACCCATAAAAAATTCTATACGATTGAAAATTTGCTCGATTTTTTTTAGAAAATTTTATAAAAATTTCTGTATAATATTATGGATCATAGTACGGCAAGTAATCTTCAACGGGAGAAGAACAAAAATTTGATGTAGCTTCGGTATTTTAATTTGTACTTTCAGTTATTCATAATTCAGGATTATGAATTCATTGAAAATTATTGGATTATGTTCTTACAACAATTGATAAAAAAGCGAAGAGTTGCAAGTGAAATATTGCAGATTTCGCTTGCAGGTGTGACGTGAGAAAGGCGCTCGTCTTGTACATTATCACGGAAGTCTGAATTAGACGAGGATATTATTTTAAAGAATATCTTAATAGTTCTAGTATTGAAAAATAACCAAAAAATGTTTAAAAACTTTATTCTGAACGTGGAACGCGTTTCCGGCAAAACTATTTCAAATAAATTGTACAAATTTTTCAAACTTTAGAAATACTCGTTTTAAGCAAGTTTAACCTGCACTGTTGAAAATATTTATTTGTTTGATGTTGCATTTCGTTAGCTAATACAATGCAACATTAAAACTATCTTTATTTCTTATTATTTTCTTAACATTCGATTTTCTCGACTCGCTGCAATTAATTAAATGAAAATTACGTGCTTACACATAGAAAGTAAACTTTTACTAGAGTTACCCATCATGGACACTGTATAAATATTTCTTTATAGCAGTGACACACGCTAGACTAACGTGTAAAAAACTTACTCCAAAAATGTGCGCGTAATGATTTTTTGGAAATACGCGGTGTTATTGAAAATAATTACGCTGCTCGTACCTCTTTTCTTTTGCACTCATCTTTCGTAGTGAATGTTTACGCGCAATAAAGGGATTCGTTCATGGAAAAATAATACAGAACTATACGGTTACTCGGCCGACGCTTAGTTTCGCATTAACGCACTTGAGTGTCTCTCTCTCTCACTACCTCCCTCTCTTTTCCCCTGTACTCCCTCTTTATAGTTCTGTTACAATAGCCCCTTGTATAATATTACATTGTGCAACAAGTACATTCGAGAAAAACAGCAGCCCTCAAACCTTCAAATAACCCGTATGCATCACCATCGCTGCTTAAGTAAGCACACAGCACCAAGTACAAGATAGTGTCCTCATAATATCGGTTGCCCCTTTCTCGGCTCCGTAACGTCTCAACTGCTTGCACACTAAAGGACGAATATATCGTGTTTGTGAAAATGTCCTGTTCGGTAAAAGTGCAATGGCACGATTTGTGAACTTATTGAATTCTTAGGAACGCCTGAACAAGAGGAACGGGACAAATTTTTTGTCACAAATATAAAATTATTAATTGTGATATCATTTATCAACGCGAAATCTAACCTCACTTTTTTTTTAATTTTTTAAAAACTAATGTTAAGATCCGATGCGCTTCTCGAATAGGGAACAAATTTTCTTCCGTGAAATATTACGACAATGGCTAATAGTCAATCGTGTATAATTCTTGTACAATTTTTTTAAAATTTTAAATAAAAAATATTCATTCAAATGCCGATATTTTATTAATATTTTTAACGAGGCATGTGCAGTTGTGTTATGTGTTAAAATTTGAGGTTCTACACCATTACTGTTTTTAAGATGCATAAGCTTACGTTTAAAGTACAATTAATAATCCATTGCTTAATAGACTGTAAGTTGATAACTTTATTTATTCAATATTAAATATAATTATTTTTATTTATATTATTTTCAACGTGTCTTTAATAGGCAAAAATTAATTTGTAATAAATTGATCGGATGGCGACAGAAATAATATTTAAACATAATATTTAAATACATTAAAAATTATATACATGTACAAACTACTTTTTTTAATTTTAAGAAATTTTATCGAAATATTTATTTTTTACATTATGTTAGCCTTGAAACGTTTAAACTTGCACGACTTAAATAACAAAATTTGTAATTTTTTTAACTCATTAATATAAAGTGTGTTTTCACGTTTAATACAATTATAACATTTAAAAAATTAGATATTAGGGAAAAATTGTAGTTGTGGATACTACAAATCAATTATAAGCATTTTCAAGAGTTTCATAGAACACAGGCTCGATTTCATATAGTAATTTCTTATGTATCGACAATTTAAAAGTGAATATTTTGTAATTCACAAAAATACTCTTTTAAATTTAAAGGTTCTTTCGTTTGCGATATGACGCTTTAGGCAGGTCTTAAAGCTGAGATTGGAAAGGTACAATAACGAGATTTTCATGCTCGATTTCACCTTGTGAAGGGGATGAAATATCCAAGCAAGTGCGTTGATCGAATTTTCTCTTTTTTATTTTGTAAAGTGATAGCATCGAATTTGATCAATCGTTGGAACCAATTTGTATTGCAATATAAAATATAGTCCAAACAGTTTCAAAATAAATATAACATATATTTTAATGTGCATTAAATTTTCAGTTTATTCTTGTAAATTTTTCAGAATAAGATACATTGATAGAAATTTTATTGTTTCTTTCGCTGCTAATTGATTAAAAAAAATTAATTTACTTATAATAATGCATTAAATGTACAGGTATCGTTTATTCATAATTTATTTTGAATGTAAAAGTTAAAAAATTTACGATATACATTTTTAATCCGTAAATGGTGATAATTGATTGTTGGCTCAAGCGAATGATTTTGAAACTACACATTGTTGAAGCTCAAAACAATCGAATGTACATATAAAGATATATAAGGAAAAAATAAAGGATAATACGAATTAATTCAGTGTATCAATAAATATGAAAACGGAAAATCAATTGTTGCTTGGCGTGTGAACACTGAGCATAAAACGGAAGCGCAAAAAGGAAGAACAGTTTGAAGAAGCGAAGATCCACTTTAGCTTCATCATCCCCGGATATGTAGAACTTAATTAACACTCTAAACGTCGCGTAAAGTAGAAGTTTGCGAAACGAATTGAAATCAGAAGAGGAGAAACATTAGTCTTACCGGCTCTTTGGTCTTCTGGAGCTCAGCGGGCGGCTACTATTCTTTCAAAATGTACTATCAAGTGTCCTTGAATGCGGCAGCACAAACTTTTGGGGTAGAGACAGTGTGACAACAGGAGGAGTTTATTGTTGCGACCGCCGTATTCACACACTCGGAGCATTTTTTTTGTACTCGGGCTAGCAGTACTTTACTACCCATATGTATAGAAGGCGCAGGCGCGTAGTGTGGGTTTATGGGAAAGTCCATTCGTCGCCATATAAGACGTCGAGATGTACACATCGCGTCATAATTGTCATTTTTTTTGTAACTCGTGTCGAGGTACTTTTCGATCGACGTAAGCCACCTTCACTTTATACGTATGATAATAAATTAAATTAAAAATAAAGTCTAGATGGTTTCACAGACATTTTACGATTCTTTATTAGTTTTTCTCGAAACTATCATTGGCTTTACGCATCGTCAAAATTATGCTAAAACTTCAAAATTTAATCGTGTAAAATATTATAATGTGTTCACTACTTTCAATAATTTCCTCTTTTGTTCTCGTTTTCCATTTAAATTTTACTTGGACTTCTTGTTTCGTATTGTGTTTATAAAAAATTTATGAAATCGTATTAGCATAAACAAATTGTTTTGAGAAATTTTAATGTGTAGCTTGGTCGTATTACTTACCACGAATAAGCAAGTTCCTTTACTTTTCCAAAATATAAATAATCATTTCATAATAGAATCGACACAATTATTCGGTTCTAAAAATTAGTAATTACGTTCATAATCGGGTCAGATTTTGTAAAATTATAAATGATATGAAAATTTTCATTTCCTTATTTATCAATTATTAAACGAGATTATGATTTGTACAAATGTTTGCCAACGTAAGAAAATAAATGGGCTTCAATAGAGTCGTTAATAACGTCTTATCGTATTACTATATCCGCGCGAAGCAATAAAATCAAAATCTACGCGTAAATTTTCATTGTACTTAAATATGAATAAAATTCAAGAATATTTTAATCAATTATTTTTATCACATATTGATTATTTACAATTTAGGGATAACTTGAGATAATCTTAATGTTCTGCTTTTCAGTTAAATTTTGAGCTTTTCCAAACCTGTATTAAATTTATTTTTACACCTGAGAATTTTATATCTGTACGTCTTGTATTTTACAATAAAAACAATAAAAATTCTTTATTCGTTATTTATTGTTTTGATGTAAAAAATGACTTTGTCAAATTGATTTTCTATTACATTAAATAATAGTCATTTTTACTACGTAAATAAAGAAATTTATTAAAAAAAAATTAAAACCTGTCAAAAAACTAGTTTGTAGCCATGTCCAATACCATTATGGATTAAATGAAAATGCAAATACGATGATCTAAGCAAAAAATGAAATATTATTTTTAAACACACGTAATTAAATAATTGATTTTTCCTACTCCGTATCTTGAATTGTCTAAGAATTAAAGTATTTTCTTCGTAAGAGTGTTTATGTGTTAAATAATGAAACTTAATGAATTGTTAAGAAAAATAATATTTAAGAATTAAAGTACATATTATCAATCGACGTAAAATTTTCAATATATTTTTAAGAAACATAAATACTTGGGAAACTTTAATAATGTAAATTTTGCTTGTGAATCGCCGTTGTTTTGTGACTACCATTAAAAAGGGCAAGTAACACATCTATAAAAATTTGATATTATGTATAAAGAAGAAATTTGCTAAATCCTAATGTAAATTGAATCCTACATTTTTAAAATCTCTTTAACATGCATTTGATAAATCGACATCAGGAAGTAAAATAAATTTAAAAATTTTTCAAGTATTCGTTATACAGAGGAGTAAAGTATGAAAAGAATTGAAAGCAAAGAGGAAATAAATAGGAAAAAAGGTAGAGAGACAAAGTTTCATAAATTAACAACTGAAATGATTGAGCCTTAAATACATCTGTGGCTTACGCCTCGGTACGAAGCGCAGGAGTGTGCGTGCGTAGTAAGATTTATCGCCATCGTCTTCATCGTCCGGTTGATCTTTTCTACACGTACATTACACGATTCTCTCGTTTGCCAGTGCGAATAGAAAGAATAGCTCGCTAAATGCCTATAGTCAATGCAAGTGAAAAAACATTTCGTGAAAAATGTATAATTTCTTCAAAATTATAATTGCTTCAAAATCTTCTCGATATAATTACTCTACAAATATGTAATTGCACCAAATACTTCAAGTTTTATACTTTGTATTATTGACGTTTCTACAAATACATAAATATCTAACTAAATAATTATTTATTTTTAGTTTCGTTACTCAAACTTTGGTAAAATGTAATATAAGCAATGTTCGTTGCATAAAATAAAACTCTATGATAATCTATATTCTACAATTTGGTAAGCTTTTCAATAATTACAAATTATATACACACAATAATTAATTTATCTAATTTTTCATTTTTACCACTTCAAATTTACACAGGTTGAAATATAAAGAAATTAGAATATATAAAAATTAGAGAGATGTTTTCGTAGATACGTTTTTATATATTATTGTAAGGTATGCGAGCGTCCATATTTGGATGTAAAGGCCCCTGCCAGTGGCTTTTGTATTTTACATGTCCACGTGTGTGTATATAATGTCTCGTGTAAAAAAGTTATTGCACACTTCGTTTATATTACACGTGTAATTCTCAATAAATTTCGTAATATTTTATTTAAGACAAATCCGCGCGTGACACATGAATTTAGCTATATTTTTACGCTTTCCATTGTCTCTTAGTAGATCTTAGCAACATCTGCATTTTTTTAAATAAAGCGAGGAGTGATTTAAACGCTTATAAATAACGAATTAATAATCTTCAAGGATTTAATTTGGCACTTGGTTGTACAGTTTTAATAAACTATTTTTATTACATTTAATAATCTACTCATTCTGTAATTGTAAACTACGAAATCGATTTTAAAAAGCTGCTCATATTTTTATCTCAAAAACAAATTTGATTTTTCATCGCAGTTTGTTTCAGTGCTTCTCATTTGCTTTTCACCCGCGGATTCATTTAAATAGACATCGGACAAATTTAACGAGTTTTCGACGCCTTCCTCGATCCTTCAAATTCGCAGTAAAAAATGAGCAGAAAAAGCAATTGAAAAATCGAGTTCATTCAACGTAAGGTATTGCATCAGTTTCAGAGGCCTGAGAGGTCAAAAAGTACGGCGCAAGAAACAATAAGGTACTGTCAGAGGCGTAAAGTCCACAAGCGTATATATGGGCCACATATCGTCACACCGTACGCATCGGCGCTCGTAAATGCATATTAGCATATGCGGCTTGCAATGACGGGGACCACCGCCGGAGAGGGTCATTTCGACTTCGCTGTTTTATCGACCCGAGTGACCAAAATTTAGATGCGCGTCTTGTCGATCGACGCCCGACCGAAATAATACACTGCACCTGAACCGCGGATCTGCGTCGATCGATCCTCGCTTGGATCGTGGCTTTCGAGATTCAACCGAATCGACGATTTTTGGATTCGAAATTGGTAAAGTATCTTTAGAAGTGATCGCGATTATCTTCGGAGCTGTACTAACTGCATAAGATTCATCTACCTGAGTTCACATAGCTCTTATAACAGTTTTATTGCAAAAGTCTTTCATTGTCAGGGCTTTTGTTTAAATAATATTTTTACATCTTTTTATATCTTTTTAAATCTTTTTTCATCTTTTTACAACGTGTCTTGTATATTTTTAATTCAAGGTAATTCTTTCTTCGATAAACTTTGTTTAGCTTGTGAAGTCCACAGAAACTACACATACAGTTTTAAACATTTAAAAAATTAGATTCCAGATTTTTTTATATTTTAGTTGAAAAAGCCAAAAGTAAAGACTCCCTTCGAATAGTAAAACAATTTAATTTCATCTTTCGCTTCGTTGTAAAATAAAAAAAATAATTTATTTCTTTGTGTCTTCGATTAATTCAGTTATATTTTATGCTTTAATCGCGTGCTTTAATTTAATTTAACGTTCACGTCCAAATCAAAATAATACATCAGGGCTGAAGGACATGTTTTGATTTTAACCTTAAATCCACTTTCTCCAATCCTGTTCGGTTAGCAGTGTTTTATTTCTTATCAGCATCTCTTGATTTATATTTTGAATCTGTCTTTTATTTCAATGAAGTTATATATGAAAACAATATTATAATCAACTTTGATCTTTCCTCTTATCTCGGGTGTTCTAATACCATTATTTTTTAATCTTCTCTAACAGGAGATATTAAAAAAATGATCACCATTTTCTTAAAAGTTATTCCAGTTTTGATAAAAATATCATTAAAAATGAAAGTAATATTAAATGAAACTATTATTATTTTTATCATAAATCTATTCAATAGCTTCAATAATGCCGATTTAATTCGTGTGGATTTTTTGTATTTACTTTTAGAAAAGACATACAGAAGAAAAAAATTTACTTTAATTTGAAAGTTATTTTCCAATTATCATGTGTTAATGACTTTACTATAAGTTTGGAATAATTTTTGACTCTATACGAACATATTTTTCAAATAAATTATGTAACTTTCAAACCTAATACAATTACATGCATGTGCGATATTTAATGCAATGTATTTATTCCGAAAATTTGTATCATAGAACTTTAAATTGAAAGAATCGTATAAAACGAATATGTACGACAGAATTTTATCACGAAATATTACGAAGGATCTTAAATTTAATAGTATTATTAGAATTTTTAAAGAAACGATGCAGTAATAAAACGGGAATTTATGAAAATCAAGAAGCTAAAATCGAAATACAATGATATAAACAAGAAAAGGCCTTTATCAGAGCCAAAAAAACCTTGCCGAACACGGAGACTGTGTAAGGACTCCACGGATCAAGCGCACATGTGCAAAAGTCTCAGTGGTCGCTTTATCGGCCGAGAGAGACTTAATAGCCGAGATTAACTCAGTGAGGGATGAACAGCGATTTTCGTCTTTTGCCACCCTTCGTCGGATTATTGGTAGTTTGATAGCACG
Source organism: Platyscapa corneri (assembly GCA_018907185.1). Lineage (NCBI taxonomy): Eukaryota > Metazoa > Arthropoda > Insecta > Hymenoptera > Agaonidae > Platyscapa > Platyscapa corneri. The sequence continues at coordinate 2,994,556 of JACCHW010000033.1, forward strand.
GTACTTATCACTGATAACCAGAGCTTCTAGTGACCTTTGATAAGGTTTTTCGAGCTTAATTGTCAAGTCAATTTCAAAATTTCCCCTTCTGCTTTGATTTCGTTTATTACTCCGGTTTACTTTCTCCCGTTTTTTCATAATGACTCCGAAAATCTAAAGTTAAATCTTCATACTTTTACTCGTAACTGGCATAATCATCGAGCATTTCATTGTATAAGAAATATTAAATTTTATCTGGATAGTTGTTTATTTTGCAAAATTTATTCGCGCACAATTTACAGAAAGTGTATTTTTTTATTAATTTTTATCGTTATATTTTATTATTATTATTATTATTATTATTATTATTATATTTCTCTTTAAAAATATCCGAAGCAAGTAATTTTATACGAAGATTTATCTTGATTTAATTAATAGAAGCTAGTATGTTTTAGTACCATCACTACTTAAAGATACTCTAGCAAACAAAAAAACTTTTACACCTCTATTTATTACATAAATCAAAATCATACGATAAGCAGTAAATTATATATGCACACATCTATTTACTATATATTCACTTGTACCGAATAAATTGATGAAAATGATTCATATTCGCGTTTCGTAACTGCGACAGAGCGAACCGATTAAAAAGCTACTCACGGAACTCAGAGAAGTAAAGAAAAAATGAGCTGAAAGGAAAAAGCGCAGGAGAAGCACTCGATATTCAATTTTGGAGTGGATCAAATTCACACGCATCCCCGCAGAACTGCGCTCCTACAGATTCACCCCATCCAGGCAGTTCGCACAACACTCACCCCCTCAGCATATGCTTCTATCTCTGCTTGAAAGGGTCGGGGCTCCGTCCTCTTTATTACCCCGGTCATGCATTAAAATGCTCAAAAAGACTCAAAACGAGCAGCTCGAAAGGCTTAAATGACAAAGCTTTATTCATGCAAATGAAAATCCCTTTAAAGGTAAACCATCCACGCCTACGCAACTACCCGATGTCGCGCAAACGTCGCACAATGCATTCGATTTCCGCCCCTCCTCCGGATGATGGGGCAGTTGGTCGAGTTTGCATCGGGTATCTTGGCCCGAGCGAGGGGTCGCTTTTTCAATCGCCTCTGCGAGGACCTCTGAATGGCTCTTGACTAATTTTACGTCAGCCGCAAGTATTGCATAATCGCAAAGGCTTAGGGTCGAAGGTAGTCGTAGGTCGTTTTCGCGAGAAAGACAACTAAAGAGTATTATTATTTATCATTAGTGGGCAAGCGAGTCACTGTCTCCAGCAGGAGTTATATTAAAATTGTAATTATCGATTGAAATAAATTGTGTGCGGTCGATCAACAGCACCTTCGAGCTGTTGTCGATGCACATGTGGATCCATAAGCTGCAATAAGTAATTATAAAGTATTTGTATGCAGAGGCGTTTATTTTTAAAGTTTCATTTTCGTAACTCGCCGCTCAAATTATTATTACAAGAGCTCCTATTTTTTAAAAACATCCGTCATACTTATAAATAATACATAATAAATTACCTTGGAATCGTATAAAAATGTCGAAATTGCGACTAATGAAGTCTTAACTACTCATACTTGTACGTGTTATTAGTTTACAATAACTTCATGATTAGTCAGTGTATTTATCGTGTATATATATATATATTCTTCTCATATTCATAACATAATTTAAATTTTTTTAAAGTTTACAAAAATTCTTTCAATAATTAAAATATATCAGTTATTAGAAAAACAAATTGTGTAAAGCCAAACGATATCTATGGCTTTATAGAAAATTTATATATATATTAAAAGAATATAACGAATAATAGAAAGAGTAATTTGCCGCATAGCTGTAATAAATTTTTAATAAGTAATGCACTCATCTTCTAATTTGTCGTATCTTATTCTGTACACAGAAAATACATCCTTTGAATTCATTTCTTATCTAAATTGTAGATCAGCATCTTAATAATATGAGAAAAAATAATGCACGGTGGATTAAATAATCGCGAAAGAAATAAAATTTTAGAAATGCAACTGCAAAGAACAACTGCTGTGGTGATCCGAGTATGCGGGAATATTGAGTATATCTATATTCAATATCTATCAAATTGAAAATCAAGCTTGTCAAGGAGAGTAAAGCGATATTTTATTGCAATAAAAGTAATCGAACAAGAAGTATATATAGGCAATACTAGCGGGATGCACGTTTAATTAGTTAAGGTACTTACGGAATTTGAGACAAGCAGGTGCATTTCTATTTTTGTACTTTTTTCAGGGTAAATTTTTTTGCACTCGTGGTTTTTAGTAATTATTTATTGTTTAACTTTTATTATATTCTTGTTTTGTTAAGGTATTTTTTCATTAATGGTCGTTCGTGATTTTTTTATTCTACTAGCAGGAAGCAAAACGTCGCAATCGCAGACATGGCAAATCACATTTCAAGCAACTCTTGATAATATATATGCACGACAACAACGTCAAATTTTGCACATATAATCTATAAGCTTGAAATAATTATAACGCGCTATACCATGCTTATAAAGATAAAAAAATCAATCAATTAAGAGTTTTCTGATGACATAATTTTGCCTATGTTGTAGCTTATTCTTGTATTTATTCGTTAAATTTAATCGTTAATGTAAAGTCACATGAGCTGAAATTTATTTAAATAAAAAATATCGTCACTTATATATGATTGATCGATGTACGTATAAATTTGTATAAACAAATTGTAACTTAATGAAATAAAGAGATTAGATATTAATTAAATGGGTAGATCTGAATTGTTCTTGTTTGTATAAAATTATTTATTGCAATTATTATACACGAAATTTTGCGGCAAGTATAATGTGATGTCTATATAGTTTGAGAAAAAAAATATAAGCAAAACTTTAACTCTGGTCAATAATTTTATTACTAATGATATTAATATCGATATTAAAATCGACTCGGAAACGACACTTCGTCGACAAATAAGTGTGCAAAATACTTGTACTATCAGAAGTAATTCTTGCTTAAAGATAAATAAAACTATGTCTCAAGCTTAAAACGTAAATGTAAAATTATATTTTTATAAATAACAAAGGTCTATTGTAAGTTCTCAGAAAGATATCGGCAAACAATAGCTCATCGTGCATTTAGGTAAAAATAAATATAATTAGTATATTTGTTTAAAACAAGGTTCAGCTGAGTAAATCACAAAATTTTTGTTTATAGAGTATTGAAAAATTTTGAAGTATCATAAAATCTTTATAAACCAATCGTTTGAGTCTCTTTTCGAGTTTCAATTTTTATACAAAGCGTATTTTAAAAAATTTTTTACGCGAACACACAAATAGATGAATTTCGCAAAAAAACTAATGCTGAATTGACGAACACGTAATGCCGGTTATTGTTTAAACGACTCGAAGTCGTACAGTTTTACGATGGGTTGTGCTTCTTTGGAAAGGGAGAGGCCACGAGTAAAAAATTTATAATCTTTATAAAGAGTTTTCGTATACAAGCCTTATAAAAAGATGTTAAATGGAAGGCAGATATCTAAGAGAGTCATTCCTTAGACATCCAGAAAGTACAAAAGAGAGAAAAATCCGTACTTATGTGCCGTTGATGAATCGATGATCGAGACGCCTGAATTGATCTTCTCGGGAGTTCTCACCCTCTATTAAATAGTTGTAATAAAAGAAAAAGTAACTCGCGATACGAAAAACGGAGAAGGGGGTCAAGTATCTTTATTTTATCTGATCCCGCCATCGGCAGATTAATGTGGGATTCAGCCTTTCTGAAAAGCTAAGAGGAGTCCTTTACGAGTTTTTTATACGTGATGGATCACTAATATGGGACTTATATGCCTGCTCTTTGGTGCGTGCATGCACATGCGACTTTCATCCCCTCCAAGCTCTGGCTAGCACTTTCATTCAAACTTTTTATTCAATCTTTCTTTTTTCCTCATTTTCCTATTTCCTCTCGTTCACTTTCTTTTCATTTTTAAAGAAGAACTTCTTGACTCCTTTCCTCTTCGCGGATTCCCAGGCGATTACATCTTGTCTTGGCCCATTTGAATCGACAGAATGAAACTGTCCACCGTAGTACCAGTCACACGCGCGTACTTTTGTGTTTATATGTGCGTGTACAGCGGCTCGAAGATACATGAATGAAGATGTCGGGATTGAAGAAGAATGAGACTGAAAAGGTGGGAGAAGTTGTAGGGTCCCTGTCTTTTTAGCTGGTAGCCCTGTGCGACCACACTGCGAAACCTGTTCGTGTTACTAGTATGATCTTAGAAAGCTGGAGAAAAGAAGCTAAATATTATATACCTGCAGACTGAATTTTCCTTTCTAAGCTGTCGAGAGGTTAAAAGCAAGGAAAATATATTCAGAAAAATAGATTCATTTTCATCTTGGGTGAATAAAGGGAAAAGTTATAAGTCCACGATTACTTGCGACGTGCAGTTTTTTAAGTAACAATGCATTTCACGACATTGCACGAAAATTCGTCAAGAATTTCTAAAATTACAGATTGAAGTCGATAAAGCGATTTCCGAAATTCATTAATTGTACATAATGCGACATTTGAACAAATCGCACATATTATCCAGAATTTGCTCGCTTATTTCGCGATTAAAAAATCTATTTTATTTTGCATTATTTTAACGTATACGTGATAAAAAATAAAATTAAAATACATAAATTATAAGGAATTTTTAAATTTGATAGTAAATTTAAACATTATTTAGTTCTAATGATCTTGGCTGTGAACATTTTTATCTAGCATACGTGAACGAAGATTTTTTCTAAACATCCTGCAAGTCTAATGTAATTTTCAAAATATATAAACCAAAAGGATTTTTATTATTGGAAAAATTTATAAAAGGCTCTACTAAAAATATAATTTCATGCGTAAAATAAAAAAAATAATATATATAGTGCTATTTATACATTAAAATATTTTTTTTATAAATTACTAATATTATTGTGTTCAATATTGTTATAATCAACAATAATACAAACGAGTTATATTTTATCGAACATTTATTTCATCTACTTACGTAACGTATAAAACAATTTTATTTTGATTTACAAGTACTAAAAGATATTAAAAATGAAAAAAAATTTCATGATTTCATTTCATTGGTGTATTTTTTATCATTGATATTTTCAATTTAAACATTCTTCCAAAAAGAAAATTCAACTTAAAATTTAATAACAGAAATTTTTAGATTTATAACTAATTTTAGAGTATCATTTTCATAAGATACTTTACCTGTTTTTAGTTTTTCTAATTTTATAAATTTTCAAATAATTTCTGAATTTTTATACTCTACAGTGTTATTTTATAAAAATATAAAAAAAACTAACCAAAGATTTAATTATGTTTGCAACCTTATGTCCTTCGCGTATCTCAAAAAAGTGCTCGACCTTATTTTATCTTTTGGTGCTGCTTTTCACGCTGCCGCGATAATTATATTAAGTTAATCAAATCAGACGATAGCTAATGGTAATAATTAAATATAGGTGACACATAACCATAAAGAAAGGAAGAAAAAAGATGGTACAGAGCCATAAATAACCGCTTGATTGACCAAGTAGTTAATTAATTGGGTCGATTATATACTCTGAGACTGCGTAAAAAAGAATTGCCATATTTACATTTGCCCAAGAAAGTCAAGTTTACTTATTTTAACTTCTGATGTAATATTGTTTTTATTATTTTTTTTGAAGCTTACTAATTCATCAGCTACATTAACATTGACATTTAATGATGAACAATACGAGATTTATTCGATTGTGTCGTTTAAAATTGATTTTTAATTTTTAATTGAATTTTTAAATAATTTTTAACGTTCATTATTTACTGTAATTTATGATAGATCAGATCAGATTTAGGTATTTTTTAATTAAAAATTTCAATACATTAAACGAAGTATGTTTCAAATTTATCACCGTAGGGATTTTTTACATTTGTTATTGAAGTGAATTAATTGGAGATCGAATATTTGAATTATATGTTTATTTTCTATTATTGACTTTTATATTAAACATATAAAACACGTTTACTGTCAGATCTAGCTATAAATTTTGCTATATTTAAAAAAAAATACAAGTACTGCTTAGCAATTGTGTATACGATTAACTCGAAGCCAAAAACTTTTCTTTATAAAGTTTATTGAGTATATAAATTTGCAAAGTAATAAATCTGAATTAAATGTAAAATTGATGATTGATTATTTTGTGCGATCTAATGAAAACGAACAATTTATAATCTCAATTTCTAGAGCATCTGCGTAAATATTTGGAAGAAAAATTAGAGATGCACGCGTATGCTTCTTTTGGTGATCTTGATCTTTGATTTATTACGATCCTTATGAGTAAAAGTTCGGATAGCTTTAGTGGTCAATGTGTCGGAATAGATCGACATAAAACTTGAACCTTTTTAACAAATGAAAAGTGAGATCAAGAGTTTTTGTAGCTTTTCTTAGGAATCGGGCAAATACTTTGACACATAATTTATGTTTATTTATCTTTTGCTATTTTTTCAGGAAGGTTTGTAGGCTCTTCTCTCTCTCTCTCTCTGACGATGTCTCTGTGTTCTTTTACTTCTGTGCTGTTTCACTTTTCATATATGTTGTTTCCAAGTATGTTTTATTAGATTGCTACTGTTTAGTGAACTGCTTTTCTTACTTTGTATTGTTGATCAAGCATTTGTGACGAATGTGATTTCACATATTTGCGACACACTTCTTTTTATTCAAATTCGATTTATAAAAAATAATGTACAAATAAATTATACTGTAGTGTTGTAATGATTTGAAAAAATTTCAGGGTATAAAATGTTATATATCTAAATTAACTTTAAAAATATATTTTTCTAAAAAACATTTGAAAAATCTTTAAATAGCAATATATTAATTGTAATTTATGAATATTTGACTCGGTGAAATTCTGTCGTGAGTTTTATAGTAGCCAGAAGATAATATGATCGAGTAAAATTAATTAACTCTGATCGAGTCATGCAACTGAAATTTTTATATTTTTATACTTTAAATTTATGATCTTTCAATTGTATAAATTTTAAGTACCACCGTTCTGTTGCTTTATGTATTTTTGTATTACAATATTTGCATGCATTAAAAAATAAGTCAAAGATAAAATAAATATTTGACACATTTAAAAAATACATTGAATTGCAAAAATTTTAAAGAATATTTAATGGCCTTTATACGAACCTGTTTCATTCACTGTCCTTAATTAATATCGCTACTAAAATTTATTAATACAATATTTAATTAGTTAAACTAACGACTTAATGTAAACACGTACACTAATTAAATTAATTTTCTCATTAAATTTCACAGCTTTTGTATAAACCATTTATAAAAATTTTAGGTTAAAATATTCTAATGTAACAATTTTCTTTCGGGAAATCAGAATACAAACAAGGAGGATTACATTGTCTTCCCAGTTGAAAAATAATTTATCATAAACAGATGCTCCTGATAAAAAGTTTCTAATCGGCTAAAAAGAAAGTGCAGTGATATTTTTGAAAAAAATGAAATATTGTGCGGTCACGTGGAACATCGAATCCTATCTGGAAATCGTCCGAGGCCAGTAGCGACGGGAGGGCGCCAAAGATTTCTAGGGGGTCAAATCGCAAGTATTTAAATAAATAAGGTGCGTATCTTTAACGTCATCTGAACTTCAGCATCTGGTTCTTGGTTATTTAGTAATGCGCAACATAACGGTTAAGACGAACGCATTCGAACTCAACGGGAGACCACCTTTTTTACTTTTTGGAGGAAATCTTCGTCAAAAAGTAAAATAAAATTGCCGGGTCGTCGGTCTATTCAATACTTTTTGCAAACACATTTAAAAGTTGTATCGATAAATGGTAAATACGGTGCTAACTGTATTTTTTAAATTTGTATTTAAAGGTCGATACATAAATTTCTAATTGTATTGTATGATAATTAAAAACAAGTTTAAAAAATTTTTTTTAAACGTGGAAGAAAAATAGTATACATGCGAGGAATAAATTATATATAAATAAAATTATATTTCAAGTGAGTGAAAATATGCATATATATATATATTAGTTTTTGTGTTTTTTGTCTATGAAAATTTATATTTTTAATACAGAATACTACACATTTGAACGTTCGATTGTAGATATAAATAAAATGTTAAATGAAATTAATAAAATTAAAATAATTTCATAATATGCTATATTGTAAAAAAAATACAGATAATACTGTTTACAATGATTAAAGTTTCTTAATAATAACAAATAAAATAGTTGTATCTAATTGATTATATTGCTAGATCGAAGTAGATCAACTGAATTATAGTTTCTGAAAATTCTGAGTATTAACCAATACCAATTAATATTAAATATATTTATTGAAATATACGATGTAATTCATCCTTCGCTATTACTTCTATAATGTGCTACTTACTAATAATTATTAAATCCTTCGTCAACACAACTTTTAAGCGAATTTTTTAATTATCTCAGTATATTTTTAGTTGAAATGAAATGTAAGAATTTAAAAAAAGATGTATTACTTTGTGCAAGTTAGTCGCTAAATTTTCCTTCACGATGCTTGAAAGTGTCTTTATTCAATCGAATCTAAAGCAAAAGGTAATATAAAAAATTCAGGGATTAAATTATTTAGATAAATGTGTGCAAGCGTTAAAGTTGATGTGTATACATACAACTGTAACCCAAGTTGCGTTAAAAAATAGTTACTGGTATAAATACGAAAGTAAATCAATTTTTCCCGTGACAGTTTTTACCATTGGTCGTGCCATCTCAGAATAGACATTGAACGCATCGGGAGCAGCGCATTCGAGAGTTCGAGAACGGGTACTTATTGATCCTACGCCGGGGGATCGAACGCAAAGTTCGCTAAAATTCGAGCGTGTTCGATAACGGCCACTGGCCTTGCTCGGCAGTCGCAAAAACTCCAGGTCTGGCTGCACCGACGGAAGGAGCCTCCCGTAAACCTCCATGATCCTCCAAGCAGCGCGCCGCGAAATCCTTGGCCGCGCTATCGCCATGGTTGTCGTTCGCGAGCAGGTGTTGGGTTACACGGCTACGTGCATGTATTATCGGAGCGACTCGAACTCTAGGGCGCGTTGTTCTAGTTCGTCGGTACTTATTCCATCGGCATATGTAAGCGCGCGTGCTCGCGCCGTTACGAGGAGATTGCGCGAGACGCATTCGAGGCACGTCGGCGTCGCGTCATCGGCGGAAAGTAAAGTCGCTCGCGCGCGACACGCATGCGGGCTCATTAAGCGCACCGGCACGAGCCGAGGCGCGCGCTTGTGTCGTTGCTGCACCGTGGAAAGAGAGAGAGAGAGGGAGGGAGGGAAGGGCTGGCACGCGTCGCTCGGCTCTAGTTCCGGCGACTCGATGGTTGCACGCGGAGGATGACGAGATCTAGGGGCGCATCTATAAACATCTGCTTCGCGCTTATTTCGTTCGCGATTGCTGACTCGAGAGTTGGCTGCTTGCGCGTTGCGATCCTTCGAGGCTTTTCCTGTTTCTCTGGAAACGCTCACAACTCCACGAGCGCCTGCGGTCTGCTGGGAACTGGATTGATTTCGAGGCGCAGCTGCTTCTGCTTTTCCGCGACATTTTTATAAATAAATTTTCGGTCGGCCGTTAAGTGTCCCGTGGCGTTTTTTAAAAAATCTGCTAAGAAATTGCCGAAGAATTGTTAACTTGTAACGCGCAACGTATACAACGATTAGTCCCGCTAAAAGCAGGTTTCCGAAATAATTATAAATAACTAAATTTAAAGCAATTTAGATATTGTCCGGACTATAGATTAATAACTCGCGAGATTTATTGGTCGTAATAAATACATCTTCGTCATTTGCCCTTTCAATAGTGGTATTTACTTTTTTTAATAGTCCTATCGAAAATTTTTTCTTTTTATAGCATTCGTGAGTAAAATATACCCTGTCTTGGGGACAATATTGGTGAAGTCCTCAAGCGGAAGGGACTTAATAAAAAATTTGGAAAACGTTTACTCCCATCATTAGGCATCAGCCAGCGTTGTCAGATGAAAATCGTGAGATAAAGTCGTAAAATTCGACCCGACAAAGTCTAAAAGCGTAGAGAGAGAGAGAGAGACGCTCGGAACGAAAGAGAAGATGACCCTAGTGCATTTATATAGAAGTAATTCGAGCTTCCCTGATCGGAGCCCGATAATAAAGAAAATTCATGTGAAAGTCGCGTGTAGTTTTATCTGCTTGTCTCTGTCTGGCTTTCTCCCTCGCTCCCTGCCTCCCTGCCTCCACCGTTCACTCCTTTTCTTTGCGTACGACGAAAAACACCTGGAGGCGAGAAACAACGATCGCCGCGGTAAACCGCCGATTACGCTGCTTTTATGCACTGCCAATATCTCATAAAGCTCGTCGCCGTGGCGCACGACGACCATTTCCATATGCAATGCACGTGCAATCCCGGCGAGCCTCAAGCCTCCTGTCAGAGGATTGCAGACCGCGCCGTTTGTTCCAATGCAATGGAAAGATGTGCGAGCGGTGAAATTCTGTCAAGCGGTTTACACCGATACTTTTCTAATGAAACAGCTGTAGCTTTTTCGACCTCACCGTATTTTTAAAGATTAACAGTGTGTGTGTGTGTGTGAGTAGACGTGCTCTTGGAACATGTTTCTTAACGCTTTAACAGGTAACTGATAGTTGCGCCGAATTTTTGCACGAATACAAATGCGGAATAGGAAGGTGCTTTCGCAGATTTAAATCGATTGCTCTGATAATTACGAGTGAGTTTCGAGCTGCTGTCCAAAAGCTAAAAATAATAAACTGACCAACTTCTTTATCGCTTCGATTCATTTACGAAACATTAAGTTCAAAATGACTTCAGCTGACGAAGCCAGAAATTCGACTAAACTTGTAGCGACATAATTGTCTAGATAGCTAAAAACGGGTTACGTATTCCAAATAGAAATTCGCCATTGTAGGCAGCACCTGTTTGTTTTTAGAACGACGTGCTTCTACGCCATTTTAAATTAAAAAATTTTTTACAATTGCAAGTAATTCGAGTAAAGAGATGTAAGTGTGGTGCGTATTTAGGCAAGTTGTGAAAATTAATAATGCAGTTTTTGCTGGAAGGGTTCGACTACGATACACAATTCTTTGCATGTGATTACGCGATACTTACGTAATAAATATAATGTGCTGTTCGTAGCTTGGAAAATGTGCGCGTAACTATCGTTATTTTAATTGTAAAGGAATTGCGAACTTTCATGTTACAAGTTTGAGTTTGGGTCGTCGAATCGCCGCGAAGCATTTATCAAACTGAAATACGGGTAATAAAATAAAAACCGAAATAAAACTTCAAATTGTGAAAATAAATATTTCCATTAATAAATCAAAGGTGTCACGCTTATTTTTTTCCGATCAGAAAAAGTTCCCTCTCAATTAATTCATCGCACACGCAACGTCTTGCGGACTCGCAGTAATCAGCGCTTGTGTACGCACGTACGACTCTTTACGTCCTATAATCGTACGTGCATATATATATATATACACACAACAACAACTCAGTTTCGGTCCTCGGACATTATTCCCTCTGTATTATTCTTAATCTTAATTTCCGTTGCTCCCGTGTCGTAGCGACGATCGTCAACTCGATGAAAAACAGTGTGGGGTATCCGCGTCTCGATCGGGCCCCCGTAGACCCATTTACAATGTCGGCTCTCTGTGTTCACACGGGAGTTTGTCTCTGTGTATGTAAATTTTTTACCTCTTGTTTTGCCACACGCGCCACAGTCCAAGCGAAAGCGGATACCTCACAAAACGCTTTACATTGTGCGAAACCCAATATCGCTCTCGCTTCTTCTGCGACGGAACTATGCGAAGTGGTGGCCGGGTGGGGGGGGGGCGAGATATGAAGTGAAAAAGACAGAAAGACTACTGATGATGTGTTCTCTCCGCGATGCACCGCAGAGAAATATATCTGAGTTTTTGTATTCCGCATGCCAAGTACGAATTCCGAGGGGATCGGCTGTACTCGGTGTGATTTAACCTATTTAAACGAATTTGCTTTAGATCGTATTTCGTAATTTAAGCTATTGCATTTAAATATTTATACACGCCTCTTGTTATTTGTGTAGGGGAAAATGTTTGCTGGCATTTTAAACCCAATTCAATCAATTTTTCTGATAAAGAAATCTATACGTGTATTTGAAAATTCAAAATTATCATTTTAAAGACAAACACTAGATATCGTCAAATATAATTAAAAGGAAAGAACAATAAAAAACACTGAACTTAATTCATTAATGTTGTATATTACAAAATGCAACTCACGACTAATCTTAATATGTAAAATGATTAAAAGTTGTATCTTCTTTTAAATAAATTTTTTCCGCTCTTAATAATTTAAGTTATTAATAGTACTAAAAACTGCTGATACATTATGAAATTATTTTGCAAACAAAAATTATACTACTTTTCTTTTTAATTCCAACGATCATTAAGATTTAAGAAGCAAATCTCTTTTTCCAGCAAGAAATATAATGTAAATGGTTAAAACATTTAGTTTCAGAGTTAAATACTTGAAAATAAGAAATAAAAAATTTTTTAATTAATCTTTAATTCTCAATGTCAATGTGTTAAGTAATTCTTAAATATAGAAATCAGTGTAACTAATAATCGCGTAAAGGTTACAATAAACATTTTTTAAAATCGTTCAGTTCTTAGATAATATTGTGGTGAATCGGAAAATAATTATGTTGAAAATGTCAAAATCAGTCGAGTATAAATTAAAAAAAAGAATGTACGAGTTTTTCGCGAATGCACACATATAGATATTTTTAAACAGTCAAAAATATCAGGTCCATAAAGTCTTAAACGCGACTGTTTCCGGATAGAAAATAGAGAAAAACGAAAATCCTACAGATTGCAGATGTATTGATAAGTCGTTTTACACACACCTGTCCTTCAAGACTTTATGTACTGATAGGTATTGCCTGCGAAACGCGCCATGCAGGAGTGCATAACGCAGTGTCTACGTTCAGATATTTTGCACTGCAGCTGCCGGTGATCGGTTAAGTGCATTTTTTCACGAGTTTAGAAAAATATTCAGAAGCTCGGTCGAGTACAACTTTATATCTGTCGTTAAAAACGCTACTACCTTATTTATGTCATAAAGAATAGTTTTTTTTTTACACATTATATTCACAAATGTACACAGCAGGAAAAATTCATTTACACCTGTAAGCTAAACTCGAACAAAAATGCACTAATTTATTTTAAAAAATAAAACTAGCGCGACATATTTATCTTGTATTTCGTAAAATAAATTATTATAAAAGGAATCATAGTTGAGCAAAAGTGTTGCAACGAAAATAATGTGAAATATTAATTTAAAAAATTTTGGTAGTTTAAAAGGATTTTCAAGACTGTTTTCGATTGTATAAAAAATTATGGAACTTACATTTAGTGAATAATATAATGATATTGTAAAAAATATTTATTAGCTGATGGTAACTTGAACATTTTATCGTTACAATTACATAAATTAAATTGTTCAATACATAAATTAAAATACGTGCAATACATCTTGATAATAGTATAATTTTTATCATTCGAAATAATACATTAGAAGAAATATATTTATAATTTCGCTACAGTTTTAATGAAAAAAACGAAAATAATAAATGTCAAGTTAAAAGTTTTACGTAAAAAATATAAAGTATCTATGGAAAAATTTTTGAGTCATCTGAACGTCATATATTCTCACACGCTCTCTTTTCAAGTAAAATTTTTGTAATTTGTTGAAAAATATTATAAAATATTAGCTTTTGAATCTCTCTTTTAAAGATAGAAAATATTTATTGAAAAATCGCTAGATTGATGTAGTTTACGAAACCGATAATAATAATAATAATAATAATAAGAAGAAGAGGAAAACTTGTGTAAATGACAGGATGTTACTTGTTGATAATAAAGGACACCAACGCAATAATAGATTATTCCTACAAGATGTAAAATAAAAATTAATACAAATGAATTATTAGGCTTAAGCTATCTCCTGTCTCGTTCTACTTTTCATACACGATATTGGGCCTCATCCATAATAAAACAACTGCATTTCATGTACTAACATTCATTAAAATGAACCAATTAAATTTTATTCATCTGGTCAATTTTGTAGTTTCACTCGAATATGGAAGCCCGAGGGTCAAAGTGGTGTGTGGGCAATGGAATGTGTAGCGCGCGATGATGCTGCAAACCACGACGAATTGCCATATTGTGGCCACCTTAGGAATGCAGGTAGCTGTTGCTAATGAGCGTTTGATATTCGCACCCCAGTCTAGAATGTCGCTCTAAATAAGAGAGAGAGAGAGAGAGAGAGAGAAGGGAACAGAGTGAAACGAAACAGATATACGATAAAGAAAAACTATTTACCGACAGACGCGATTAATAGAAGTTAGTCACGTGTAAGTAAACACAACGTGCTTTCATTTATTATCGGGCTTTTCATTCTCCGTCATTGTTTAATAGCATCAGGTTCTTGTTCCCTAAGTATTTTTAATTACCAACACTATAAAAATGTTTACTCTCTGTCCGCGCTTACGTACAATAATTTTAATTTACACAATTGCTTTGCTTCGAATAGTCTAATTTGACTATTTTTACAATAATAATAGATACAGAGAAAATTAGTTTTTTGTAATATGAGCTAAATATTTTCGTTATTTTGTCGGTTTCTGAAATTAATCGAACACTTTAAACTTCACTCGAATTATCCTACAAATAAACTCTACGCCGTTAAATATATTACGTAAAATTAAAGACGGACTCGTTTAAAAAGAAGCTAATTGATTAATTTCTACAAAAAATATCATTTTTCATTTATAGATTCAACGATGAGTTATTTTGATTATTATTTGCAGAATAATAATATATTAATTCGTTGGATGTTATCGAAAAATAAAATTAAAAAAGAAAGCTGAGCACGTGACTTTTTACTCTTTTCAAGTTTATCTACTTATGATATATAAACTTATGTGCTTATCGCGGCCACTTATAACATAATTTTGTAATTTTTATCGTTTGCAGGAGCTGTAAAAATTTTAAAAGCACTTGTCGAGCAGAAATTTATTAATTAAATTCGTAAAAATTTGGAGTAAATAATTGCGCGAATAATATAAAACTTTTTTTCGTCTCTCTAATTCTGATAGAAGGTTCCAAACTAAAAATAGCACAATTGACAGCAAAAAGACTCGTAAACAATATGGAAAATCCGTCGTACGCGGATAATCAACCCGTATGCTACAATCGTCATGTGTATTTGTTTCGAACATTATCGCTTCCAGTTTCGTGTTTCACCTGCTCTCATAAATATCTTGCAAACGTGTTATAGCGGGACATAGATGATGCAGCATACGAAACGTGACACATTTTTCAGTATTGTATTAATAAAATTTAAAACAAAATATGATAAAAGAATAAAACGAGTTTCGAATTTTTTTATAAATATTAGAAAGCAACTTGTGTCGTGTTTTATTTGAGTAGAAAGTCGTTTAATCGTGCAACGACAATCTTACAACAAATATCGATGCAATAAAACAGAAGCAAATTGCGGAAGATCGATAAGAAATGAAACTGCGACTGGAGAAAAATTTGAATTCCTACTAATTTGAAGATTTTTACCGACCTTCAATACAATAAGCAAGAGTTAATAATTTTACAACACTTGTACAGTCTGAAAGGCTAATATCTCCTCGAATATTAATACAATTTCGTTCAATTTCCTCTGAATACATTTTAATTGATTTTTATATAATGACTATTTTATAATATAATGTATTAAGTTAGTTTAGATTTTATCAATTCTATCCGAATACGGCGTTTATTTAATTTAATTTTAACATTGAATAAGTTTCGAACTTTTTACAGCGAGATATTTTTTTCGAAAATTTTATTTATAATAAATTTCTATCTAACATTAGAATAATAATTGATTCTTATACCTTATTTTTATTCGAATTAATTGCTAACTCAAATAATTATTCTCACAATAATTAAAAAAATATTATTTATACGAGACTTTGAAAAAAAGTTGTCTTATTGATACAAAAAATTACTTTAATGTTTATAATTCAAATTTATACTATTTGGGATAAAAAAAATATCTGCTATTCATAAATAATTACAGCGTTTGTGTAAAATAAAAGGGGGTTTTGCATTTAATAATAATTATTAACAACTACAAATAATTAATTATTAAAGCGACAAATTTCACAATATTCTCTATTAAATAATTTGTAATAATTTATTTTTCGCAATCTTTTTTAACCTTGCGTATATTTTAATGCAAATAGATTACGAAGCAGTTATAAATCTATTGATAATAACTATTACATTACGGATAATTTAAATTGCTTTTAACATTAGCATTGAAAAAGTTTGTTTACCAAGTAGATGAGTTTTTTATTTTGTTACTATTTCATTCGAAGCACCAGAATTGAGATAAATTTTTTAATCGCTAGTGCACAATAAGACACATTCTTGAGTGATTCGTGAAAAATATAACGTTGGTAATGCTTTTGGTGTGGTACGTCAGATTTCTGTAATTGATTTTAAGGTACTTGTAATTTGTAAGTACACCAGGAGTGTTCCAATTTTCTAGAGAGTGACGTATAAGTAAATGCAAAAGCAACGATAAGTACGGAGAATATAAGTGGCTCGTTTACTCAACGGACTCATTATCCTGTTTGATTTAGCAGTGGCCTTTATCGAATACTAACCTTACCTGCCATTAAACGTTCGCCGGAATGATTTTTGCCCAAACACCTAGACGGATTTTAAGCAATTGCAAGGAAAGCTTTATACCCTGCAGGTCCACGCCGAGCAGGAGAAAAAGCCGAGCATAAACTCGTCGGAGGCGGTGCACACAAACGCGCGCGAGATTCTGTGGAATGTCTACTGATACAAAGACAATGTCCGCGAACCCTGGGCTTGCAAAAGCTGCTGGAATCGGGCATTTGGCCTATGAAAGGGATCAGAGACATCCGAGGCGCCACACACACCGGCGGTAATTCGAGAGTCGCTGGTGCCGCGCGAGCGACGGCAGCGACCGAAATCCAGACCCCCCCGAACACAGACATGCCACGACTCACAAAAGAAGGATCTCCAAAGGGCTTCTTTTCAGGCCTCCTTTTCATCTCTCTTCCTCACGCGCGCGAGATCGTCTTTCTGCCTGCGAGGGAGGGAGGGAGTATTCACCGACGTGAAATCCTTTGCGAGGAACACGGGCTTGGCCGCTCATTGTGCGCCCTTTTATTATTTATAGCGCCTGAGTATTGACCTTCCTTATGAATCAGTTTTAAAACTTTTCGCTCTTTCCGATAAATAATCGGGATCGATTCGATTCCAAGATCCGCGCGTTCCGAGTCTTTTGGTTTTTCAAAATGGCAACTTGAACGTCTGGTAACGAGTGCATCATTGGCTCTAGCCCGAGATAACGCAATAATTCTCATTGCTCGTATCGATAAACTAGATTTCGCGCGACTTGGCGCGAGGCCGAATAATTTATTGTTAAATATACAAGCGTAAGCTAAAAATTTTCAGTTTTAGAGAAATATCGCAGAAACGGGTGTCGAAATCTCTTTATTCCAATTAAAGATTAACGCACACTCTCTTCAAATCCGTCGCGTACTTAATTACTCGGGATTGAGCGAAACAACTAATTATAAATATATTGAAAAATTTCCGATGATTTTACAATTACGACTCTCTAGTTATATCAGTTTCATTTATCAATTATGCTATTTATCTAGTGCACTGCCACTGACAAATTAAACTGCAATCGAAAGATATTCTTAGAAATTTTTCACGAATTAAAAAAGCGCGCAATTGAATGTGCAAAAATTAAGATGTCAGCTCAATTAATGTAGCGAATTTTAAGCGAATTGCAATTAGGCCCCGTTTAATTCATCTCCGCACACATCCGTGGATCTGCTCTTCAGCTCTGGCCATAATATATTTACCAAGCAGAATTAAACGATATCTGTCATTGCTAATTTCTCTCGGCACGCAATCTGTCCCAACAGTTTTTGGAGTCTACTTTATTGCTATTTCACTATAATTAGACAATATCTTCATAGATTAATCGCCACTAGTCAAATTGTCTTTGCATGCGACAAACCATCAGCCGAGCGTGAAACGCAAAGTCGACTCGAGAGCTTAGCAGATGAATCAGAAATTTTCATACGTAATTATTGCGATTATATGCCGCCCGAGCAACTGGTGTTATTTTATGTATGTATATATCAACTACCCCAACGAATAAAAAACACTCGTAGGCGTAGCAGAGCCACGCGTCAAATGGGGTGTCGAGAGCGTTTAAAGGGGGGAGCACAAATTGTCGAAAATACTTACATTTGTGCGTGCGAGGCGAACAACAACAGATGGGCTGAGGAATTCGATCTTAATGCTATATCCGCGATATTTACATTTTAATACATTTTAATATTCGTATGACTAAAATCTTACATATGAATACGGGAAGAAAAATAATATAGCATAACTATAGCATTTCAACATTAGTTTTAGAAGAAAGTTATACGTTAAACTTGTTCGTTGTGATCTCGATTTATTTAAAACAGCCCATATTTTTATTTTATTACCCAATCGACAATTTATGAAGCTATTTCTATAACTTTTATTAAATGTTAATACGTGATTCTATTAATTCAAATTATATGCGTTAGTTTTACTTTCACAGACTTTTATGGAATCGATCAATTCATATATTTAACGTCACAGATTTGTAAGACAATTGAACCAGAACCTGTTGGAATTAAATTTTCTTACGCTGCATTCATCGATGCACTAGTTAACTGTTTACATTGATAACTCGCACCAATCAATATTTTTATAATACTTTTAATATATTTTATTTATAATACTTTTTTAATACCAATATAATATTTTTTAGCGGCTATGGAACATTTTATTTACTCTAAATTTTGAGGTAATAAATGTTTTTAAAATAAATAATTTCATGATAACTGCCTACATTAGGAGGAGGCAAGTTTTTTCACAGTCAAGTTATTACTCAAAAATTTTGGACACTTTTTGAAGTTTAAGCTAATAACTACAAATTCATCTTATTCCGATTAAATTTAAAAAATTCTAAAGTATTTACTAATTAAAAACTCATGTATACCAACAATAATGCAGCATATGTATTTAATAATAATATTGATGTATACAAATATTACGCGAGTATTATTTGTAAAATTTATAAAAATATATAAAATTTAGATTTTATTTAGTCTGCACAATTTAGATCGTTGTAATATTATTTTAGTGCAATTCAATACAATGTTTTAATTTAAAATCAACTCAATTTAACTCTTAACTATTATCAATAGTTTATCGATTTGTCCTTTAACGTTAAATCAAAAACGAAGCAGAAGTTTCCCTAATTGATTTTAATTTGAAATTTAATTTTGCAGTAAGCTGTTCTATAATCATTACAAACCTGAGTTGCACATTAATGAAGAAATAAAAAAATTAAATGCGCAACCCTACGATATTTATGTTTGGAAAATATTATTTACCTTGATAATACAATATTTATATTTATACAAATAATTTTCTAAAACGAAAGTTTTAATAACTTTTCAATTGGACATTTCGCAATATCCATTAGATGGGCTATGAGACCCGCATCTGGTATATATGTATATACCTGCCCAAACTCGCTAACGAATGTTTATACGCTACTCGTAGCATAATTTTGAAATTTAAACTTTATATATTTATATGGAATGAGTTTAAAAATCATAGTTTTCGTTAGATTATATTGTAGACTGCATCTACGATTGCGTTGTATTAATGTAATTATCGATAAAGTACGGGACAAGTGGTAAATATAATGCTTTGTGCTATTAATTTAATAAATAGAAAATAATGGCATTAAGTCATTATTAAGACTTATAAATATAAGCAGATTTATCGTCGGCAAGGTGCGAATATAATATTGCGAATTATTGTTCTAATATCGTTAATATTGGAAGGGATAACATATTATTTTTAAATTGTTCATCGCTTACAAATAAGAAAAATTAAATAGCATTCACTGCAGCTTATTAGATAATAATAAATGTGTCAGGGTGAGAAGTTAGACAATAACTTATTTTATTTTAAAAAATTTTTCTAAGTTAACGAATGAGTATAATGGCACATATATGCGAAACGCGAGCTTCAGCGCAGATGAATTATTTACATTGTTTATGTTGTATTAGTAGAACAGACTATCCTAAAAACTAATAAAAAGACACGTGTTGAACCGGAAGCTTGCCGTTACTAAATTTTATAAATGACTCGCCAAACCAATTTTATGTTTAAAAATAATTGATTTTCGGATAATGTATTTTTATATATCCAGTTTTGTTTTAATAGGTCGTCTTCCGGTATAAATATAAGAATGACACTTAAATTTAGAAGAGACGAACGAATCAGAATGAAAAAATACGTGCACAAATAAGATACGCAGAGAAACGTCGGAACCAAGAAGGATCTTTGAAAACCCCCGAGCTGCCGTCACATTAAAAGCCCTATGATTCACCTCTTAAGCGCGGCTCTTTTCTCCCTCTCTCTCTCTCTCTCTCTCTTTCCCTCGATCTATCCATCTACTTCCTTCGCACTCTCTATCTCCTGTCTTTTCGATTATTAACGCTCGCTTTTCTAAATGAATATGTACATGAAACTCGGCCTAACTCAATTCGGCCTCATTGATAGCAACATTGCCGAGGAAGCGAGTGGAGAAACGGACAGTGAGAGAGAATAGACCAGAAAGAGAGTGAGTAAGTGAAACGGAGAAAGGGGGAGAGAGAAGGATAGGGTTCTTCAATTATATTACACAGACTTCTTTTAAATTATCTCCGACGTCGGCTGATGAAATCCATAAATAATATAATCTACTAGGTATATTTACTAAAGAATTGGTGGTAGGTAACGACATTTTAATTTCTCACACGATTGCTAGATTGATGGAAATACAAGCGTTTATATAAGTCAATGATTCATCCAAAAATAATGTTCAATAAACTACAAAAAAAAGTATTGTTAATTTATAAACAAACTTGCGTTGGTTGCCTCCATTTCCGTAAAAGTTTATTCAAATATTTTTTACACGTCTGTGTTTCGATCAATTAACACTAAATTTTTGTCTACTTTCACACAGAATCATTTCTTTAAAATAACGTTATAAAAATTTAAAAACATTATGCACGTAGTTTTAAGCTAAATTGACTTTTTATTAATTTGTAATACTTACTTACGCTGTGTTCACCAATTCATCTGATTAAACGTCAAATTTAGTTATCAAAGTAACCGTCAAATATTTCTGCAACGAGTTATTTGTAATTGAATATCTTTCATTAATCTTCATGCGATAAAAAACAAATAAGTTTTATATTTATTTTAAAATTTTTTCTAAACAGCTAATTACAAACCCATATATGTACGTACTATATATAAATATATATATATATCTATCTAATTTTATTACAGTTACTTAATACAAACAAGTAATGCTAGTTACATCTAATTATTAATGAAATCCGTGTAATAATTGTAATAATTTTTCCGTAGATTTAATTATAACTTTTCAACGATGAAATCTTATTTTGAAATTGTAACATATTTCGCGAACAAATTTAAATACATTAACTAATTTTAATACAGACGTCATACCACTGAGGACATTTTAAATTTCACATTGAGCATAAATCCGTATATCGAGTTGCTATTAAAAAAATAGCGCTCGAAGAGACAATCCTTATGCGAGTTTTAAAAATTTTTGATTTTCATTACAAGAACAAAAGCAGATTCGTATTGCACCGAGAAAAGTAATTTGTGCGCGGCGGTGAAAGACGCAGTTCAATACCAAACCTTTACGCAGAGCGTCTAGAGAAATGCACTCGAACAATGCAAATTACTGGAATAGAACAATCGCTAATTATTCGAATACAAACAGAAGAGAAAAAGACGTTGCTCAATCGCAGCAGCCGATGAATAATGCAATTGTGGCTGGATGAAAGGCATTATCTTGAAGCCGCGCGCAAGTGCACTTTGCATTTATCCGAGAAACGCTTTAGAAGGAGTTTGCACTTTTTTTACCAAAGAGCAGCACCTTGCGAGTAATGTAATAAGGCACAGGGGAAAGACGTTGAAGCGGCTGAATGAAATTGTTCCCAGTTGAGTGCTTAGCGGTCGCCTGCGTAATTGCTCTTCTTTACTTGGCCCTCCGGTTGTTACTCTTTAAATGTTGGATTTTTTAATTCACATCGTGGTGCTCATTTTTGTGTGTGTGTGTGTCCATTGAGGATTGGAGTAGAGTTTGCTACGGCGACCGTGAAACCTTAGCAAAACTTCGATCGCAAGCTCCATTAACGACGAAATTTTTTGCCACATTTGACGCTGAATTTAAGGAAACGAATCGGATAATGTGTCCGAGAGGAGTGAGTCTCTGCAAACGCATATAAAACAAGATCTAATATAAGTATGGCTAAAAATTCGGACGCCAATATGCTAATGTACCAAGTGTGCAATTACATTTAAACGCAATATTTGAAGCTAATATTAAAATTACAAAGGCTAGGTGTAATAAATGTAAATAGTAAGTATACTTGCCTTATTCGCATAAAACGCAGAAATCTTGTGCAACGATCATTGGTATTTATATTGTTATAAAAAATAATTCTACAAATTATTGCAATGTTTGAAGTGTTGCTGATAATTGCGAGCGAATCCCCGATCAGTTTTCGTCGACGCATCTAAGCGCCGTGAAAAATGTAAACGTCTGACGTTACGTTTCGAGCGTTTAATTTCTAATATAAGAAATTTATCGGACATTGAGAGGAGAGGGTTTTTGGTGTTGCCGAAAACATTTCCTGCTTTGAGGTTGATATAATCGACGAATGCGGCGATGCTTATCTAGCGGGAAGGAACACCGACGTCAGTGACTTAATTCAACGGTCCAATGTTCCTACACAACACACGTAAACAAATATCTCATTCTCGGACTCGACCTTCGTCACGTTTACTTGCTTGCCACACACGCACGCCTCGCGAAGTAGGTGAGATAAGAAAGATGGCGAAGGTGCTTTGCGAGCTTTGCGTGTGTCCGGAAACAATGAAACAAGAGACACAACAACGAGAGACAACAAGAGGCAGCAACAGAGCGAACCGAGGGGCGTGCTTATGACACGCGCAGATAAGAGATTAAAGCGTGGCATTATACGCGATCGATTTCATCCCCCATGAATTTCGAATTCCTCCGGTCATCGTTTCACAATTTTTTATTTTTTCCTTTTACGCGTATGTGCGTCAAAGTTCGTGAGTCTTGTGCCTCCCCCCTCTTATATTATTTAAATGCTACAATTTGCACGATTAAGTTTCTCCCACTTGACTTACTGCTGATACTGTAAGACGCGAATGCTGTCGCTATGCATTTCGAGACTATAAACAGAATTTATTAATTTTAAATTAAGTTGCTGCAAGTTCTGTACTGTGATCGGAACAATTGTATAAAATACGGAAAATGTTAAAATAAGATAACGATAGAAAGCAAACGTTCCTTTAATAACTGTTACTGCAGGAATTGTTATAATCATTGCAGTTATGTAACTAACTTGAGCTTTATAAATACGTTAACGCTTTGTGTTTAATAAAATATTGAAATATTGTAAATTATAAAATATTCCTTTTCAAGTACTCTAAAGATCGTAATCAATTTAGTTTTACTTCTTAAGTAGTTATTTTCCGAATTACTGTTTAATGCCAATATTTACAATGTACTTTTAAAAAGAGCTTTAACTCTATTTATGCATTACGAAAATAAAAAAGCTTTCGTACTCAAAATTTTGATTTTATTTTTGCACTTATTGTACTGTAACCCAGACGGAGGAGAGGCATAGAAGATTTGGAAGCAGTAGGTGGACTTAATTTAATTAAACGCGTGATTATACACAATCCATTACAAAGATAGAGAGGTTATGAAAAAAGCAGAGATAGTAAAAGTACATCTAAAACGTGGTCGAGTGTTTTTGGCACGTAGATCCGAAATACGAGGAGCCGGTGATACCGCGTAAACAGGAAGGAATTTATACGAACATAGAAGGAGGGGGCGGCTTAACTGGCTCTGCGTCCCAGTCTTCCCACACCAATCAAAGACCAGCCCCCGATGCGCTCCCCCTTTATGATGCTCGATGCGCTCCTAACTTGTGATCCCGGAAAGTTATCTACCCCTCTTCTTTGTGGGTATTGGCTGCATTACATGATCTCGCAGCGACCCTTATTCTTCCTAACCCACCGAGCATGTAAATACCGTTCATTTAGTCACTCCAAGAGTCAAGACATTGATGCAGTAGTTTGCTCCCGTCGAGTCTACACTTATGAGGATTTTATTTACTCTTCTTCCAGTGCCTGCGGATGTCCGCGATACCTTACAAACCGACGACGCAAATTAATCCTTTAATTTTATTCGCGTCAGCTTTTGCACTTTAATCACGCGCACTTTCCAGCTCGCGAACGCTGCTTTCTGTTATTTCATCTTCCAGTCTCCATTCGCTTCACCAATTGCCAAACTGCGCTCTTACTTCTAATTCGATTAAAATTTCCTTAATAATTGTTCGCGTTAATCGTAAAGCTCGTGGCGTTCACTCGTTGTAAATTAAATCGAGAATCGTAACAGAAAAGGACGGGCCGTAAAAAGTTCTGGACTAATTTTAAAAAGCAGCAAACTCACGTGTACAGAGGCGTGTTTTCCGCGTGTAACGTCTGGAGCTCAACAATGTAGGATTAGTAATAAATACCGTTTAGCATTATGCGGTGATCAAAGACCGTGTACTTACCTCCGCATTAGATATTACTTACAAAGTATTCGGAACACATGCCATTGAACAAAGAGCGCTAAACGGCATTGATCGGACAATTCATTGTTGCTTCAAAATGGCCAGTAAATTTATGGAATGCGATTTTCGACATTTCCCCCCAGAAATGCATGTCGGTCGCACTTGGGCTGAAAGGGAGCGACTGAAAAAAGTAACAACTTTCGACTAGTCGCGTACGCGTATTCACACCGGGACCGGGAACACACTCGATTCAAGACGTATTAGTTTGAGAGAGAGAGAGAGAGAGAGAGAGAGAGAGCGAGAGCGAGAGTCGAATATAATGCAGAACAGCATGTTTATGGGGATCCTTTGGATCGCGACGGGGGGCGGGGAGCGCGTGTAGCTCTCGGGCCCCCATCGTAGCGAGTGGCGAGTGGCCCTTAGGAAAGAAAATCGCTTACGTATATTCATGGGAAACGCTTAAATATTGGTTTATTTGCTGCGCCGACTAACGCATTTGTTCTCGGAGCTGCTGACACAATAGACTCGCACTCGAGATGCAGAGAGAGAGACAGAGAGAGAGAGACGGACGCGCTCTTTCGTATTTGTTCGACTCGGGTGTGATTTATTTTTCTTCGCATAACTAATTACTTGGCTCCTTCTCGAGCTTTCATTTTTTACGAAAAAAGTCGTTTCCTCCTTTTTGCGTTCCTAAATGCGGAAAATCGAGCAACTTGAGTGAAATCAATTTTACACGCTGCAGTTAATTACGCTAATGAGATTGACTTTTCGCACGCGAGCTCGTGGCTTATTATCTGATGAAATTAAGCGAACCAGTAGTTGCGTTCGATGCAACGATACCAGTAATTGTTTCGAATCGTAAATACTTGGGGAAAGCTCGTAAAAATGGGCGAAGTAGAACGTCACCGGAAATTCGGGAAATCGTTAAAAGGTCATTTGACGATTAGAGGCGATCGCGGTGGTGTTGGTGCGAGCGACGGGGTTAAGACTTGAATCGTCGAAGCTGAAAAGGCGCTACTGCGCTTATCACAGTGTTGTGGAGCTGCACGCGTTTACGTGTTAACCAATGCGTGACTGCGCACGCGCCTCCTGACCACCTGGTGCAAAAAGGCGCACGTGTCGCGGCGCACGCCGGACATCATGAGGGTCTAATGTATCGAATCGCTTAGCTTCGCTGTCCGTAATTAATAAATTTCTCTACTGCTTCCTTTTTCGCGTGGACGTTTCGCTTCTTCGGTGCAAATCGATCCGAGAGAAAGACGCGCAGGAATGCAATCATCGCTAATGACCGACGCTTAGGGTGCGATTACAATCCCAGGCTCATTGATTCCTCTAATTCTTGATTTTTTAATACTTCTTTTTAACACTCAACGTCGTCGATTGGTCTGCGTTGACAGAATTTTTTCGAACAATCGCTTCTTTGTGTCAGGACGCAGCGAAGAATTTTGTCGAGTTATTTACATGATTTGGAATCTTTATTGAATTTTCATTAATTAAGCGCAGAAACGAAGGCAATCGAGTTAAATTAATAAGAACTGGCTAAGGCTATAATAAAGTACACAGTTTTGGTAGTCTTCTTTTATACGTAAAACTAACTAGTACCTCTTCTTCGCTTGGGCCTCTAAGCAATCGCAAGCTCAACTGAGAAATGTTTAGCGCAACTTGTTTTTTAATCAAATCGATGGATTGTTTAAGTAATTTTTTTCAAAGGTGTGATCGTCCGCATCGACGGGATTGAAAATTAACGAGCATTTAATCGAATAGTGCGGCATCTGTATTTTTACAATGTACTTCACCGGTATGCAATTTCGATATTAGGCCCAAACAATGAATATTTGAAAGAAAACTTATTCGATTTTTGCAGAGTAAAAGGGGAAAAAATATTTTCGTATTTAAAGATTAATGTTTAGAGGCATTTATTTATTTGAAAACTTGTTTGTAATTTTAGCGAGAAAGTAGATTTGATTGATTTTATCGAAAATCGTGAGAGGCTTAATGCAAAAATTTTTCATGGGAAAAGAATCGGCAATTTTTGTAGTCGTAGGTTCATGTGGGCGGTTTGACGATCCAATAAGGCATGACATGAGCGATCAGCTTACCGCTTACCCTACTCGCAATGTTTCTTCTTTCTTATACGTTTCCACTATCTTCTCGTGATGTTCACACGAGTCAGTTGGTGCACGACTCAGGGGTGGAAATTCTTATATAATGGACTTTGATTAGCGTATGACAGGCTTCTTGTTCTCTTTTATTAACATATTTCTTCATCAATATACAATACAAGGGTGAAATCGCCGCTTAGTTTCATTCAATTTTGAATTGATGGTAAGTAGAGCTCTTTAATTATTATAAAATACAATTATAATTTGAATCGAAAGATGCCGCCTGGAACTTTTTCCGTTTAGGAGCGAATTGACGCTCAGCTACTCGAGGATTATCTTATCTCGTATTAAAGCAATCGTATTCCGCGCTAATGGAAATTTTTACAATGTACACGTATGCCACATTTATATTTAATATGTGGATGTAAATTAAAATTTTTGCTACTCTAAAAATTTCAATAAAATAATGTCTAAAATTTTCAATTTATTTAACTATGTTTTTATACTTTTAGTATGGTAAGTTTTGAAATACTGTTTAAAAATTTGCCTTTAGTTACGTTTTAAAATTTATCACAGTTATAACATTTATAATACATAACTAAAAATATAAAATAAGAAACACATCGGTAACTGTACAAAATGTAATATTATAAATTTTTGAATAATTTATTATTATTGATTTATTGCGCACTACAGAGACTAAATTATAGGGGAAGAAAAATTATTAAATATCCATGCATCGAGTCTTTAATGATTCGTTATAATTAACAAATTTGTCCAAATTAAAGTTTTACGCGGTGTTCAAATAAAATTAAAAAAAAACTCTTCGATCAATGCAAACATCAGCAGCTACTGCTATTCGAGACGCAGAAAAGGAATGAACATTCTAGGCGCATTTCAAAATTAATTTCAATACTTTATACGAGTGGGTGCCATTTTTGAAATTTATCGGCATCGTCTGTATTAATTGTAAAAACGCAACCTTTGCGATTTCACTCCCCGACACGTGGAATGTGCAAAAGAGCCAAGAAGAATCCATATTTAGGTAGTTAAGCTTAAAAAAAGTAGGCTTGTACAACGGCGGAAAGGAAAAATGCTTGAAAAGAGAAGGGAAAAAGATACATTGCGTTCTTGCATAAACAAATGAAACACATACGCGGAGATCATTGAATCGGAGCGGAGCATCGGACAAGAGGAGGGAAATCCCCATAGGCAAATGTCTTTGAATCGGATTTCCGACGGGTCTTTGTCATCTGCGGCAACGTGACACGCGTGCCCCCGCACGTGAAAATCTGCTCGATCCATCACACGAAGCGCTAGTTACAGGGCTTATTGTCCAGGCCACATTGGTTGCTGGGTTTCGTCTAAACGCCGATGCATTATTTCGCCATCGACGAGCCGCCTCCTCCTCCTCGAGTGGGCCCCTGCGAGAAGGGACCCTCGCTTTGTGTCTTTCCTCGACTTTCCAACTATCGGATTTGTGGCTTGGGGATTATTTGTAACGAACACTTGGCAACGCGATGGACTAACTCTTCGCGGCGCAGCTCCGTATAAAGACATTTCAAGGGCCCGAAAAATGGATCTGCTAATCTCGTTAGAGCTGCTTAATAAGCGTCTTTGGTTCCGAGCCATTGCCAACGGATTAATGTGGTTTTCGCATTGGTGAATTTGTTATTTCCAACTGCTCGGAGCTTGATTATGCAAAGTTTGTCGCTTATTAAGCTCTCGAGATTCGCGAAGCAAACGACCGACCGTTGCTAGCAATCAAGCCCTTTTCCACACAAATTTATCCTTTCCACATTAGACGGAGTTTATGCCAGCGACGAATTGTACTTTAACGCATGCTTCTTTTTTTTACAGTTGCGTCCCTATCCAAAAATTAAACCACCAAATGCCCATTGTCGAGCAATTGAAGCTCGTTTGATGCAGGGGTTGTCTCGGCTAAATTGATTCAAATTGCTAGAGCGAGACCGGAGATAGATAAAAAATTACACTCGCAGGCACAAGCATCTCAACGATACGGGATCATTTAGTCACGAAAGCTATTTTTTCCTTCGATGACTTTCTTCGCCTTACCTGCAAGTTTCACTCACTGTTGTGTCGTGGTGACTATTTTCTAGTTACGGTTAAACCTATTAGTGTACCCGTATGAATTCGGCTACAAATCTCAAAGTTTCCGTCGATTCAGCCCTTTTTCACGACGCAATTTAAAAATCCATCGTCAAATATATGTGGGATCCTTATGATTTATATGCGAAGAAATCCTTCTACTTAACAAAATCTAAAAGGCTGCTTCGCTTTCTAAGAATCAAATTGGTTTAAAATGATCTTTATTTTCTTTATGTTACGCATACAGACTTGCCGTGAGAATTGTAATGTGGGTGTTTTTATTGATACTTTATTTGGAAATTGATTTTTCCGCACGCCTGTGGATGTGAACTGATTTCGATGAAATATTGCCACAAAATAGGGTCTTGTGCGGTTATAAATTATCAAATCGTAAAGATGCGGACTTAAAAACAACCATTTTTTTGTATAAACTGCAAACTTAAGATTATTGTTACACTGTGCTGAACGGACTTGGAGATTATTGAGAGAAGATCACCTTTAAATACGAACGTGTAGAGTGACTGAGCTGCTTTGTTAAAATTTGTTTAATATTATGAAAATTACCAAAGAAAATAAACTTATTTTACAATCTCATATACTTTCTAAAACGAAAATTTCTAAAATAAAACTGAAATAATATCAAGCGGCTTTCTTTGAAGTAACTTATTTTTATTCCACTACAGTCATAGTTCGTGATTTAACGAACGTAAGTTTTTATTAGATGTTATAAGTATCATTCAAATTCTAATTTAACTGTATCGTTAAAGATAATGAAATCGATTGCTATTAATTACACGTTTGATTCCATAATTGCTCAATTAATTATAAAAGGATTGAGAAATTACATCAAGCACTTATTTGTGTTTCGAACGAAATTAATTATGTTTTAATTTCCGAAAAATTAATTTACAGTAGATGGCAACGATTTTAATGGAATTAACGTTAATTTTTAATTTCTGAAAAATTTCAATACTTATTTCGTTATTGCAATACTTAAAAATAAAATTCTTCGCAACAATTAAATCGAGCGACTTGTAAATAATTGAGCATCAAGCAAATTGGCTAACTTCGTTCGAACGCATATGTCCTTGAAAAGGGTTGACCACCGGGCGCGACTGAGTTCCTACAAAGCAAGGGACTATTCAAAAAGAGGGCCATCTTCTATGGCGAATATATCCTCCGCGAGTTTTTCAAAGCACGTGCGCCATAAATTTTGACCAGCTAACAACCGAATGTACATCGTAGTACAATTGAAACGAAGATTGAAGAACAAAAAAATTGAAAAATAGCAAAATTTTTTAAACTCTCACCCCTGCGTTTGCGCGTGTGCGTGCGCGCGTGCGTGTGTTGCATTGAAGAGTGTTTCTGATACACCGTAATTTGATACGATGAATGCGTTAAGGGGTTATAAACAAATGTGTTCAAATATATAAGGTATCGTAACAAGAGAGAGTGAGAAGGGAAGAACTGGAAAGTTTAGAAGCAAGCACTTTTCCCTTGTGTCAACAGGCAATCCCCTAATCCTTTCAACGCGATGATCGGCTAATACATTTTTAACCGTTGACAATGCGTTTTAGAATAACTTCATAATTTTCTTCTTTTTCTCTTTTTATTGTTTCTGCAACGATTAAAGCAATTCAACTGGTAAATTTTCGTGCAATAATAAAATGAGTCGATCAGAGATAAAAAAAGATAAAGAACTAATTTTATCCTAGAATGAGACGTTTAACCGTGAAGTCTCGCGTATTTACGTTGTGAAAGTGTTAGAAATAAGTATGGTATATGATTTCAGTGAGTAATAAAATGACAAAAATTGCATATACAATTACAACCGTTTGAATGTAGTAGGTGAAACTAAAAAGACTTTTAATTCATCGCCGAATTTATTTCTTAACTAATATTTAACGTAGATATATAATCTCGTCAGATCAAAAGCAATGACAAAAATTATTTAAACTTTTCAAAGTGTGTATTCTCAAAAATGCAATAATTTTCTTAATACCATCCAATGAAATATATTTAAAACATATTTTAATATAAAACAATAAATAGTAGCGGTAAATTGTGATAAAGAAAAAGTAACAAAAATTTACATTTCATTAGTAACTTCATTAATTTTTACTCTTTTATGAAGAAATTGTTAATTAATGAAGAAAATATTGGAAAAATAATCGAGGAAGAGAAATAATAATAATAACTCGCCACTTTTTTATTTTTATTGATAATTTACGTTTATGCTTTAATTCAAAACGTAAATATTCTTTCTATTAACATTTATTATAGAATAATTTTTAATTTCTATAAATTATGCACTTCTTATTCATTATAAAATACTTGGAATAAAATTAACTTTTATTTATACAGTTGATACTTAATTTACTTTTTAATATCAATCATAAATATCAATCAAATTGAAAATTACATTAATTGATAGATGTTACGCTTGGACGAAAAAAAAGTTCTTTAAAATTTACTGTCTTAAATATTTCATTTTCAAATGTATTTATAGATACAGAGCAATTTCAAACAATTGAGTTGTGAAATAACTAATCTGGAGGGGGAAAAACTGACACGATGTATTTTTTAAGAATAGAAATTAGGGAGAACTGCAGGGTTAATATGTAAATACAAGGCGTGCACTTTGGACAGGTGGGAGAATTTTTAAGCGAGAGCACGTTTGCGTTCCGATCTCTTTTTTACACCTATCAGTCGCAAACACGCAATTGAGATTTATACACGCGCGCGCGCACACACACACACACGCACACACACAATTATATAAATTTGAAAGCAGAAGTGCAGATATTTATGGGTAATAAAAATTCAATTTATGTACTTTACGGTGACAATTCATCATAATTACGTTCACTTTTTATGATAAGCAAGGCAAAGTATTACTTATCTCTATGATTTGGACACATTAATATAATAGTTATTAAGAGAAATTTACTAAAATCGTACAGTTTAAATTCGTATTCGATAATTTATATTTACAATTATTATTCACCACATACAGTTTTGTTGATCGTAAAATATACAATAAATGACGATTATAACCTTCTGTTCAATTGGAAATATAAAATAATGCTAACTTATATTAATTTTACAGAATTCAAAGTGTAGATTGGTATTCGTTAGCTGTAAATTTATTTCAATAATTCACGAGTGAATTCATTGTGAAATATCTGCAAGTAATAGAAAAGAAAAATATCTGCTCGTTTTTATCTATAAAATAAAAAATCGGTTGCTAAATATAAGCAAATCTCATAAAAGTATATAAAGATCTACGAAGCGTGAAATATCGCGAGAGCAATAATAAAGCTTGGCTGTCGGAAAAGTGCCAAGGTACGAATGTTGATAAAAAACGAGAGAGAAAACGTCAAAAAACAAATTAATTCCCTTAAAAGCACTTTTCATAAAGGTGAATGCGTAGAGAGCGAGAGGGAGATATGGATGTATACATGTGCGATGAGAGAGAGAGAGAGAGAGAGAGAGAGAGAGAGAGAGAGAGAGAGACGGCATACACAGAAACGCGACACGCTGATAGTGTCAGTGGCAGAGGAGGGAAATTTCGCGCATCCAAGAACACGAACACCAGTCCGTACGAAACGAACTGCGTGTATCTTTAGAGAGAGAGAGAGAGAGAAGAGAATACGAAAAGTGAAAACAATAGAGCAGAACAGAGCAACGCAGAGCCAACAATCAAATAGGAGCGCTATCAGTCCAAACCCATAATCCTTTGATCCGCACGTTCCCTCTCTGTCTCTTTTCTCTGCGACAAATAGACAGAGCTATTCTCGCTGATTGCTCAACCCTCCCTATGTTTAAACAGGCTTGAACTCTCGCGAGCGGAGCGTTTCTCTGCGGTGTTTGACCTTTTCCTCTCTTCTCTTTTTATCTGTCCACCCCACACTCCTCTCCTTTAATTTCAGCTGCAAACACCAGTTTTCCCCTGATTCAAAAGAGAAAAAGGGTGATTAGGGGAGCAGAAAAGAAGAAAAACAAATCGACTTATGTACGAAAAGTATAGATATAAGATCTGATTCGTCGTTGCTCAACTTACCGGAGAGCTGAGAGCGCCAGAAAATTTTCATTCTCTCTGTTCTTCTTGTGTATCCGTCTAATCAACACGTACCTACAATTCTCCTTTATTGGCCTCTGCTCGTTAATTAGCTGTATCTGTTCCTTTAAGTGAAAATGAAATATTCGGCATCGCCTACGAGTTTCAATCTTGTAATATTTCAATGCTTAAAGCGCTTAATTTTAACGCGAACGAGGGAATAGAGAATTTTATTAAAAAACAATATTTTTCATAAAATGTAATAAAGTTTTGGCGGTATTTAAAATTTGCTTAATATTATTATAATATTTGTGGATTATTGTAAAATTAAAATACAAATGATTATAATAAATTTATAAACAATGGCCGAGAGTTGTTTGTTATTTTTTTTTAAATTCTACCGGCAATTTAATAGACAAGTTAAAAAAAACAGTATCGATTCAAAAATTACTCAGGAATAAAATGTATGCAAGTTATACTGTATAATTAGTTATTGAAAAATCAAGTTTATCAAGTTAAATATAAAAACATTATATTTAAAAGTAGTTTTATCGAGTGTTTTAAAATAACTTGGCATGTGTCTATAGTCGGATAATATTATGCTTATACTAACCCTATCATACGTACAACATTTTTGATATCCGCATTCATATATATGCATATATACGCGCACGCACACGCGCAATTGTTCCAAGCTTTCCTCCTTGTGCATGTGATGACACGTGGTCGGAAGTAACATTAGGGCTACTATCAGAAGGTGCGCACGTGCTGAATCACACATGCATGAAGTACAAGGAGATACGCGCGCATTAGGTGAAACTTACTCTAGCGAAAGGAAATTCTTAAATTTTAAAGGCAGAACGGAAATAAACGTTGTGCATCTTCGAAAGAGTATACAATGTTATTTTATGAATTTGTGCGCCGTAAAATGTAATTTAAAAAATGTGAGAACACTTTTACGACTCGAATTAATAATGAAGATATTACTTTTTTCACGCGTTCCGCAATTTCTTATTTACAATGACTGTGACATGTATTAGGATGCAAATTCAGAATCCTTTAAGATTTCTAACCGAAAGCGCGTGTCGATGACTCGGCGCTGTTGCGATCGATGGGAAAAAGATTAGCCGTCAAGAGCAGCACTAATAGTTTTCAAATAATGTGTGTATTCCATAGGAGTCCGCCACAATTCCCGTGAGTATCGCTTACATCGTGAAACTTGTTGAGAAAGAAAGAGAGGGTTGTTCCCGCCCCCTTCACAAAATCGAGGCTAATTGTAATTTCCGTTTGGCCGAGTAGCGATCGCTAGCCAAGTAGACACACATTTTTCGGTAAACAATGTTTGCAGGAAGATCAAAGTTCGAAATTTAAAAACTCCTCTTATTTATTGGTTTTAACGATTTAATTGCGTCAAAACTATACACACGTTAAATATGATTCGTGCTAGTTCGTCTACTTTCCTTGGATTTATCATACAATGAAAACGAATTTATCATTCAATTATGAATATGTATTCTTATTATTATCGATATACGTTCCTTATAACTCGATTTTTTCTTGCGCGCGCTTTTCTTCTTCTTTGTTATAATTTTAAGAAAGGAACGTTGAAAACAATGTGTCCTACTTTGTACAATAAGCGCACAGATAAAATATTAATTGCGTAGCTTGAATTTGTGAAAAACGTTAAAAATAAAATTTGTTTGATATTACAGGACCTTATTAGATGTTATAAATCTAATAATCTTGCGTTTCATAAATGAGACGAACTTTCGATTAGTGATAGATAATTATATATATGTAGGTGGTTATTAAGTCTCAATTCTAAAGAAATCCACGTCGTCTACTTACGACAAAAATTAAAAGTTGAAACGTAATAAAATGTTTCTTTACAAAACATAAAAAAAAATTCTGATAAAATTTAAAAAAATTACAGCATAATGTAATGGAATAATACTTAATTTGAAGTTGGATATACATTGTTTATCGTGCAACGTTAATTATGTAGAATACTTCTTTCTAAGGCTTTTATTATTTTTCATCTTGCGTAACATAATAAATAATCCTTTCACATTTAGTATAATAGTATTATAATGCTACATTTAGGTCATTCATTTTTACACGTATTTTTGAAAATGTATAAAAATCTATTTAATCGAATTGAAAGCCGAAAATTTACGATAGTGCATAAATTGAATGAATGTAGGATTTTTTAATTTTAATTTGTACTTTCAAAAGTAGCCACCGCAAGTGTTTCAAGGAACAAATAAGTTCGAAAGTTCTTAATGCGTATAAGACGTATAGCGGGGTGATGGTACACGTGTGCGTTAAGTTTGAGATCCTCTAAACTCGACACTTCTATAGAAATAGAAAATGGCAATGATTATTTGCCGATGTAACTGTAAAGAATTCTCGCGAATCCCGAAGCACGAAAAGTAGCTCGATAAACATATTGTCGCTGACATAATCAGACACGCGATTTCTCGCACTTCTTTTTGCTTTCGCGATTAGCCGAGGACGCGTGCGAGTTCACCTCGACAACTACGCGAGTTCGAGTTTGATCCAAGTGTAACGGGCCGTTGTCTCGAATATGCGGGTCCTCGGGGCGAGGAGCCGCGAAGGGGGTGTAGAGACCGAAACGAGAAGCGATACTTAGATGTATGGGAACTCTGAGGCGAAAGCCAGAAATTTCCTCCTACGAAGGGAAAAAGGGAAAAGGGAAAAGGGATTTTCCTACTGCTGCCGTCAGACATCTCTCAGATTGCGCCAGTATGTGTAGTCGCCGAGGGGAACTTCCTCGCCATTATACTCCGCCTAATTGTCTCTTATACTTTTTAATAGCGTCGGTTCGTATTCGGGTACATAGCTAATGTATCGTTAAAGTGCTTTTTTCTCATTACGGATGTGATAATCGCAATATTAAGCCAACACTTTTTTATTAGAGGAAGTTCCGAATGCATTTTCTTCGGTAAATTTATCGACCTCGGGCAAGTTCTTGTATTAAAATACGAAGTGCGTACGACTGTTCCTAAGTTCTTAAGTTCTTTGCGATCAGCCCTCGAATAAAGTTTTATTCTTAAAATTCGTTGATAAAAATTATAATTTAATGTTAATCACTAATTACCGTATTAGCAAATAATTTTGCAAAAATACGATTTACATTAAAATTACACGTGAACGCCTCAAGTTTGCAGTAGCAAGTGAGAATCAGCAGTTGCTGGCGATATTTGATTTTATTCTCTTAACAAATTTTGTTGTTATTTCGCCTTACGAAAGTATACATGTAAGTTTTAAAAAGACAGTCTTTGCCAGAATTCTGCTGGATTTCCTTGTAAGAAAATAATTCGCTATTCTTAAAATAGATGTTTTTACGATCAAATTTAAATTCAGCAAATGTAGCAACGAGTATTTATTGATATATTTAAAATACTTTTACAGAAACTGTATACTGTTAGAAACAATATGAAAATGGAAACCAATTAAATTTTTCGCTCAACATACGCTCGCATTAATCCGTCCATTACTTAATACAATATATACAACTATAAGCGCAAATATCAATTACACTGTAAATGTTATAATTAAAAGATGCAATTGTAATTACAATTGCAATTTATAGTAACTTTTTGAAGCTCAACAGTTTGCGAAGAAATTTACAAAGCGAATGTTAAAAATTATTTTGAAAAATGTATAAAGTATGTTTTCAAAAATAGATACGCGGCCTTTCCAGTTGAGCTTAAATATTAAGTTATTGCTCGTAAAATAAGTATTTAAAATTTTAAGAAAACAAGTTTTTTCATTTTTCATAAAATATAATTTAAATTTAAAGCATTTAAGCTTTTGCACAATAAAATCAGGAAAGCGGCGTTTTATTCGATACAGGATAAGCGACAATTAATTTATGCGCAATTTATAACCAAGGGGCTGAGCGTAAGTGCACGCAGACTAAAATTATTCCACGCTAACTAAAAAAATTAACTTAAAAATGGTCAAATTTTCAATCTTTAAATTGTTCTTTTAATTTGAATACGCATTAATAAATAGCTAATCCGCAATAATCAAATAAAAATAATAAGTTGTTATTAGTGCTGCATTCGGACGGGAGTCGAGGAGTCGCGGGAGCGTTCGATCCGCGTCACCGGAAAGTAGTCCAAGTGTCATTTGGCTGCTCGTCGAATCGAGCGTCAAGGCTCGCGGAAAAGAGCAGAGGCAGCTAACCAACCGTCTTTGAGGCCATCGAGCCGGAGCTGGAAAACCCGGGGGTGGGTAACCCCTTGAGCGCGCGCTCATTGGCTGAGGTCCGCCACTCCCCGGGGCGGAGTTGTGCCATCGGCGAGGGAGATGTTCCGTGACGTCTGACTGCAACTCCGACAGTTGGACGCGCGACTTCGTGTCGCACGCATGTAAGAAGGTTCCCACTCGCTCCCCTGGGCTGGAACTTGGGGTGCACGTGGTTCGACAGTACGGTTGTGACAGTTCGCACTTGGACGATTGCCGATTTTCGGTGCTTCGCGTGCTTTTTTCATGGTTCCGGCGGTCGACGAGTGAAACCAGCCGGAGGTGCCTCATCACCAGCAGAATCGAGGATATTTGCCAAGAAGACACTCGACTATGGTTGTGCTGTGAGTATTCGCTTGCGAATTGCCCCGCTTCCAACTCGTTTGCGCTCGGCTCTTTTGAAAGCTCGTTCGCTGCTTCTTAACAATTAGCATGGTTTTTGTTTTCAAACTAATTCGCAAACTCGCGAATCACGGGCTACGATACGGGATTTGGCATTTGTTTATTTGAAAAGCGGCGCGCGCGAATATCAAGGGAAGCAAAGTTTACCGAAAAGCGCGAGATGGCAGGAAAGCTTCCACGCTTGTAAACCAGCCGAAAAACATGTCCCGCATCAACGACGAATTGTTAACGAGGAGCCCTTCGAGGAAGCCAGTAAAAGTCGAGGCTTAAAAAGAGATCGAGATTCGGAGCAGCAGCGCAAGCTTAACGACTGCCCAGGTCCAGCGTCAGCGCAAAAACCCGCGACCATCGATCGAGTTTTCCTCCGTGCTTGCTTGCGCCGCCGAGCCGAGAACAATCTTATTGACAAAAGATCGAAAATAAATTGAAGGACAGGATACGGCGTCGCTCGGATGAGCGCACATCTATCTAATCAGTGGGCGGGCGCGCAATTCGCTCATTGGCACGTGGGCGTCGTCGGGCTCTGCCACCATTGGCCCGCATCGCATCTGCCCACGATTGGATCGGCCACGACTCTCTCTCGCTCTCTCTCTCTCTCTCTCTCTCTCTCTCTCTCTCTCTCTCTCTAATCTGGGCTGCGAT
Organism: Platyscapa corneri; assembly: GCA_018907185.1. Lineage (NCBI taxonomy): Eukaryota > Metazoa > Arthropoda > Insecta > Hymenoptera > Agaonidae > Platyscapa > Platyscapa corneri. The sequence continues at coordinate 3,033,037 of JACCHW010000033.1, forward strand.
GACGCCATCTTTAATCGAGGTGCAACGATGTGATTTAGGACGCGGGCCGCGAAACGGCGTCGACCTAAATCAGGATTACGAAGTCACTCCTAAGAAATCTTTTAAAGTGTAAATCATGCAATTTTTCCTGGCTTCGAGAGCTCCTTCACACAGATCCATTCCACCTTTGCGAACACACGCGCTTAATCTTGGTTTAGCTTAAAACTATTGGTGTCTTGTCACTCGGAGAGTGAATAATTACAACTGCAATTTTGCAGTCTGCAATTCACACGCTCGCACTTGAAATTAATCGAATCGATTTAAGGGTGTTCTGGTACCTGCGAGTAAAGCCTTTCAGATATCCATTAGATTACCAAATACGTTTTCAAAGTTGCCTCCAAGTTGCTATGTTCGTTTGAAAGCTAATTTGCAAACTGCTGAAAACTTCTTGCTTTCAGCTGTCACTCTTTTTAGAGGAACCAAGTTTTGCGCTTTCAAAAAATATCAATTTCTCGTTCGCTACTTCGTTAAGAACGCATTTTTATACACACGTCAATGTGAATTATTAATTAGCAGAGGCTGACGTTATTGAAATGTGTCCAGATACACGGATTAGCTTATTCTCGCATAACTCGCGAAAAGCAGTTAAACAAACTTCACTAGTCGTGCGAACTTATCTTCATTATCTCAACGTCGGATCTTCGGCGAGTTCGAACGAGTGGGAAGATCTCGCGTCAAAGTTACATTTAAAGTCTCTCTCACTATTAATGTTTTTACGTACAAATGGTAATATAAATCACCCCGGGACGTGCAAAAATGAGCTGTTTGTACTGTAAAATTTATGCGACAATGTTAAAACGAAAAAACTAGGGCGATTCTTTGTCGGTCGTTAAAATCAGGAGCTAGGAACTTTTCAATATGTACAGTTTATTTTACCCGTTGTTTGAAAAAGCTTCCGTTTTACAAAATAAAATTCAATTTATTAGCTAGACAACGAGCCGCTCTTAGCGAGTCCACCAATCGAGAGATCTATTGTTTTGAAAAAAGTTCAAACCAGAAACCATCAGGAATATTTTTGAACTAATGAGCGAGAGCAGGGGGGGGGGATTACCGATGCGTCCTCTTTCGTTTGCACAGCTACCGACGGTAACCCTCGTTCGACAATGTCAGTGTTGCGAATGATGTGTCTGCGGCTTCTGTGCAGCTTCCGCCTCCATCTGTCGGTGGGTCCGAGGTGCGATGCTCGATAGCATCTTGTACTCCTGTCCCCAATCTCTCGGTCCTTGATATTTTTCTCACAATCGTACAGCATAGCTACATTAATTGTCCGCGGTAAAAAGGCAAAAGAAGACCTGCTCTTCTGATGGTATATTTTTGACGATTCCGAGTTATTCTGTTATTCGCTTAATTTATGACTCGCCACTACGCCACGAGTAAACTTATTTTTGTACGCGAACGCATTAATGCGAGCTACGCGACATCTTATCAAAATGCACCAGTTAATGGGTAACACTACCATCCAGCAGTGCATAAAAAAAAGCTATAAGTTTTGGTCGAACGAAGCAACTTTCCAAATAGTCGCACACGAACGTGTAATAGTGGGGAAAAAGTATTTAATTTTAACTGATTTTTCACGACCGAAAGGAGGAACGTTTATAATGTAATCCACATTGTGACTACCACTAAAAAATAGCTTTTATAATTTCTTTTATTTGCGACAACCACGAGGCTGGAAAAATCAACTTTATTCAATTAATCATTAAAAAATGTCAGAATGAAGGGGTTAATTATTTGCAGCCTAAATTGGTGTTGAAATGTAAACAAATTTCTGCGCGTATATTAATTTGACGATTTTTCAGTTGAAATATCAATTAGCAAAAAAGATGTCGAGCGAGAAATAGCAGCATCTTTAACGCGCGTTGTTCATCGCGAAAAGCATAAGAAAGTAAATAAGCGAAAGATTGAAGTTAATGTAAAGCCGAGGAAACTGGTTGGCTCGCAGATACCAAATGCAAGATATCTCTGCCAAGTAAACAAAGCGAGAGCGAGAGAAAGACAGGCTAAAAGAAACATTGTAGAGATAAGAATTATAAAGTCGCAGGTTAGCTTAGAAGCTAGAGCTCAGAATTCTATGCTTAAAAGGAAGAAAATAGCCTGGAAAGATATATGTGTTTTCAAACTGCATTTGACTTCCCTCTTGTTGTAGTAAATTGCCTAGTTGTTTAAATATAAATATAAATTTTACAACGAAGCTGCTTAAATCACCAACTATCTACGCTACATTTGCTATAATTTTCATTATTTTGTCAGACACACCATCCTGTTCGTTAAATTATATTTTTTTTTATGAAATTTATCACCATTCGTACGATACAATGATATTAAACAATAAGGGATTCTAATAAATATGCATACTTTGCTCGCAAAAATTATTTACTTGGAAGTAAAAAATTAACTGTTTTCACTTGGATTATTAATAGGAATATGTAAATACGCACATGAAAAATATTTAAAGAAATCATCTTTTTATTGTAAAAAAACGCCAAGGAAAACAGAACTTACGAACAAAGATGGAAAGAGAGAGAGAGAGAGAGAGAGAGAGGGAGAGTGCAAAGGTTGACGCTCTTGAAAGATGTAATAATTTAAGATGAACCCGAGCGCAAATTAAATTACGTGAGCATGCGCAGAAGGGCGCGAAGATAAGCCGACAAAGATCAATAAAAGAAAGGTGAATGAAGAAAGTGAGATGGAAGCAGAAAGAGCAAAAGGGACTGGCAGAGAGAGAAATAGAGGAATGAAAAGTTTGTATTAGGTGAATGATTGCTTGGATCGGTGATAAAGTCATCGCCTTAAGCGTTGAACCACAGCCGTAAGATGATACATCGGCTGCTGATGCTGAGCCGAGATTATTGCAGAATTTGCTAGCGTTAGAATGCACTTCCCCTGTAACTCTCTTGCTCTATCTCTCTTTATTTCTCACTTATTCGCGCCTTCACACTAGTTCTTCAATATTTCTCAATGTTCTTCTATAGTAAGACTATTTACAGTAAAATATCTTCGGTAACGAGATAAATTTGGTTCTATTTCAGGTTTTCGTGCTAGGCTTATTTCATTGCGTCGAAAAGCAATAAAAATAATTTGCAAACTTTCCAAAATTTTCGAAATTTGTTAAATATGCTTAATGTTCATCTGTGCCTAAAAACGACTTTTTACGTAATCTTCTTTCTTGAAAAAAGAAAAACGCAAAATTTACGGAGGGAAATAATTAATTAAAATTTGTACATCAATTAGGATTTTAATTTGAACACTAGCCATGTGTTTTGAAAAAGTTAATTTTTTTAATTATTAATCAACGTCAAAGTTTGTTAATAATTATATAACGCTCAAGGGCACTATTCTTTTTCGAAATCAACATTTTTCATATCCTCGAATAAATTCTTCGTGTACTACACAAGCAGCCCTTCGCCTTCGTCACATATACCATCGGTAAAAGTAAAATACCACGAAACTCGTATTATATATGTAGTGGACGTGCGTGTGTAAAATCATAAAATCTTAATAAATGCACCGATGAGGTCGGTAAATCAAGGAACAAACGATGACGCTCTCGCAAAATGCATTGCCTTACCTCCCTTTTCCATTTTTTTATTCTGCCTTTCTATATCTCTTTATCTGTCCTTCAGTCTCTTACTCTTTCTCTCTAACTTCGTTTTCATCTTTCTCTTTTCCTCATAGCTTATAATCGGGTTGTCTATCTTACCAAGTGTAGGTAAACTCCGTATGTATTTCTTTGCATCGGTGTATCCATATATCCGCCGACGAGAGAGGAATTAACTTGTTTGCACAAGCTTAATCTTGCCCTCTGATCCAAATGTGTGTATGCGCATGCGTATGTTCTGATCGTGATTTTAAGGATATACGTGTGTTTTAAACATTTTTTCTACTCCTTTTTGCGAAAAAGTTAAATACTGTTTCAACAAAATAACTCGGGTATATAAGGTTGGACGGGATTTTTTGAAATATTTTTCAGGTTACGAATAAGTTAGTTTTTATAACAAGCAACTGCCGTTGCGAAAGCATCTTTTATTGCATATTTAATGAAGAATTTTGCGTAGAATGCAATTATTAGGTTAGGTATTATACTTAGGCACTTGGAGGCTCTTGGTTTTTTCCAAACAACAATTAACGTAGTTTGGATCGCCGAACATTTTACACAACTTTCCGCGCAGATAAGACGTTCGGATTACAATGGTTCGTAAGAAACATTACTTTTAAAATAAGCGTTGATAAGGGAGAAGGTCAGAATTTGCCTTTAAAAAATAAAACTCGGCAAATGTCCGAAAATACCCTCGAGCGGCGCTAAAAATCGCGAGAGGATCGAAACGAATTCCAGGAAGTCCGAGTGTCCTGCGAGTCGGCCACCCACGATCGGCCATAAGTATAATGCGAGGTACGATGCGACATTTGCACGCCCCATAAATTGGGATTTTATCTCGATCGTTCGCCCAACGAATTGTGGGAATAAGACGAAGAGACTCGTTGCGCAACGCTAAATTAGACTTTTCTTTCGTCGCGATTTCTGAATGATACGAATGTATACTTGTGTACGTAGAGCGGGTAGTCTTTTTCTGGATTTTGATTGAAAAAAGGCGGCGCGCGTGTAACGCATCCTCTAAATTGCACAGCTTAATCATTATAAGGAGACGAAAACATTTGATTTACGGCGTAGGTGTGTTTAAAGCAAATAAGTTTCCCGTAAAATCGTGTGCTCGCCGCCGCGGTCTTATCAGATGTCTGGCGTTCTTTGGATTTCTCACTTTGGATTGACGACTGCTTTTCTTACACCCGACTCAGTTCGGATGCGGCGACTCGCCGTTATAAATTTACGGTAAAACAGAACTTACTTCAAAAGTGCGATGGAGCGATATTTAGGTTGACGACGCATACGGTTAAATATAATAGTCGAACAGTCGGTTTGAAAAGTGACGCAGCAATGGGTTCGCCGCACAAGCGCATCTGCATTTATTCCGATCTGCGCAATTATTCACGCGTAAAATAGTTGCGTGGAGCGAGTGGAAATAAAAGGTCAGTGCGCAGTCTCGCAAAAATCAGGTGCGAGCTATAACGCGGAGGAGGTTCAAGGGTGAGAATTGAGGCTTATATCGAGAAAACAAATGCCGCTGTTAGCGCATAAAATAAAGCGGCTTTATTAATCACTGAGTCGAGGAGGAGGTGAAGGAGTTTAATGGCCGTGCGCCTTCAGTTTCCTGTGGCGCACATGATTTTAGCGCGGCATGTATGCGCGCACTGCGTCGCCCACCGTGTGTCAATTAAATTTTGAATAATAATTTTGCTGGCGCGGTAGGCGTGCACGTGCTGTTTATCCTTGCGCCTCTTTGTTCTGACAAATTACTTTCGATGCTGTCGCCCTTTCGAACACTGCAATATTCGTAAAATTCCTGTGGCTACACGTTCGCTTTATCAGACACGACCTTTTCTCGACTCGCAAACCGTTTTCGGCCAACGTTTTGGCGTTACGTCGCGCACTTTATTGCCGATTTGCCCAAATCGACAGCTTTAAACTGAACGCGCGCGAGACAACTTGTAGGCATTAGACAATTGTAGTGCGCGTGAAAAATTTACTTTTGAACGTCGAGTCGTTCGCTTTCGTATTTCAGAAAACGATCGTTACAAATTTCAGTTTTTATAATTCAAAAATAATTTGGAAAATGTTATTTCATCTTGTTGTTGCAACGCAGTTGAATGTAGCATCCACTTTCATAATCTATTGCAAACATTTTTTAGTGAACTCTTTTGCGAATATTCCAAATATTTGTAAAAATATTGTCGTCGATGCAATTACACGTATACGTTGTGACGATATGATTTCCATAATGAATATGCAATTTCATGTGCTCGATTGCTTTTCTAAATTGGTTAATCTTCTTTTTAAAATAAATACGAAAGTTCAAGATAAATAGTAGAATAATCTGCAGCTCAATTATCGATGAATGTTATTTAAAATATAAAATTTATCTGTAATTAGCAACTAAGCAACAATTTTTTTTCATTAATAAATTATCCATTATTGAAATTAGATTTTCGACATTTGTTAAACTACGATGCGCATTAATATCAAGCCAGGATTTATCGTTAAATTCACAAATATTACTGCTTTTGAAAGACAAATTTCGGGCGCATAAACATTTATTCAATCCCAATACTTGGTTGATGGCAAAATAACCGAATAACGGTCGCCGATTTTTTATATCAATTTTTTAAAATGCTTCATTTGACTTTCTTCAAGCGAAAATAATATTAATGTTCTTTGGGCTTGTGCCAATTAGTGTCGACGCTCACTTTTGAAAAATCGACGCTACGATCTTTCGTAGCATTCGCTTATAGATATTTACATTCTCAAGCATACACGCGTGCACACATTCTATATTTCTTTTTTTGCGTATTGCAAACCTGTGTACGCGCTAAATTTATAGCATAAACGAGTATTGTTAATTCGAACGTGTACATATTCGCCGATTGCACACACGTCTACATGTGTATGTATACATTTTAGGAGTCGAGTTGGGTCGCCGACGATGTCAGCGACTGTTGCCGGAAATCAGCCGCAGTATCCCCATCAGGAGTGGGATATCAACGATTCTAATGTGCCAAAGGTACTTGTTTATTTATTTATCACGATCTAATGTTACTGCACTTTTTTAGAACAATCAACTGTATGAAAATTATTTGAAAAAATATTAGTCGAGATTCGGATTTACTTTTTATATTTTATTAAAATTAGTGAAAAACTCTCTCGTGGATAGAGACGCGAAATCTAAGAAAAACTGTTCGATAATCTGTACTATTTAATCGAATTAACAATGGAAATTGCGCAAGTAGTCGACATTGTATGAAACTATAAAGGCCACAATTTTATCGACCGATTTATTAAAGGAAGAATTGCAGAAGATTGTTGTTGAATAGACGTGTGAATCGAGTTGCTCTTATATTCGAAGCGAAGTTTTAATAATAATAAATCTCTCTGCCACTTTCGGGTATTTTAGGTCGTAGAATACGACGCTTGGTGCGAATGGGCGGACGGTCACGTGAGAAAGGTGTATGGCGCAGACTGCGAGGAGGCGCGAAGACATGCTTCCGGCTGGGCCATGAGGAACACCAACAATCACAACGTCAGCATCCTTAAAAAATCCTGTCTGGGTGTCCTCGAGTGTTCTCTCAAGTGTATTCTTCCTGGAGGCGGACGTGTTCATCTTAGACCCGCCATTTGTGATAAGGTACCACAAAATACGTTTTTCTAATCTGCACTGAATTGTTTGAACAAGTCGAAACGAATATCAAGAAACGGGTTTCCTGTTGATTCTCAAAGGAAGTTGACTGTACCTGTGGAAAGTAACTGCTCGACCTTCAGGTGCTAACTTGCGTATCTATCGAGCTTCCCTCTTCGTAAATAAACGACGCTAATTTAATTTTTATAGTAATTAGAGATGAAGACGTTTCGCTCATTCATTGCACAACTGTGGCATTAAAGTCGAATTCCCGATGATCGAAAAACACAAAGGTATCCAAAGGTTGACTGGTGACTTTTTATTCACAGGCCAGAAAGAAGCAACAGGGGAAGCCTTGCCCGAACCGACAGTGTGTGGGTCGACTCCAGATCCATGCCTGTCGTGGACATTGCGGTTACCCAGTTACGCACTTCTGGCGACACACGGATCACGCCATCTTCTTTCAGGCAAAGGGAACCCATGACCATCCACGTCCCGAAGCTAAGTCGACCTCAGAGGCGCGCAGGAGCGTCGGGGCTGGAAGACGAGTGCGCGGTCTTGCTGTTCTCCTTGCCCGGGAGGCTGCACTTGGCTCCAAGGTAAGTGTAACGCTCCGATTGCCATTTTCATAGAAATACTCGTTGAACTAAATTAATTTTTGAAACTACGTTTCATTTGATAAATAAAGCCACGGTAAATGCTAATTTTTATACAACAGAATCAACAACTGCTACAAAATAAGTAAATATTTGTCAAATATTGAATGGGGCTGATCAAATAAATTCAAATTTAAATTTATGTTAGTTTGTTCGTGATTTTTCACGACTTCTTTTACAACTGGTTCATTGTGTTTAAATGTATTTTAAGCAAAATTAATTAATTACAAAACTTTTGTAGGTGATTTACAGTTTGTAATTATTAATTATTCTATTCGATATTTATCACGAGTTTTTTAAAATTTAGATGGATTTTTAAACAATCAGTCTTATTTACAAATACGTTATAAATATCAATTTAAAAAAAATGACTTTGCTGCAACGGGAAATATTTTTAGTTAATGACACTGAGAGGAAATAAACGTCCGAATTCAGAACCTCTAGATCTACCAACGCGATCTTTACAAGCACCGCCGATGGTTGGAGACAAAGGTAAGCACAAATATAAATGCAATTTTCATGTTAGAGCTTAAATTAACTTTATTAAAATTTATTATTATTTTAATATTTTAAATTATCGAATAATATTTAGTTATGAGATATGTTTTGTATATTATAATTAATTAAATGCCAACATCGATTACATCTAATTTACAAATGATAATAATAATAAGAATCTGAAGAGTCCGAGTGGTATGCTAATTAAGTGTATTTCGCAGAATATTCCTGTTCGTGTTCGCCGTTTGAATGCGTGTGTGGGAATGTCCAGCGCACGTATCCAAGCACCCAGTCATCTTACCAGGTAATGCAGCAGCATCACCAGCAGCAGCAACACGAATCCTTGAACATCGGTAATCCATCCAATCAGATGTACAATGCACACGAGCAACAAATGACAGGTAATGAAGCACCGACGTACTGGCCTCAGGAACCTGTAGCGGAGCAGACGGTCTTGGGGTATTCATCTTATCCCAATGCGGAATTCCCTGCTGTATTCGGCAGCGATCTTTTTCAGCCGGAAGAGATTTTCCAATTGGATCAGCCGATTCGAGCGGATTTTCCAATCAATAGCAGCGAGTTAACGAGATCGCCACCAAGTCTTTTGGATCTCGGTAGCGGTACGATTAAATATGAAATGCCCGATATGCACGAACAAACGTACTGGACACAACTACTGAGCGAAGATTCGAGTAGCAGTCATATCAGCGTCCCTCAGGTAGGCTAACACCTTCTTCCACGAAAATAAAAAAATGCTTGTCTCCATTTCACAATTTATGTTGGTTTTAAACAAGGCTTATGCTTTAGAAATATAACACTGAATTTTTCTCGCCTGCTGCAGGGGCACGAGACTGAAAGGGATGCTAATCATGCGCAAACCTGCCCTCCTTACAATACGTATCAGGCTCAAACGAACTGGGCGAACAATCAACACGACTCACGGATGGAATATGCAACGATAAACGGCTCTTACGAGACACCGAAGGAAGTACGAGCTTCGCACTTACTCTCTAGTCATTCCCCGGTTTCCGAGGCCCCAAGCTTTCCGAGCTACGATGATTATCACCAAATGACCCAAATCACAAGCCAACGAACGCATAATTCACCTGGGCAATCTCCTGAGCACCGGCAAAATCAACACAGAATCATCGAAGATAGATTGAGCTACGGCAGCCATCACGATCAACCAATGCAACAGCAATCTCAAACAAGTTCCGAGCCATTTTTCTACCAAAGCAGTGGTACTGATAGATATCACTATACGTGTGACGTTTTGGACACTCGATTGTCCCAGATCACCCCAATGGTCTCTAATAGTAGCATTAGTTACTCCGAAGTCACGGACATGGAATTGCCACCCTTTGTTGATTACACCCTTGTAGGTATGTTGTGCAGCTCCGGCGAAGAACAACACCAGCAACAGCATCATCAACAAAATGGGGGGATTATTCCTTCCTGCCAGCAGCAAACTCTCGTACATAATTATGTTCCTCAACATTAAATGGCAATCACTTTTCACTGATTCTTCACTACGTTACGTTTGAAATAATATCGGAGAAGAATTTTTCAAATTTTTTTAGGCTATTCACGAGTTCAATTATTGCAAACATTCTTCGGGATCAGTTCGAGTTGTAATGTTTGTATCAACCAGATAAAATTTTAAAAATAATGTTCTACGTTTAAATTTTTTAATGCTCTGATATTGTTAATATTTTGAAACCCTACACGCTAAAAAATGTTTGTAGATAAAATGGGTGTAAGAGATCGATAAATAGTTAATTATATCTATGCTATGAATTGCGAATTTTAAAGAGTAAATTTACCTTAATTTTTGAAGTTTGCTTCATATGGTAAAAGTGAATTTTCTCTTTGACGTATAGAGTAATTTTACTATTTGGTTGATACATAGCAAATGATATTCATAAAAGCTAAAACTATCACTCTTATCAATTATTTGAAAACTGCAATGTTGTTACATTTTTTTAATTTGCTGCTAGAATATTTAATCGTACATTGTAACGTGCAATATAAATTTTTCATCAATTTTTATATCAAAAATATATTTTTTACAGTTTACAATAGACAATTTTACTTTATATTTACTTTTCGTTCTCTTATTCTCTTATTCAAAAAATATCTGTTTCAGTCGATTAGTAGTTTTTCTAAACGCTTATCACCTTTAAAATAGATTATCTGTTCAACTCGAAAGCTTTGCCATGATAAAAAATATTGAAAAATATATATAAAATTATTTAAATTATTGCTTTTAAATGTAATTAAAATACATTTATGTGTACTTACTTTTAAATTATTGCGAAGCAATAATACAAATAGTGAAATTCAGTATTCACAAAAGTAATTGTTTCATTTTGTTTTTTAGAAAAAGAGTAAAAGTATATTTTGTATGACAGTGACTATTTATATAATCTTTATCTTATTGTGATAGATACAATAACCATTGCAAATATTTATTTATAACTATAAACGAGCACCTCGAATTCAGTTCCTTTCAAATGATTGTTAAACGTTTAAAATCCTGATAGGAATAAACGAATATAAAATTATTACTGTTTTTGACGAAAAGTATAACATCATTGAATCTTTATAGAATAATCTTTGTATATATCAGTAGAAATTAAAAATTGTAAATATGAATGATACTGTTAGTTTAAACTAGATTAAGGATGTCAGGTTAAAATAAAAATAAAATACATGTTATGTCTCATGTAAAAGTCACTTGCTCTTTATTGATTCATATATAATTAATTGTAATTCCTTTACTGCTAATAGTTATTTTGATGATCACAATGCTTCGCATGCATAAACGCTTTTTTATTATTTATAATTTCAATTTTAATATAATACAATTTTTTAATAAAAAAATAAAATAAATAAAATATGATTTATGTTATGGTTTAAAATGTATCTGTATATTTTTCTTTTCCTTCGCACGTGTATTTTTTTTAATGCTTATGAAGCTTCTGTAATTCCCTCTCGTCTATATTCTAAATTATTGATAGGTTTAACTTACTCGGTTCTATTGCATTCACTTTTATAAACATCCTGAGTTATATTTTAGTGATTATTTAAAAAAAACGCAGCTATAATGTGTTGGGCTTATAATGCATTATTTTGAAGGATTATAAGTATATCAATAATATACGCTGTTTAACATTGCAAAAGCTTTTTTAAACTATAAAGCAGTCGATTTATAACATAGTAATTTTTTCTACTGTCCAGTTTTGTTTTTTAAATAATTTTTTTAAAAAAACAAGTCGTATGATATTAATCAAGATTAAGAAAGCAACACACATTTGTTTAAAATCCATACAACAGGCACGTTTCTTTGATGTTTGAGTTTATTAATTTATGTTTAGTATCTTTGAGAAACTTGATAACATCTTAAATATTTTTGTTGATATGACCTTAAATTTCAAGACGTGCGAAGGTTTAATTGAGTTTAAAGATGTATACAATAACATTTTTTTTTTTTAATATTCAAGAAGCATCAACTTCAATTTAATCATTACAATTAAAAATGATGAAAAGATCAACTATAATTATTTTCCTTATTGGTAGTATGTATTACCACCGTTACATATAAAATATAAATAAACAAATGAACAAAGTACATACTCATTATTACATTATTATTAATAATCGGATGTATCGAAGTTTGTTGTTAAGTCTACATTTTATCGTAAAAAGCATTAAAACGAATGAAAATTTTATTACTTATCATCTTACACAAAAAATAATTTTGTATTTTACGCTTACATGAGATTGAAGTAATTAATTATTAGTTAGAAGTGAAAACGTTAAAGGAGATTAAAAGATGCGAGGCCACTTTACGGAAAATTTAAATAAGTCATATACTTTATTAAATAAAATTACATTTTTATACAAGATAAAAATACGAAGAAAAAAGTTAACGTTTATTTTACAAAAACGTAAAATTTTTTTATGTGCATTAATTTCCCGTTAAGTGGCGATGAATCGCAATGATCACAGCTATTTTATGATACACTATATATGTCTATCTATTGGTAAGAACTATTATGTATTGGTGCTTAATGTTATGAAAAGTAGAAATCCATGTCTCATATAATTTAATATATTGATTTTTGTAGAGAAAGATGAAAGACTCCAAAGACAATGACCGCATTGTTATTAGATTCTTTTCAATCTATTTCTATAAGTTTTTTTTCAATTTTTTTTACTAGTATAAGTAAAAATGAAGTGATGATTAGTAACTAAAAATATTTACATATTTTTTTTTAACATTTTTCCTAAAGAAATAATGAAATAAAACATTAATTTTGATAGACAAATGCCGTAGTTTGTGCAAATAATTGTGAAATTAACAAATGAATAGTTTATAGTGCAGTACTCAATTAAATAATGTGTGTGTGTGTGTGTGTATATATATATATATATATATATAAATCAGTCATCATAAAGTTTTATAAAAAACAAAAACAAAAATTAATTTAGTCATCATGTGCAGTATTAATAATTGTTTATATATATATCGAAAATGTCTTATATTTCACGATAAAAAATTATACGTAAAACTAGAAGAATTTGAATTATTTTTATATTTAAACTATTACGTGTTGTATCAATGTATATCGTTAAAATATACAATTTTAATATAAACTACTAAATTAAAGTGAATATTGAGTTTGCATATATTATAAAACTTATAAGATAAACTCGTCACGAAGTGCAGAGATTAACTACATATTTTTCCACACAGTAAAATTACTCAAAGTTCATGTTTTTGTGTTTTTTTATTTATTTTAAGAAACGAAGACAGAATTGATGGATAAAAAAGCTCTATCTGTATCGTTTCAATTCGATGTCTTTTCCTTGTATTACTATAAAAAAGAATTTACGCTGGTATCCGTTTATACGTTTATTTTACCCAAGCAATGTGAAAAAGAAACTAAAAATTCACAACATGCTTTTTTAAATTAGGTCCTCATCAATATTTTTAGTTATATCTTTCATTTTTTGATGATTGATTTATATATCAATTGATAAGACTATATATTATCAAGAATAAAAAAAATCACAATTACAAATTTTACTATTGTATATCTACAATAATCCACAGCATTTGATTTCATTCATATTTGATGTTTGCATTTATCTAAAAAATGTTTTTTCTTGTTTAAATACTCATATCACAATAAAATTCCAGAGAACTTCACAGTGCTTTCATGCTTATTCTTTGAAACACATTTCTTCATGTTTGCTCTGAACTTGTTTATCATTTGAAAACCTCAATGAAAATGTGCCTATAAACTCTGGCAGGTTTTGGCCTTTCGTTCAAAGTGTTACTTTTCTGAAGAATCATAAAAGTTAGTTTTCTAGACAACATTCCTTGATTTTCCAACAATAATAGAAGTTATCTTAAGTTTTAGCGGTTGCAGCGTGCCTCTGAAGCGGTTTCACTCGAACTCGATAGAATCTCGTTCCCTGTGGAACCCTGTAGCGATTTTCCGACTGTAATTTAAAAATCGTGTCTTAAAAACCAAATACAAATTTATCTTATTTGTTTAAATTTTCTTTTAATCATTATTATCTAGTTTATCCTCGATATATTATTATTTAATTTTAGAAATAGTTGAATCAATGATTTTATATCGATCGAATGTTATTTGTGCGTAAAAAATATCGCTAGTATTTTTTTCTTTACACGAGACTCTATTTTTTATTATATCATCGCTGTTCGTTAATTTTCAAAAACAGTTTGTTCAACAATTTTTTTTTAATTCATGTAATCGAACACTATTTTGATGATCAATGAAATTAATCGGTGTGTTTATATGAACGTACATTAATAGATTAAACATTTTCTCTGAATTAGCGTAAAAGCTTGTAAACAATAAATTAAATATCGTGCATATTTTACGAACAGAAAAATTATTAGGGCTTAACCTTTCTAGCTGAACAATACTCCTTCTCAACAACCTCAGCGAAAACGTATAATCTTACAGGTAGTCCATCGGGACAATTTTTAAGGTCCAAATCACGGATGCAGTCTGAATTTAAAAAGTAAAACGTCGAAGAGTCTTGCAGAATGGTATAATTTCGATGCGCCTGGTCCCACAGAACTAAAACGACGTCGCCGGGATTGCAACTCATAAAGGTGATTTTCTGTTGTTGTACGAGGTTACTCGCGCTTTTGGTAAGTTTGACACGGATGGTTGTAGGTGGACCACTTATCGGTCGTTGGCTAGCTTCGGTGCTTGTAGCTGCATCCGATCGATTTAACGAGGAGTAATCCGCGACCAGTGAAACAGATGCATACATTTCTTTATCGCGGTTGTCCTCGGAAGTCGAAGCCAGAGAATTGCAGCTCAGAGATTCTGTTGTGAAGTTTCTTTTGGAACGATCTTGTACTGCTTTAAAAAGGAACAAATATTTACTCGGCGGCAAATAATTTAATCTAACTTACTCTAGACAATTATTTGTTAATTTTGATATATATTGTAACGAAGATCGCGAAACTCGGTGGATAGACTTGTAGGAAGTTCAGGTTGTTCATAATACATCAATAGCCGGGGAAGTGTGAAAATGACGCAAATTTCACGAAATTAAGGAAGGGAAAAGAACCGAAATTCCAGCTTGACGATCGACAGCAATTCAAGATAAGCCAATGGATGTCAACTATAATTTTTTATTTTTTGCTTGTGCACGGAGTGGAGAGTTCTATTAGCCACGATCACTTTAGTTCTTATAAAATGACTCACAGATATATTATATACGATACCAGGTTGTTAGTCGCTAGTTGTTAATTTGTATATCCGTATTAAAAGTATTTCAAGCTCATCTCGCGTCCTCCAAAAGTATAAATAAATATTAAACAGGTTTAATGGCTTATCGAATGTTTCTTTGTTCTTTTATTTGAACAAAATTCGTTAAAACGTCTCCTTAATTTATTTCTTACGTTTAATTTAAATATCTTCTCGCATGCCCAATAACCGTCTTTATAAATACTTAATAAGGTCGTTGACACAGATAGACGGCAGGTTAATGATAATGTTAAAACCGATAAGTATGTGTGTTCCGACACAAAGCTTGGAAAACTTGGATTGCATGCTCCGGAGTATCTTGATATTGGGTTCCGGAGCAGAAGATAAATTGACTTTTCGCCTATCACGAGAAATGATAGACATCGAACAACGTGGACTGCAGCAGATTTGCTCGAGAAAGAGTTATTTGAAATCTATGTTTAAACTCCCGAATTTTCCCGTGACAATATATACGTATAACTTTTTTAGTCGATTAAATTTGTTCAAATTTCAAGTGCAGCAAAGTTTTCTTACCCAATTCAACATCTAGCCTAGTTCTCTCGCTTTCTGCAGTTTCACCTTTGGACTCTTTCCGCTCCTTGTTCTCGCGAGATACCCTCTTATTATCTGACTCTAATATTTCCAATCTTCCAGGAAACGAAACCAAACTATTGTCTTCTTCTAATCTTACCTTCTTCGACTCAGACACCCTAACTTCATCCTTTTCAGGTTCTATTGTTTTTAACGCCTCCGCGAGTTCAATATTTGACTGACTCATCTTTAGTTTCCCATCGTTGAGTTCGCGTCTTAGCTCATCTCGTTCTACGTGCAGTGCATATAAAATTTATTGGTTTGAGAGAAAATCAAAGATTTCTAATAGTTTGTGACGATTTTAATATTTATCGTGATAATTATACAAACAATTCCAACCCGTGCAGTAATTAAAATATAATTATATTTTTATTAACTTTGTTTTTAAATGTTCATTACAAATTAATTTTATTTATACAGTTCTTATTTTTAAAAATGCTTAAATTTTAATTGGAATTTCTTTCTACCTATTACTCTATTGATATTTAATAATCGTTAAAAATAGCATACACTGTCCGTACCATTTTTATTATGTACAATCGTTGACCTTCGTAAATATTCACTTAAAATGTCGATAAAATCACGCATACAATTGTTTTTACCTACTCTCCGGCTTTCACTTATTTTTTTTTATATATCGAAATATATCTTTCCGTATTTGTCAGCAATTTAATTTAAATAATTTCTGTTGCATACCTCTAAAAGACGCAAAAGGTTCTCCCGCTGCTCAAGTTTTTCGTGTTCACTTATTATTTTCTTATCGAGCGTCAATTTGTCGACTTCAAGTTTTCGAATAGCAGATTCTGCTTCGTTGAGACGCTGCACCGTTGATTTGTAATGCTGGCATTCTTCGAGTAAAACTAACTCTCGTTGTCTGTAATGGTCGAGTTCTCGTTCGTTTTTATTGATTAATTCATTAGCTATTTTTAAATCTTGAGTAAACGAAGCTCGTTCTTGTTCGATAGCTAGACGAATAGCTTCTTCCTTTTCGATTTTTAAATCCTTTATCGCTTGTTCAAGGATTGTTTCATGGTTGACCAATTCTATCATATCTACACGCTATAAATGTAATAAAAGCTTTTTAGATTAATCATTTAAACCCCGATATTAAAACAGATATATTTTTCTTTAACTTAAATTCTTTTTATAAAACCGATAACATTTTATTGTTTAAAAAAATTAAAAAATAAAAAATAATTAGAACAACAAATATAATTTACGTATATAATTAAATAATTTATAATTATTTATTTTTGTGTTTAACGCATACTTCAATTTTTTCAAGACTGGAGTCACTGGGGCTGCGTTCCATCGTTGATGCAGCCATTAACTTAAATCTGCTTCTAATGGTTTCCAATTGTGTTTTGCATTCCAGTTGTAATTTTTCTGTTTCTTCTTTGATAGCCTTTTGATGTGCCGCCTCAGCTGTTGACAATTTCTCTTCCAACTCTCGAATTCTATCTTGAAAAGAAGCTTTCAACGTGTTGGTTTCCAATATCCTAGCTTCATTTGTTTCCTTTATAATATTGTCTTTGTCAATCTGTGTTTTTTCTAACCTATCTTCGAATTCTCTGCAATACAAAATTATTGAATATAAATTTAACATTAAACTTAGCTTGTTAATAAAACGAATTCGAAGTAAAATTTTCCGAACTATTTATCTCTCTTTAGGTATTAATTTAAAAGTCAACAGATATCTTTTTTAAGGAAGAATTTTTTTAAGCAATACTTGAATAAATTAATATATTTTTCAATTTTTATTCCAACTAGAATACACATAAAAAGAATAATAGTTTAATTTTTAGTTTCCGTCAGAATTTTATTAAAATAAGAATATCGTGAAAAGTTTTCCAACAATTTATAGTAAAAATATTAAGAATAAATATAACATTATTTAAATTTAGGCAAATTTATCTTAAAAATATATTTTATAGAATTCTTTTAAACTTTTATTTGGAATTAAATAGTTCCTTTTCAGTATTAATCATCGCATATATTTTCTATTGTAATTCAAATAAGTCACAATTAGAGATCATTAATTACGCATTTATCAATGTTAAGTAATGTACTAATTATCGCAGATGCTATTTCAACTTAGTAGATTTTCAATCTATTTTTGAATATTGCATTATTAAGGTTTTTTAAAATGAATTCATATTTACTGCAGTTTATAACTTATAATTATTTTTTACAACATAAAAATTGAGTTGAATGATAAAAAAATTTCAATCCGTAAATAATATTACCTATAGACAGACTGTAGTTTATGCATTGCTTGTTGCTCGTCCTCAAGCTTTTCCCTCATCGTAATGAGTAATCTCTCTTGATCAGTATATGCTTGCTCTTTATCTACCAAATTCCTTTTTAGATTTTCTAATTGCTCGTCTTTCGCCTTTAGTAGCTTCTTGAGATCCGAGAGCTCGAATTCATGATTAAGAGTCAATTCCTGTTCGTGCTCGTTTATAGCGCACGTGTTTAATTTCACTATTTGGCCAATTTCTTCCAAGAGTTTCAATGCACTTGTCCGATCGATCGATGCCTGTTCCTTAAAGATTTTAAGCTCGTGCCGAAGCCCAAGTAGAGAGTCGGAGGCGACAATTTTCATGTTGCGAATTACAGTTCGTAGACGTTCCACCTCATCACGCGTATTCCCAAGATTTTCCTAAAATTTATCAGGACAAACAAGATATTGTTTTATTTCTTACGAAAATATCAGTAATTCAAAAAAGTTTGAATAGTCGGTAATTCAAATTTAAAATACTGCAACTTGAAACAAACTAAAAAATATCTAGTACACTTTGTTTGCTTACACCTTTATATCAAAAATTGTTATTTACTTTTTAAATTTTAATTTGCAGCTTATAAATATTAAACTAACTTCATTAAATTAATATTTTATATAAAACTAAAATTATTACGAATTTATATGTAATTTTAATTTTTAACGTTTTTTGATTACTTTAAATTCAGAGATTAGCAATGATTTAGAGAATTAAGTATCAATCTTTATCACGAATTATTTGATTTATTATTAAATTATATATAAGAAACGTACGAATAAAATTGGATTTATTGTTTTAATTGAACTCGATATTTTATAACTGAAAAATTAGCCTTTTAATTGGGATGTATAAATAAAATTATATAATTAATATATTCCAAGTAAAATTCAAAATGGTAATACAAAACTTGACCTATCTTAATAATAATTTTATTTAAAAAAAAAAATTACTTTCTAAATAAACGATAATTTGTGGTACCTCATCTAATGTTCATTAGAAATTATGTCTACCAGATTTATATATTATTTTATAAATATATATGTTATATTTTGAATACAATGTTGTCTTTCTTCATATTCAATTTTTTAATTTCAAGAATTTAGTTTTGATATCAACTGTGTTGAAATTTTAATTACAATTTCAACAAATTTGACATTAGAACTAGCTAATTATACGAAAATAATAAATGTATTGTTATAGGTTAAAGTGAAAAAACGTTCATTATTGCCTGAAAGTAAAATACATACTGGAATACATTGGAAAAGGTGTCGGAAAAAGAGTGGGGATAAAGTGCGACGGCAGCTATCCTGAAAAAAATCAAAATGGGATAAACAAACTCGAAACTATGAATAACAAGTTTTTAATAATTTTTTTTTTATTTGATTTAATTTATAGATTAAAAACTAAATTTATGAGCCGTGCTTTAGCAAAATATAAATGGAAAAATAATATTCATAGCAATATGAAAAGTAATATTATATGAGTATATGTTAATGAATTAGTGCTTAATTATAAGCTGAGAAAGATTTTATTGCGACTTAAAATATCCGAAGTATTTAAAATATAATAAATAATTTATAACAAGCAAAAAATTTACCTGATTGTTATTATAATAATTAAAACATTGATGAAAATATAATAAATATATTTTTAGAATATATCGTAACAAGCAAATACGAGTAATTTTATTTCTTTTTTTTTATTAAGGATATATTGATAAGGTTGTAAAAAAATTAGTTTTTCACTTCAAACTATGAAACAATTTTTTTTTTAAATATTTAAAAAATTATTTAAACTACGTTATTATTCTTACACTTTACTTCATAGTAATTGTAATAATATTCAGTATCATTTTAATACCATTTAATTTGGTTATTTTAATAGATTTTTACAAAAACAATGAATTAATAAAATCAAAATATAAAATTAATAATATATAAATTACTAAATGTTACAATAAGAGTACGTTAAAAAAATATTTTTTAACGCAATACAAATTATATTTATATTGAGTGTATTATTAAGTCAAACACGTGTTCAAACATAAAAATTTTAATAGTTTCAAATGAAAACCATAATTAATTATTACTTGTATCGATCAATTGTGATTAATAGAATTGGTTAATATTTTTAATATTTAAAGTTTAAATAATGAAGTTATTAAAAAGATTTTAATTTATATCTGCATTTTTAACAAGAGTTTTGAAAAACTTTGTAAGTATTAGGAAATAAAATATTTTTGAATCTTGAGATTCGCTATCCTCATCTAATATATTGTTAGATACACAATTACGGAAATATTTAAATTTACAAATTACAATCTTTAAATTATATAACAATGCATGTGTTATATTGCATATAGAGTATAATTATAAAAAATTAACATAATGTTTTGCTCGTATAAATTTATTCTACTATTTAACACGACAATGATCGATAGCTATTATGGTAAATTATTATAGTAGAATCATATGTAAATTATTCGATTTGAAATATGTTAAAAATGATGTATGGAAATGAACATTAGTCAAGAATAGCGATATATCTTTTCTTTAAAAATTAATACTGTAGTTTCGTAAGTAAATATCAATGAAAATGATATGAAAAAGTACCAGTTCCTTTTTGTGGTAACAGAAATGAAAAAAATTAACTGTAACAAATTGAACTACTAGAATAAAATTTCGACAAGTACGTTGGGCAGTTGGATGACATCGTGTCCAATACCTGAAGTAGGGACACGACAGCTTGATGATGACTGTCTGTTGGATGTTCGCTGAGACTGCTAGGAAGCGACTCATCCATATAAAAATCCGTGGATAAAAAGTCATTTGTTGGAGCTGGATTTCCAAGAGATGGGCTACTAATGTCACTTCCAGAGCGTCTTATATGCCTCTTTTGCTGTCCGTCGCACGAGCTCGCGAAAGTAGAAACCGGGAATTTTGGGGACTTGGGAGGAGTGGTGTTAGTGTATTCTACACATTCAGTTAGCGGACTCAGGGGTTGCTGTTGCTGTTTCTCGCTGGTAGATGAGGGAGGAAAATATAGGAGTTCGCTCGAATTGGAGGAAGAGGAACGGTTGAGGGGCGAGATATTAGTCAAGGTCGAGGACGTTGATATTGAGGCACCAACCTCCAATTGCTTCTGGCGATTCTGCTGGTAGTGTTGTTGCTGCTGTTTTGTACTTTCGTAGCCAATTAGATTTGAATCTATCGAGGTTTGCCGGATCTTTTCGAACTCTTCTGTGTCGGTTTCAGACTCAAATCCTCTCCTATAATAATCACGCATAGTTAAATGTACAATTAGATGAATTCCAATGTTTTATCGATATTTTCAAACACTAGCGAATCCCTATAAATTTGTATTCGCGATAAATTTAGGTATAACTATACTAACTACCTATTAAGACACGATAAAAAATAAAACGAAATAAAGGGAACGTTGGAAAAGAAAAATGATATAGTTTGAAAGATTAAAATTAAAATAAATTCAGATAATTAACTTTGAAAAATATCCATTTTGAATACGTACTTATCGCTGTGTAATGGAGGATCCTCCTGCTCCTTTGGTAATATGTCCACACGCATCGATGTACTTTCCTTCTCTTTATTTTCATCGCTGCTACTATCGCTAAGACTTTTGGAGAAGAAAAACTGCGTTATGCTATTCAAATCTGGGGTCGATACACTAAGAGTTAAATCTGGTAACTGCTGCCTCAACGATTCTATATCTTCAGCTGTGAGCTACAATTTTAATCGTTCCACTTAGATATATTTATATAAAATTAATTAATTATTCAGCGATTTCCGGACAAGCTTAATAAATAATATTTACTGTTTAAAATTTTAATAATTTGTGAATTTAAAACATCTAATGTTTGCTTATATAAAAATTAAACGCGTTGTTTAATTTGTCCTTATAATGAATTATGCGCGACGAGAGATTTTTGTTATAATCCATTAGGCATTTTAAGAACTTGTGAGAATAGAATAAAATTACCTTAGGTAATCCGTTATCGAAGACTGACGGTGCTTGGGTAGCAAAGGGAGGCGGCGTATCCTCCAGCCCGGGAAACAACGTATTCAAAAAGTGTCCTTCGAACTTATTCTGAAATTCGCGTCTCCTTTTGATCTCCAAGTTATGGATGCTAAGCAGTTGGCAAGCCAGATTGTTTGCCCAGACGAGAAAAGCCTGGGAGAAGGCTCGTCGTCGCACCACCTCCACGATTGCGCTTACATACATTTGAGGGGCCAGATGAATTTGACGAAGGATTTCGAGCTGACGACGTAGTCGACGCAAACTTTCGTGGTACATCACCAGCTTTCCGTCCAGTTCCATCATCTTGTTTTCAACGTACATAATCCATTTAAGGCGTCGATGGATACTTACAGAGAGTTCCTCTTTGGCCTAAGAAATTTTTTTTTAAAATTGAGTGCTTCAAATCAATAAGTCTAGTATTTTAAAATTACAGAATACCATAGATCTTTTTTATTTGAAAATTATTTACGAGGTTCTTTTACGCGCGTATCGGTAAAATAATTCAATGAGTTAACTTTGAAATAAGACCCAGAGCTTATCGCCAGCCGCCACTTGTGCCATTGTCAATCAATGAGAAATAAAGCATTCAACCCGTAAAATTATTCAATAGTCTATATTTTACTTGGCTGTCTGTAAACTTTAGCGAGCAAAAAATAAACCTTTGTGCATCTTCGTCGTATGTCGCGTAGTTGATTATGGTTTTGAAGCATAACAAGCAGCTGCTCACGGTGTGACGTGCACAGATCAGGAAGTACACTGTCATCGTTCAAATTAGATACACGAGTTTTATTTTGATGAAAGCCCTGCGCAAGTTCAGTCTGATCATGTACGAGTTTCTTCATTTGGACCATTAACTGCTGTAAACTGAAAAGACGTTCCCCCAAGCCTCGTATTTCCTTCATTTCTTGTTTATTAGCTGCTTCGATCGCACAGCTCACCTGGACGAAAAAGACGATATAGTTGAAAACGATTATTTTTTAAAACCGAGCGTTAACATTCTTTTAAATGAACAAATACATTGGTACGTGGAAATTAAAAAAAAAAAAAAGCAAATAATGTGATCGAGACAATTGGATTCGCATTGCTAAAATAAATTATAATACAATATTTCAATCGTTGTGTGCTCCGCAAGTCTTTGGAGTAAAAAGTATTTTTAGAAAAAGCGTTTTAGAGAAATATAAAAATATGATTAGGTCAATTTGGACGAACGCGTAACAAAATCGAATTCGAGACTTTTGGAGCATTTATTAATGACGGAAAATAAAAAAATTACCTCAGTCTTCAGAGCTTCCATAACGCGCTCGTCGAACTGCTCGAGGCCACGCGAACACTGATCTGCGACTTGTTCCAAACTACTCTGATTGTCCTTGGCTGAAATCCACTTGAGAAGATTAAGTGCGTCTGTTACTTTTGATGTATCCTGCGTTGATATCGAGTCCGTATTTATTGTATCTGCCTTTTGTTCATCGTCGGCACACATAAGACCTTCGGCTTGGGCCCGCAAAGCTGGCAGGATTGGGATCTTTTCAAGAGTTCGCAGATCTAAGCCGAAGCTGAAATTTAGAAATTTGGAAGCGTTAAATTAATTAAAAACGTTAACATTAATTTTTGTTGAAATAAATATGAAATTTACAGTATATTCTAGTTAAGTTAGTGATTTGTAAACAAATATTTATTAAATTCAATGTTTTAATAACTTCTCATTTTCATTGATTTAAAAAAATGCAAAAAAATTTGAAAATGAAAATATTCAAATGAATCCAAATATATTTAGCCGCATTAGTTTGAAGGTTTATTAAGATTTTGATGAAACTAATTCTACATTTTTCTCACAATGTATTTTTACTTACAAAAATTATTAATTATTATATTTCTCCGTACAATATATTTAATCCAATAATTTTTTTCAAGATGGAAGATTAACTTAAATCAAAGTGTAGGATATAATTATTAGTTATCAATGTTGTTATCGAAGCTATAATACAGATGTGACTGAAGTTTACAATAAAAATAGGAAAAATAAAATTTTATTATAAAAATCTGAAAAAATATCTATGAAAAGTTAGCAATTATTTTGTATTATTATTTTGTATCGTTATACACGAAGACCAATAACTTCTTTATATTTTATTAACATAAAAGACGCGCAAAAACAGAATGTTGAAATGTTTTTAAAAGCTTTAGAATTTTTCCGGATAAAATAATTTATTTCGTAAAAAAGTTTAAGACTAAAAATATTTCTCATAGGTAATTTATTAACATTATGCCTCAAAATTGTTGCGGAATATATATTATTAAATATTATAACTAAATATGGCTACAAAACTATTAATAATATTTACAATAAAATAAAATTAGCTTAAAAAATTAATTTTAATACATATAGAATTCTATTACCACAAAGATAATTTGAAAATAACATTTTTATCAGTTAACTATGGTGTCATCAAATTTTTATAAGTTTACGTTGGTAAGACTAACTTTTCGAGAAGTTCCATGTGCTGCTGTCGCTCTGACAAGTATATCGCAAAATTTTGTTGTAGCACCTCTGCCCGAGACTGGAAGGTCTGAGTAATATCCTCGAGATTAGCAACAACAGCAGCCCAACCTTGCTGTTGCAAATGCTGATCGTGCACAAGACGTTCACAGATATATGTCTGGTCACGTGCTAGGCCACAGCACTGTTGGGCCAGTTGGGCCCGAGCGACGAGAGTTTGATATGTCGCCGGCATTACAAGCGACGTATCCACTTGGGTCTGTAGGTCGACATCTAAATTAACAAAAATATTAAGTGCTCGTTTTGAATGCATTTTTTAAATTAAACTTAAACGAAAATTTTTTAAGATAAAATTAAATTATAGACAAAGTTCATTGTTAGGAACTTTAAAACAAAACCATAAAACATTAAGAAAGGTAGTGTTAGCTATTATTATTATTATGTATTATTGTATTTTAAAATAGGTGAATTCTATCTTCCGAAAGAATTATTTTTTACAAACTTAAAGCTCGTTCGTGTAAAGATGAATAAGAAAAAAGAGACGATGTAATTTAAAATTTTCCTTATTATATTAATCTATAAATGCATTCGTTCATAGGTACCTTATTTCTTTGCTTTAAAGAAAAGAAGAGAATTTGAAACTAATATTGCATCTATGAGTTTCTTAATAAGGTTATCGTTTTTTCTTTTCTTAAAAGTAGCATTTTTATTTTAAAAGTCTACTTGAAAGATGACAATACAAATGTACAATTATTGAATTACAATTTAAAAATTTAGAATCAAATTTAATGAAATAATAAATTTTTATATAAGAATGGTCATGGCTGATTACAATAATTAGAATTTCAAGTGCTTAAAATAAAATAATAAACTTTTTTTATAATTGATTATCGTTAAAAAAATATGCTAACTTTGAATTGCGCTATATATGTTGATACACAAATAGCATTAGAGATAAAATTAGTGATTTTACTCTCATCATTTGTTCGATTAATTTTTTCCTCCATTAGTAAAGTGTTCAATAATTTCAAACATCATTACGATTATTTCAACCAATTCTCAAATATTTGTATTCGTGTGCTTATATTTATCCTACAAGCCGTAGCACAATCAAAGAATCAATCGAATTGATAAAAAAAAAAAAAAAAAAAACAAATTAAAACAAATTTATGTACCAGCCAATCGAGTAACGACGATAAAAATGAAATTTGATACGTAGATAAGTGATTAAGATGCTGTAGTAGACTGCTGTCTCGATTTCATCGCGCGGTTCGCAGCCTCTGCTCAAAAGAACAATCTAAAATCTTGACATGATTTGAAAATTCAAGGGCAGTCACAAAGAAGTAGCTACTGCTTTTGGGAAAGTTGCGTCAGACAGGTTACCTTTAAGCGCGATAAAAAACTGACTTTACATGCGTCTTACACTCATTCACGGGGAATTACGAGATATCACGCACAGAAGATTCCAGTCCCCAATGTTTTAATTTGCGTCGAGGGCATCTAATGTTTTCATTCTTATAATACATTCAGTTCTTACTGAAACGGAACATTTTCTCCGTCAAAGTTTTTAGTTAGTATCAAATTATGTACGTTTAATTTAACTACCATTACATTTCCCCGGTAAGTATACGAGGTAATTCACCTATATCATGTGTAATATACATTTATACGAATGCAGTTTCGTGCCTATGACAAATTTAAAAATAATATTTAGTTATAGTAGTCTGTGTACAAATAAAAAGACTATAACAGAAATTGCACATATATATATAGATGTATAAAATTAAACAATAAATTTTGAAAACAAAGATAAATGTTTTTGAAGTACCGTTGTATCTCCGTTTATAGACTTCCAATTTCTAGTTACAAATTTCTTACAATTATAGATAATAATTTTTTAAGTTAGATAACAAATATAAGAAAAAGATATAAATAAATTATATTTTAAAGCCAAGTTTTCGCATTTAAAATAAAAAATTTTAAAATTTTATTTGATTAGAAGTCGTTACTGCTTAAAGTGTAATTAAACTTTGTTATTGACCTAAAAACCCACTACCACTGTAATTTTTCGATCTTATAGGACAAAACTGATAACGTTGTCAGCATAAAATAACTAATTACATAATTTCTCTTATAATAATTTATATTGTTTTTCTATTATTAAAAATTAATATCATATAATATTAATAACAATAATAACTCTCTGAAATATATATTATCAACTTTATAAAAATTTATATATTATATTTTATGATATAGTTTACAAGATTTATTAAATTAATAACGTGAAATCCGTGAATTCCAAACAATTTCCAACAAAAAATCACACTGTATGGTAAAAATTTGGGCAATTGTAATTGTAATTTATCGAATAAAATGAAATAATCACATTATTTGAATATTTAAAAATTTTGTAGATATGTTAAAAATGCTGTTGAACATAATCTACTAATATTTATTTTTAATTTAACTATTAAAATGATATTCAATACCTTTTAAATTTTATGCATGAAAAGGGACAAATGTTTTTTATTATCTTATTGTCTATAGTGGTTAGTATTATTTTCATAAAAAATCGTTCTCGCTTAAAATCCAAGATTGAGATTTAAGTTTAAATGCTTTTTAAAAGGTTTTTAACGTTTTTTATGGCTTTTGGAATGAAACAAAATCTGTGTCAGCTACGAAATGCATTCTAATATCAAAGTATTTCATAATTAAGTATTGAAAAAATTAGTTCTCAATAAAAAATGTATTTAAACTATACGCTTACTAATGTTGAAATTTTTTTAAAAATGGAATGCTTAATATTCTGTGGACGAAATTCTTAATGAATAAATAAATAATAATGAGCTCGTTGATGTTCGAAATTACAGATTTCTTAAAATTTTTCAGGATTGATTAGCAGAGACAACAATGTACAATATACATTCTACGTAATTCTATTAAATTTCACGTAAGCAATGTACATTTCGTTTCTAATAAGAAATTTGTAGCAAAATTTATTTTATTTTTATATTTTAAACATATAAAAAAAATCCAACCCGAAGTTATTAATTGAAATCAAGGCTAAAATGTGAATTTTATAAGTCATACGCTTAACTTACGAGGGATCGTTGACTCAAATTGATATCGTTTAATTATTACGAATACTCTAAGTGCCTAGTTGCACATGAACTATATTACATTTAAGTGCGCCGAGGTGCAGATGCTGTAGAAGCAACGCGATTGCTCATTCGTCGGCTACGCAAGAAACACTTGGAGGATTGTTGTACTCGCTCCTCCAATCGCCTGACAAAAACAGTCAAATCTTAAGGAATAAAGGTGGACGGTGGTATCAGGGAGCTAAATACGCTAAATACAAACCTCTTCCTACAGGTTGTATGGTAAAGCGGCGTGGCGCTCACCGACCAGCGATGGATCGTCCAGGAGCGTCACGAGACGGTAGCATCGGTGTTTTCGTAAGCGTCATCGGTACCGAGGTCAGACATTATCTCGCGATATTAGACCTCGCGAATTTCGCTTTTTACTCACGAGTACGCGAGGCTGACTTTTCCCTCTCTCAGGGTGAAAGCTTCGTTTGAATCCGAGCGATAATCAGCCTCGCCAATTAGGCTTCTATGTTTCTTTCTTTTGCTGCGGAGATACGCATTAGCGAGTATCGGTGTGTTCCACGCACATGCTACGATACTTGTTATGTTTTTGCTGCGGACGCATTTTACATATACACATTTTCATTAAAGTTTGAGCAGAAATCGCAATTTAAATAATAATTTTTGATCGTTATATTATTGAGTAATTAAAAGTTGTTTCAATTTTATCAAACTGCTTTTAATACACACACTGTATATTTGTGATTTATAATTTCAATCTTAAAATTACAAAAACGGTAACTTAAATTGCCATGTGCGTATAAATCAAATCGGGTGAAAGTTTTTTTTTTAAATAACATTTAGAAACGTACGAATACGAATATATTGAGATTTATAAAATAATCACATTTCTTATTGTTATTATAAAGAGGATGAAAATAAAAACTTGTCAAAATTTTTTAATTTCACAGCAGAATTTCTTTGGATTGTTGCTTACTATGTGTATGCAATATAACCACTATTTACGATTATATTTTCCGTATAATTTTTCGTGAATTTTCACGTTTCCGAATTTATAAATTTTTTTGCGCTTTGGTATAGAAATGTTGTAAAAATAATAAAAATAAGAGTTTGTTAAGTATTTAAATTTATCCTGAAAAAAAGAACATCGAAAAAAACATCGATAATATAATACGATTTCATATAATAATTTTTATTTTTATTTTATAAAAAAATCTATACATAAATAAATTAAATATTAATATAAAATATATCAATAATAAAATTAATGCATAAATAAATTTAACGTTCTTTGATATAAAAAATAAATATTACTACTTATAATGTAACACACGTACAAAATGAATACGTGTACATGATACGCAATAATAGTTGACCTTCGTTACTTTTCAAACCTCAGCAGATGAATTCAATCTCGATCACTGCGTAACTTCATCTAACTAACACTCGTCGAAAAGTATCAGCGTAATTATAATATGCATATCGGTAAGACGTTTACACGATAATAAATAGTGAAATTTGTCCGAGTTGTAATTGTTTGACTTGAAACGATAAAGACACAGTTTTTATCTCGAAAAGTAGTTTTATACAGATAATCAATTTTATCATATTTTGAGTTACCACGATATTATATAATACATTATATAATATGAAGCATTATATAATGAAATGCATTTCGAATTTTTTTATTTCTAATATATTGACATTCTATCTTGAACTCATTCGATTAGTAAATTTTGATTTTTGACATACCATTATAAGTGTTACCATTATAATATTTAAAAACTCCTGTAAAAGTATATACTAACTTAAATTCATTTTTCAGTATAATTTATTTTAATTCAACTTGTTAAAAAGAATCATAAAATAAATTAGTGTTTAGTTTGCTTTATAGCCTCATAATTTTTAATTTTTTTTTTAATTTGATATTTTTCAAGACATTGAGTATATTATTGTTTGTTTTTTACGTAAAAAAAAATTTGAACAGTGATGAGGACAGCGTTTTAACCGATACTACGAACTAATTAATTAATTAGATTGAAGTTAAAAAAGTTTGTTTTTGATGTTAGAATCTATTTGGTTATAAATTGCATATTAGAATTTATATTTTAATTTAACAAATGAAGTAATAATGACTTATATTAATTTAATTTTAACTTAAACGCTAAATCTAATTACAACCTAGTGAATCATAAGAAAATTTTAAACTTAACATACACTATGAAGCAAAAATTTTATTATTATGTATGTCACGAATCAATAATCTTTATCAAATTAATACACAAATTTTTTATATAACATTCGTTTAAAAATTATTTAGATTGCTGGGATACAGAAATATGAAAGTTAACTTTTTTCACCTAATATTTTAATTTGTATTAATTAACGCTATGTTCATTACAATTGTTAATTTTATTTGTACATAACGAGTATGAAAACGATTTCTTATTTCCTTTTTAAAATCACTATTCCTTTATTTGGTAAGTATCCTTTTATAATTACTATTATTATTGAAAAGCAAATACGAATACAATACTAAATATTTCAGACGTATTTTTCACTTCATAGTTATTCTTATTGTCGTTATTATTGTTATTTATGTAAATGCGTATTTTTTGCTTTCTTATAAATTTCATAGCAAATACTGCTCAGAATGCAAAAACTTCGATTTATATTTATATGGATTTATAAATGCGTTAAAAATTCTGAAATCAATTCTTGCACTTAAGTTTATATTAAAAGTTTACTTTAAAAGCTTTAAAGTAACTTCCTATTTTAATAAATATGCATTTATTGTTTGATACGAGGTTTTTCGTTAAGTAGTATTTTATTTTATATTTTGAAAATGTTTTCATCGAAGTATTAATTGTAATAATTTTTTAATTTGTTGAGAATAATGGATCTCTCATAATCATTCATATTTTTATATATTTTAAGAATTGAATCTATAGTGAATTTATGATTTTAAATGGATTTATAGTTTTAAATTAATTTTCTGAATATTTTTATTATTTTTTTTTTATAGAGTAATTATTATTAATCAAAACAACATTATATACTTAATCAATTTTCTCTAATTGGTATGTTTTTGTAAGATTTTTTAGACAAACATTTTGTGGTGTATCATTTTGAAGATCACTTCATAAAATATATCAAGAAAAAGAATTTTGAAATTCGAGCGAAAAAGTTTAATCTTAAAATCAAATATATTTTATTCATAAGTAAACTGTACGTGTTTAGATTCTCTAAATATAATTTAACAAGAATTATTTTATGTTCCTATATTTTCCTTTATTATGTGTAATGATTTAACGTTGATATTAATTAATATACAGGTTTCAAATTGCTGTTTCTATTAATCGATACAAATGTTTATTTGTATTTAAATTAATTAAAGTAGTATTTTTTTAATTTCAATAAATATGTACACATATAAATTGAATATTCGATAAAAAAAGTTCTCATTTTAATTTTTTAATTTTAAATACGTGTCATGTATAAAATTATGTTAATCGATGTAAAAAATTATATTGAACTATAAATAATATGTTTTATAAAAGAAAATTGTTTTAAGTTTCAAATAAATTTAATTTTCATCTGGGCAATTTTTTTTTCATAATAAGAATAACATTAACTTTTTTTTTAAGTAAATATAGATAAACACTGTAAGTTATTGATTTTTATTTTATTATGTATTTCAATCGAACCATTTGAAAATAAACTTAAATTACATTACGTGCATTAAATTACGTTAACTGTTCATATTTTATATAACAAGTTTATTCTTCTAATTTAAATTATTCAATGCTTATAGTATTATTTATTACTCCAGTAGATATAATGAATGCTACAAACAATATTTAAAAAAAAATTTCAAATTATACTTTACTGTGTATATTAATTATATAATTAGCGCAAAAACAAGCTAAGAATTCTTACAGATACTTTAATTAAAGAAAGAAATTTTCATTAAAACATATTTGTACTTCGATATATTTTATACATAATTATATTTTTTAAACAACTTAAATATATTTTATACATATTTGCCTTTTTTCC
Source organism: Platyscapa corneri (assembly GCA_018907185.1). Taxonomy (NCBI): domain Eukaryota; kingdom Metazoa; phylum Arthropoda; class Insecta; order Hymenoptera; family Agaonidae; genus Platyscapa; species Platyscapa corneri. The sequence continues at coordinate 3,064,833 of JACCHW010000033.1, forward strand.
GAATTACAGATATATAATTAAAAAAGGTAGAAATTTACGGATTTACAAATGATATAATATTATATAATAAAAGATACAAGATCTAAATTACAATGTAAATTAGAGATTAAAAGTTAATAATTAAGACTTAAATACTAAAAGAATCACTTTAGAAGTTATACATTAAATATTTGTTATTTAATTTTAATTGAAAATGAATTTGTTCACTTTGATGTAGCTTAAGTTACTTTATTATTTTTTTGATTTATTATAAGATTAAAGTATTAAATTTAATGTACATTATTGTATATACTTTAATACAATTTAGTTTTTTTGGCGTGAAATAAATTCATGCTGTATTATAACTCAATGTTAATTTTATATAATTAATAAAAATTTAAAGATTTAAATAATCATAAAATTTTTTTTAGTAAGTAAAGTTAAATTATATTTCTAGTAAGCAAAAATAATCCATAAATATGATATAAATAATACATAAAAAATGTAATAAGTAAAGGAAAAATCTGTTAATAAACGTATTATTTATACAAAATATCCCCTAACTTTTTTTTATAAATTTTTCTCGCATAAATTTGCAAAAATAATAAAGATACAAACACAAGGATCGTATAAAAATGATAACTATTTGTTTGTATCTGTAACAATGCAAATCAATATTAATAATTTATAATTAAATACTAGTATAAATATGACTAAAAGTTTGGATCAATAAGTACCTATCTTTGAAAAAATGTGAAATTGATGTGCAGTAGACATATTATTATATAATACCATATTTAGAACTATGTTATACAGATTTCAAATTGATTCACAGATATGTTTATAATCTTAGCCTTTTTTGTATTAGTGAAATAACAGATAATAGGCATTATTTATCGAAATTTGACTTTTTTATTTTTTGTTTTTTTAATGAGATATAAAAAAATAATGTTATTTTATATAATGTTCAGGAAATATTATAATATGATGATACTAATAATATAAAGTTTTTTTTCATAATTATTGATAGTAGAAGTCTTAAATTCTTTCTAATATCTTATTCGCGCGAATGAATTTTATATGGCGTTATGCCATATAATAAAGATATATAATAGAATATACCCAAATTATTTAACACATAAAAATTAACGATTTTTAAACGATTGCTTAGATATAATATTCATAAATTATACATCTTATTTACTTAAAACTGATATAAAGATTACATTATGATATATATTAAATCAAAATTAATCTGTTTTAGCTGAGTTTTAAGGCACGAGAAAATACAAATTTAATATCTTTAATAATATATATAATTATAAAGAAAAACTATAAATAGACAATTATTAGTAAAAGAACCATTTGGGCTAAAAATAATCACGCGGATAGTATTGCATAGCAATCATATTTCTTTTAAATAACTTTGACCTAATTTTTGTATCATGTGCTAAAACTCAATGGATTACTGTTTCTTATTTTAATAAAAGTAAAAAACTCAATTTTATACTACTAAAAATTAATAATATATATTTGAACTAGGGTAAACTCACCAGAACCGTAATCCAAGCTGGGAATGGGTGGCACCTGACTCTCAATGGCGGCCATGCTGAAAAGGTAGATTGGATTCGTATCTGTGCCAGCCGAGTACGAACAAACCCTGGCGTTGGGTTCAAGACTCTCGCCACCGCTCATTAGCAGTACTTGGTGAGCTACTAATACGCCACATTCTCTCTCAATTGCCTCTTTTAGATCAGATACACTGAAAACCAACAAAATGCCGACAATTATAGTCGCAGCCAAACGAGGAAGATAAAATATTCTATTTAGCAAAAATTATAGGTTATTTTCAAATACTTCAATTTAAATTTGATCCTCTTATTGCTTTTATATCAAATTGATATTTGTACAGCACGTTGATTAAGATTAACTTTTTAATTTTATTATTTAACGATTAATGTTTTTTTATATAGAAGGTCTTTTTTTAATATAACTGGAATCAATAAAGCTCTCGCAGCATATGCCCGCCAACTTGCTGCTGATAATAACTTAAAAGTGTGAGCAAGAGAAGATGCGTATTAAGTTCAATTACCCTTTATTCAAGAGAAGAGGAAGGATAAATAATGGATGGATAAGAATTCTTCTAAGTAATGCCTTACGGGATGAAATTGAAAAGGAAAGTGTCTAAAAAATAATAGATTTGCTTCTTGGTCAGTAGATGACAAAAGAGAAGAATTTGTCTGGTGCAACAAAAAGTGTTTAGTTATGCAGAAGATAATGAAAAGAGGAAGGAAGCAAAAGAAAAAAAAGCACAATGTATCTATGAGGCATGAGTTTGTGACATCATTATATAAGATGTTTATGAATACAATTTTTACCGAGTAATAATATACATAGATTAAGAAATATTTTTTAATTTTTTAATAAATATGCATTGTACGTTTAATAAAATCTAAATTAAAATATAAATATATTAAAGAAATTTTTTTGGTTATCATTAGAGACATTAAATTTTATTGTAACAATAAGATTTAATATTATAATTTTTTTAACATGAAATTCCTAAATCAAAATTAAATAATTAAATTCAATTCAGAAATTTGCTTTACTTACTTTATAAAATTACTAAATTTTAATTATTCTATTAAATAAATATAATATTTCAATATTTTTGTATACATAAATTCAAAATCAGACACACAAAATTATTTTCTTTACTCGTAAATATTTACGATCTTAAAATTTCTATGTTACATTTTTTCTTATAGTAACAGTTAACTTTGAATAAATCTTCATAATTTTGCATGCAATATGTAATTAATAATTTTTCAGGAAAAAACGAAAATTTGAATATGAAAAATCAAAATATGAATATTCATTAGATTAGTTACGATTTTATATTATAAAAACTTACTGTAAATCAAGAATCACTTTTTCAGATAGAAAACTAAATTAAATTTTTCATTACCAAAGCAATGTGAGCATATTTATTAATACTTCAGATATTAGATTAATAATTTAGATTTAAAAAAAGTATAAATCTTAATAAATAAAAAGTTGTTCGAATACAGATTTAGATACTAAAATGTAAAATTTGGAAATGGAGAAGCCTTTCTTATTTCAATGACAGAGAGATCTAATTATAATTTAATAATATATACGAGCAGAAAAAGTATTTAGCAGATATAAGTATTTAAATAGGCGATTATGTTTTAAAGCACGATTGTTTACATACTAGTGACTGCATCAATTATTTTTTAAGAACACAACAATGACAAGTCCTTGGTGAAAATTTCTACAAAGGAATTGCAGTTATAATGTATCAAGGTCGTATCAAATTCATTACTTAGCAGATCTATGAACACAATGAAAACCATTGGTAAAGTAATCGTTAAAAATATTTTGAAAAATATAAAATTTAAAAAGCTGGATTTATCAGTAATCAGTTATCTAAAAGTATGGATAATAAAGTATGAATGAAAACTATTTAATTATTGAATGCATATTGTAATTATAAATAAATTTTTAATATTTAATACTAAATCGATGGCGGTAATATATAAATTATATTACAGATTAAATATATTAAGCATCTTACGTTTAAAAGACCAAAAAAAAAGTTTCGAAAAAATTTTTTTGTTTCGGTCACATAACATTAGAAAATAGCAACATGCTTGCTTTTAAATTTATATAAAAATGCTTATCATATTTTAATTCATTGTTAATGAACTATTTTTTTTTTTAGTATACATATAAGTATAAGATTAAAATTGATGTTGAATGTTAGATCGTGATTATCAATAATTCAGCTTATCCTAATACTTAAAATGTACCTACTAGTTACTATACTGAAATGAGATATACACATAATAAATTTTTTTTTTATATAAACATTTTTCACAAAAATCCCAGAATATTTGGATATAATTTAAGTGGAATCAAAATTCTTCATCGTTGTTTCGAAAAGTCTTGGAAAAGTAAAAGTTTAACTTTATAAAAATACTGGCGCTATGGTATCAATCCAGTTAATTTTATTCTCATGTTTGGTGGAACAATAATGTAAGTATAAATATTTTAAAGGCCTAAGCGTGCGATTTGTATGCTATATAAACTAATGGAGACAAGTATTGAAAAGCGCAGTTCCAAAGAATATTTTCAGCGTCAAATTTTCATCGATGACAAAAATTGATATACTGCAATCCTAAACGATCCAGGTCACGGAGGATCCGGATAATGGAATTCAAGTGTATCGGTGTCGAAACGAAAAATTCGTTTTTCTAAAATTATGTTATACATTTAGTCAGACCATACAGCTATTTACTAAGAAGTTCCAAGGCCGTAATGAACACGTCTAAAACGATAAGTAAGAATAGTTTATTCTGTTACACGAAAATACCACTCTATTCTTTTGATATAAGTCAGTATTATATTCGGATATAACTGTAATATATAACTTGAATATTCAGCGTATAACTGTTCTATTCTATGCAAGCAATTTTTTTGGGGACATGTTTATATTTTACGAAAATATAAAAATAACTTAAAAAATAGTTTGAATAAAATATTAGAAATGTTACTACCGAATAATTCATTGTCTGTCAGAAAGATTAAGCCTTTTCCGATGGTATGTACTTTAAATAAAATCGTTTTATATGTAATGGTTCATCTAAAAGACAGGCCCAAAAAAAAGTGAAAACTTTTTTATAGGCTAATAAGAATAAAAATAAACTTATTCCCAGACAAATATTTCATTATTTGTAATTAATTATTTATAATTATTATAAAATAGTGACTATCAATAATTAAAATCATATTAATTACATCATCATAAGTGTTTATGTTTCTTAAAGTCTAATGTTATATAAATTTTTATTGAAAAAATCCTAAAATTAGTTCCAAAGCTTTAAAGAAACCTTATTGAAAAATTATGAGTATAAATAAATATGATAATTATTAAATAGTTAATATGTTCTTACCAAATTTAGAAAATAATTTTAATTAGAATACATTTAAAATGTAAAATTTCATAATATATATGCACAGAATTTTTAATATTTTATTAAATAATGGATTTTTTATTTGATAATTAGTTTTTGAGTGCAATATTATTTATAAAATTTGTTTCAAGTAGTTCAACTTCGATAAAATTATTAATCAACTATAATATTTTTATAAAATTTTAAATTCTTCCTTCAGTGTGTACCTTCAAATAAGTTTGAATAAATTTTAATCAAATTTATAGTCTAATATAAATTATATATAAAATAATTTATTAAAAGGTTTTATAATGATTAAAATTACCCGATATATGTATATACATTTGTTCAACAAGGATTCATAATTTTAAATACATGTGACACTGTAGGTGAATACACTTTCTCATTGTTTTCATTAACATTTTGTTAAAATCATGACTTATAATGTTTATTTTTAGAGATAAATGCTTATAAAAATTTTTTTTACATGATTTATCTCTAAAAATATATGAGCTTTTTCATTTTTTTTATAACCTAATTGTAATTTAAAATTTATAACTTGAAAGTATTTAAATGTTTGCTGTGGCTATAATTATATACTAGTAAGTAACGATATTTTAGCATTAAGAATTAAATAATTAAACTATTTACATGAGCATATTATCAAATTTATTCTATTTATATTTATTAAGTATAAAAATGGAAATATTAGTATTTTGCATAGCACTGTAATATGGAACGAGTGTTATAACCTTATTCTTATTAAGTAATACGTTATGAAAGAGATGTGTACAAAAACACATACGATGCAAGCAGACAGAAAATAAATAAGGAAAAATATAATAAATAGAAAAAGAAGCATACGAAGAATCAGGAGAAAGAAACATTCTACGATATTGGTCAGTGAGCCCAACGCTACATAGAAGCCGATGAAATCACAGCGCGCGATTTTCCTTTTCTTTTTTCTACATTATGTAATCACACGAAGTAGTGACGACTATTTTACAGGGATACGATAGAATAAATTATATAAAATATATGCATAATATAATTAAAATTTTTCAATTAAAATTAGTTTATTCTAAAATCTTTAAGCTTTATTATGGAATAAAAAATAATAAATTTTTAAATGTACTGGTTAGTATAAATATATTCTGAAGTAAATTTTACTAATTTTATTAAATTAAAAAAAAAAATAATTAAGCATCTTAAGAATTATAAACTGAAACAATTTAAATAATTTTTATTGTAAAATCATACTTGTGTAGACTTTAAAATTTAACACTGATTAGATTACTAAATTATTTAATTGTTTACATTTTTAAATGTATTTGAATACGAGTGGTAAATTTTATACTGAAATAATTTTAATTAAATAAAAAATTTAGTATTTATTTGCAATGATGTGGATAGAAAAGCAAAATACAGTTTAATTTATCTATTCAGACCATCTGTTATTAAGCAGAACAAAGTATATGTAGTTTTAGGCCATTGATTATTATATCTATTATTTATTTTGTATTGTTTTCTCAAATGCTCTACATTTGCTTAATTTTTTAATACAAAAACTACTATTAAGTATGATTTAATTATATCTGGGTATTATACATCAAAGTTCATTATAAAGTGCAAGACAAATGAAATAAGTGTGATTAATGGAAGATTAATTTTGAAGATTACTACACTCAATATTATCAAAATATTTTTATATATAACCAAAAATTTTATAAAATGTATTTTTACATTAATTTTAGTTATAATAATAAAACAATTAAAACTGTTACTTTAATTTAGATACTATTATCACAGATATTAGAAAAGAGATCCAATTTACCTATATGTATTTGTATATTTATTTATCTATTCATTGATTAAGAGATTTAATTTACTTAAAATAAATTGTTAAATTGACATTATATTTTAATGAAAATCATATATTCTAATACAAATTTTCATTATGTAAGTAAACAAATTATTATCTATGTTATTAATGGAAGTGATCAATGTTATTCTATTTATTAAAATGTATATTATAGAAGAATAAAACTATTTACCTTTGAAGCGCCAGTTTAATGTCAAAGGTGATGGTGGTTCCAGTATCAACATGGAAAACGTAGAGCATTTTTGAGCTGGTTATTTCTATTTATCAATAATGACAGTAACAGAGATCAAGGTGAACACCCTTTTCTTGTATATATAACTGCTATCCAACTATTTGAACCGTTTCAGTTAGCTTAACTGGGGCCGATCCCCACGTTCTTGTGATTGCGCGAGGACGGCCCCGGATTGCTTTAATTTCATCGATTAGCAGAATTATCTATTAGATTTCCTACTAGATTCTTCAACACTCTGTATACAAACTGTTTCAAAATTTCCAGCATTTGTTATTTTCATTCAAGATTAAAAATATAAATTTCTAGTAATTAGAATAACAATAATTCTCTAAATTTTGAAGATCTTTGAAAAGAAGAATAATTTACATTATTTAAAATTTAAATCTTATTTTTATTTAAAAAAGAATTTAAGAGCCTTACTTAAATATTCAATATAAAATTTGCTCTGACTAGTATGAATACTTTTCATATAAAAAAATCTAAAAATACTTAATTTGATTTAATAAAAATCTGTTATTCTGTCTAATATAATATACATAACAGCCATAACTTCAGGCAGAAAATAATACGTCTTCCTTTTGTTGTATTTGTTGTTATTTAACCTACAACAAAAAAATATTTTTATAAGATTATTTAAAATTAAAATCATTGTTTATTGTTATTCATCAAAAATTATTTTATTTTAAATAATTCGATAAAATTATCTGTTTAAATTAACTGCGTTATTACCTATATACGATAATAAACGTGCAAGAAATATTTCTGAAAAGAAGAACACTATAATTTTAATTTTTATATTCCATACAAACAAGTTTTAGCTTTTTCAAAATTATTCAAATAAATAAACTACACCTGCACTGTTGGTTATTGTAAGAAATTCAACTACAGTACATTATTCTGATAGAAAAGAATCAATAAACAAAATAATACGAGGTGTGTATGCATGTATACACTCTTTTCGAATTTCCTCAATTTGATGCGTTGGAGCTGATCAGCTGCTTAGTAAAACAAAGTGTCGCTTGTTCGTGATCAAAAAAATACTCTCCGTTTCGAAAAAACTGCGAGGAAAAAATAGATTCGAAATCTTATAAACAAAAGAATTGAGAACGCGTACAAATGACTCACCCGAGGTTCCCTTGTCCCGTGTCAGGTCTTCATTGGCATCAGTTTTTCGCGTCACTCTTGTGCCTTTAGTTGCGTCGAATGAACAAATATACGCACAGTCGATACACTACTACAAGATTTGCTGCGCCACTCTCTTGTCTTTCTCTCTTTCTTGTTCACTCGCTCTCTCTCTCTTTCTCTCCCTGGATTTCATGCGTAAATATGAAGCGCTAGTGACGGCGACCGAGAACAAAGGAAAGAAGACTTGGAAAAGTGCGTCGCTTACACGATTATTTGGCTTTTACTGGCACTTTGGAAAATTGCGGAGATAAAATTCGTCGTTCCTTTTTATTTATTAAAAAAATAAAAAAAATTCAGCTTAACCATTAGATCTTTTTAGTTTTGGTTTTACGGGATAAGTATAAATATACTACACAAGAGAGAGAGAGAAGTTAGAGCTTAACACGACTAGACGCGCTTCATGTATTTCATGACACTTGGTATTTTAGGATTTCAATAATCACGTCTTGGACTCACTTGCCAGCTGTTTATTGAAGACTAGCCGAGACCTGAGTTGCCGACTACCGACTCACCAAATAGCCACTACCAAATGGTGAGCGCTGCTGCCAGCTGCTCTTGCGGTCTTTGTCGAGGTACATGATACAGCTTTCTCTCTCTTCGTCACACTCTTCCTATACCGCTCGTACGTATATATCGTACACTCGATCATTGGCTCTATCTCTGTTCAATATGTCTCTGCAGCGCATTACAGTCGAGTTTTCAGAATTCTATTAGCTTCATTGTTATTTGGTTCCCTATTGAGCGAAACACTTCACTTACAACTCATTAGGATTTAAATTTCTGACAAATTTTAAATAAACCTTAATAATTCTATGCATACACACATATACACAGAAATATATTATATATATATATATATACGGCGAAGTAAAATAAAATTGTATAGAGCTTTGGTATCTAATAGTTAATTTAATTACTTTCAATAACACCGCATTAATATAAATAGCAAAACTATATTACAAACAATATTACATACTGACCATTATAAAAAAAGTAACGAAATGGCGATACCATTTATAGTATTCGCTGCCATTATATGAATTTTTCAATGATGCATGATGAAAAAACACTGTTTTACCGACTTTTCGAACATTATTAAATATTTTTAATTAATTATAATATGCAATATGTGATGTGTATATTTTATTTACAAATATTCATGTCTTACGAAATATCAATAAATTTTAATATAAAAATTCTTTAGCGAATAAAGAATAACCCAATAAATAATACAAATATAAACAATAAATAACACTCGATTTTTATCCAAAACTTATTATTTTATGTATAAAATAGTCTTTTTTATAAATATTATAAAATAAAGTAAAATTTTTTTTATAAAAAATATAATTAAAATAATACATTTCCGAAAAAATAATAAAATCCTTCTGCTACAGCAATAAAAAAAATAAGTTTCACTTATTTTTATACGATGGTATAATTAATATTAATCACATTTGTTTCAATATTAATTAATTGGATATAGTTCTTTTCAAGTAATTTTTCACAATTTTCTGATAATTTCGTATATTTATAATTTTTTAGAATACTTTGTAAATGTAAAAAGAAATAAAATTTTTTAGATGGGTAATATAATTTATGTATATGAAACATATACAACGGAAAAACATTTTTTTCCGATTAGGATATAATATAATTTTTTAAATTGTTTTTAAACAATATGTACTAATTATATGTAGAAAAAACTACTTTCGTGCAGAAAATATAAAACTTTATCTTTATATAACCTTATTCTATTAATGTCAAACGTTAAATCATTAGGAGACAATATAATATAATTTTAAATATTATAACCTTTAATGAAAATTATACATGGGCTAATATAATAAAGAATAATAATAATATATAATATATAATAAATAGAATAAAGAAATACATAGATAAGATTTTAAAACTAACTAATGTACTTTTTTTTTAAATTATGAATTGAAATAACATATGGATTATGTACTATTTATTGTAAAGAAAGAATTTACTTAAATTACTTAAATTTTTTTTTTACAATTTAAGATGACCTTACAAAAAAAATACGTTATGAATGATGAAAATAGTTTTAGTTTTGATAATATATTAATTTTAATATTGGAATGTCATAAAAATCTTATAATTCTATAATTTATACTTTATTGTAACGTATATTTCTAAATTAGTTTTGGATATTATAAATTTAAAGATTTTTTCTGCTTCTATTAGTAAGCGTATGCGGTTGTAGTATATCATTAATTTTATATGAAAATAAAATAAGAATCAATATTATGATGCTTATCAAAATGTAGATCATTAAAATTTCATAATAAAATTATTAGAGATTCATATCTTCTAATTTAATTTCATGATTCAAATGATATGCAGAATACAATACTTATTTCGTATTAAAATATGTGTTAAAAACATCTTGTTTAAATAACAGGTTAATTTAATGAGTTTGAAGATTCCTTAATAAAATTGATCATAAGAGTACTTCTCACTACGAAACGTGAATATTTACAATGACTGTCAAAGATTTTCTTCAATGAATTTCACAATTTTCATTTTGAGTATTTATTATATTTTATTTTCCTCAATGACGCAGAACTTTGATACTCGTGTAATTTCAATTCTATTATTATTCTATCCTGGTATTTGCAATGTATATTTTCAATGATATAAAAATATAACAAACATCAACGTTTTATAATTCGTTAATTATTTCTTTAAAACACACGTTCAAATATTAAAAATCCTGTTTCTATTTTATGATTTAAAATAGTAGATAGAGCACTGAATTTCTAAAAAAACCTTAGTTGCATTTTGCATATTAAAGTTTTCGAAGATTTATCATATTTTTTAAGCATTCTAAACGAAGTTTTTATATAGAAGTGTTTAAAATAAAATATCTAATTATTATCTTGAAAAGTTATTTTGTAAAAAAAATTACAAAATTAAAAAATTGTATAAGATTTTATTTATATTTACCATACGTATGATAAAAATAATAATATAAGAACGTATTTTAAAATAAAAAATTTTCTATACAATCCGTATCAATAAGTTAGTCTGAAAAAAATAAATATTTGAAATAAAAATTTTAAATTTAATTTCACTTATTTATTCATATTTTTGTATTTATCTGTTTTGTATTTAACTAATCACAAAGTATATATATTTAATTTATATTTTTATATTTCCTCTATAAGTTCTATATTTTTGATGATAATAATCTAAATTTTACGATTAACATATAATAAATGTACGTACGCACGACATATATTTAAACATATATTATACATGATACTAACATTGTAGATTTAATTTATTTGTAATTAACATTATTAATTTTAATTTTATATGCCCAAGGCTTTTAGTTAAATTTTATATAAGGTTTAAAAATATCCGTATAATAAATAAGTGTAAAATTTTATTTAGCATTTACATAAGCTGCATATTAGCACGGAGAATGTAGTGTCATTATATATTTCAGCACTGCTGTGTTGTGTAGGATTACAACTGAATATCAATCAATGTTCATGATTTTCTAATTGATATTTGTACAATTGCATATTTTATTATACTATGATTAGTATAATATAAAATTATATTATGTATTTATTCTAATTAAATTTATTAATGATATTTTACACCAATTCATATATATTAATAAATGAATAAGAAAAATTATAATATATTTATTCTAGACTAAATTAAATTATTATTGTTGATATTAAACTTTTTAATTTACGAGAATATTCTTTGTTATTGATATTTATTTTATGCTACAGAACTCATTTGAAAAGTACAACGTACATGTTTGAGTAGCAAGGCAATTTATGCAGGAGCGAACGGAAAAACAAAATACAGGAAAAGAAAGAAACCAGATTAAACGTAAGGTTTATCGTGATGATTAGAGTTATAAGAATCTTTTTTGCATATGCACTTTCAGTACCTACCAGAGTAGTGGTTATGTAGAGGATATTGACCTCGTAACCTACTTCAATGCACGTGATTAGTGATGCGTGGTATTCTAATTTTATAAGGTTTTTGTATCGTCCAACTTTAAAATATGTATATTATAATTATAAATTATTACCGTTTAACTTGTCTTTTATTTAAAAAATTTTGCTATATCGATTTTTTTTTATCTCAGTACAATAACAATTTAAAAATTTTATTGTAAATCTGTCGTTAATATCTTTTTTATTATTATAATTATTCGATATTTAAAGTGTCTTTTTGGTTTTGATTTATTTGATTGTTTTCTTATTTTATTTTTCAAAAACTGTAATCTTTCACTATCTTCTTAATCAAGTAATTAAAATGTAAGCTATTCCTCGTGAAGTAAAATTTCATATTTAAGAAATATTTAGCAATGTATTTGCAGAGAAAATTTTCACAACATTATTAAAAATATTTAAAAAAAAACTTTGGATGTTAATATTATGTCAAGGCTTACAATACCAATAAATAATTGTACAATAGAACATAATATAAAGCTGAATACAATTTTTAATAAATTATTTTCAAGAATTAAATTATGCCTTTGAAGATTTATTTTTACGTGTTATAATTATTATTAGTGATTTAAATTTAATGCAGGGCGGCTTATATTATTTATCTGTTTAATCTCGAGGAAAGTTTGAGCCCTTGCATTTTGTACCCTGATACGATTCTTTATCTTTTATGTAACATATATATCATTATAAGATTTATCTGTTCATTGAAGGTACACTGTTAGAGAAAAGTGAAACTGTAAACAGTCTTGCAGACTGCAGTCTGAATACAGTAGTCTCAGTGCAAATACCGTTTTAAGCACATGCGCAGCTTTGGACTCGCGAATCGATGCTTGAAATGCTTTGACTCCAGTAGAGGGTGAGCTTCATTATGCACTTACGATGGATACTCGTGGTGATAGATACTGGCTCGCTATGAGGTTAATGCTCTGACATGGACGTCGACTACGGAATTGTTGTTGGTCACGTTTTTGGTCTTTAATCATTTCCGTTAGTGTGGTGGCACAACTGGTTCGCTCGTCATCGTCGGAGCCGCTGACCGTCGCCAATCCCTTAATTTGTTTAAATAATTATTTCAGTAGAAATATGCATAAATACAAATATACATACATATACACTCGTTTGTTTCATGATATCTTACGTACGAGTTTCTTTCTTTTTTACCTCCATTTTTTGTTGTTGCAACACTACCCCCACTTCTCCCAAAAGAAAGAATATTCATAACCTCAGTATTGCAAGAGGTCTGAATGTTACCATCGAGAATTATAGAAAATTCTATCTCAATCCTCACTGCAAACATTGCCAAAATTACTCCGTCGTAGAAAATTACTGCCACTTCCAGTTGGTTTGTGTCTTTTGTACTTCGCGTCGTTTGCCCTTAAAAAAGACAAGAAAAATGCTAAAAAGCTAAATTTGTTCATTATGTTGGTGAACACTGGTGAGAACTTTTCGAAATAGAGTATATGTATAAAATATGGCACACTGGCTCTTCTTCGAGCTCTTATTCAAGCCATCGAAGGATTTTCAAACGAAAATTCGTAAAGCTTTCAAAATCTTCAATCGAAACTCCTGTGGCATTAAAACTAAAGCTCAAGAACTTACTAGGTTTTTTACGGAGAAAAAGACCCTTGTAGCTCGTCAACCACCGAGATTCTACTTAATTTCTCTACTTCACTTATCAAGCTTTATTAATTTATTGACAATAAATCATGTACGTACCATCACGCCCTTCGCAATTACCTGTAATTTTGTTAAAACTCTTGTATCAATCGATGAGAACACTACATTTCCAATTTAGTTTTTATTAGAACTTGTCGTAGCGATTTCTCACGAATTTCACGTTTTTTAAGTGTAAATGTTTATCTCAAGATTCAACAGTTGAGGTTTCTTCTGAAAACTTTTGTTTCATAACCTTCCTGACTAATATGTCTTTTATCATAATTGATTTTGATACTGTATTTCAAATGCGACTGTTGCATTCTTCGATTCCTACCTATAGCTCTGCTCTTGAAAATAATACTATAATTAATTCTGGTAAACTCCTTGAAATTAATCCTGAAATTCTTAATATACACGAAATGCTTAAAATATCGAGTAATCACATTTTAAATTAGTAGAATTTTCATGTTATTTCAAATATATAATAAAAAGACTAGATTCAATTTTTTCCAAACTTAATTATCAATTGAAAATAAAATAATTTAAGAAATATTTCTGTTATAATTTTAGTTCATCTAGAATGTACATTTTATAATCACAAAGAAAAGTTTATCCGATGATAGCCGCACAATGCCACAATTAGAACATGCCTAGAGACAACGTGTTTTTTTATACGTAAAATTTTTAGCTATCATTTTGATGTTCACCGATGGATTTTTTACAAATATTGAGCTCGTAATTTCTTTAAAAGAAGACTTTGAGCGCCAAATTTTGTTGCAAAGGTTGTTAGTTGCTATAATTTATATATATAAATTATAGCAACTATCAACACGTTCTTAACAATATGTTCTTTTAATATATATATATATATATATATATATAATATATATTAAAAGAACACAATATATTTTTGATAAAATCTTATGACTGTATAACGATTTTGATCTGATTATAATTACATACGAAAAGGCTGCCGTTCTCAGTAAGTCGGAAAGCACACAACATTTTTACCAGCTTATACTCGATCAATATTGCACAGTAATAATCTGTATTAGGAATATACCAACGCTTTAATATCTCCAACGTTTTTTTCCCAAATCAGGAAACAATTCAAGTCGCGGAGTAACTATAATAAGTCTTACACATAATGCTGACTCTATTAAACATGTTTTAAGATAGCATTAATATTTCTTTGATTCTTCGATTTCACTAGATATTGATTTGGTTTCTGTGACATAAAATTAAATAAAACGCTGTTTGTATTAATGCGTAATTGCGATAGAACTTAAAGTGATTATTATTCGAAGAAATTTTATATATTCATATCGTGTACGACGAAGACTCATCTATCATTAAGCAGTGATAGGATTTCGATCCGGAAACTGTCTATGGGTAAATGATAGTGGGGGATTAGCTCGCGAATCTATAAAAGATCAGTGTTTCGCGACTTTTTTAGCCCTTTTTTTCTTGGACGATTTATTTTCGCCTTTGTTATTTTAGGATGACTTCTTTCTGGCTCAATTGCTTCTTTTACATTTAGTTCTTTTCAGCTTTTTCTCTTATATATACGTATGCACCACTGGTGGGCTTGGGAAACACTTATTTGGAACTGAGAATTGTAAAGCGATTTTTTGGTAAACCATATCATTATTTGAGAATTTTCATTCATGTTGCCGATGACTTAGTAGTTTTCAGTAGCCTGCAAATAATTAAAGGACACCTTCCCGTAGTAAAATATTAATTTATGTGCGTAAAGATTTTTTAAATAAATTTTTAATATTTGATCAAATGATTTTTCAAAAACGTTGAACCTATTTGATCACACTTTCCATTAGAAATGTGTTTAAAAATCTGTATAAGAAAAATTTTAGTAACCATTAAATATAAAAGTTTTATATAAATTTATTTTAATCAAACATATTTATTAAATATATCGAATAAATTAAAAAGTATTCAAATTTTTATTTTCTAGTTATTTTTTTAAACTTCTAAACCAAGTGCCAAAACGATATTTTTCAGTATTTTAAGAATATATTGGAGAATACTTATTGTTATATCTAATTTTTTTACAAATTAAGTAAAAATTTCAAATTTTTTAAAGTTTTAATATTATAAGGATTGCAAACAATTAACGAGTATGTATTATTTTGCATAATACTCTAAATGCAAGCATACTTATTGAAATAAGTCATGATAAAATTTTCCCGACAATTATACAATAAAATAAAATACCAACTTTACAATTTTCTTATTAAGAATTCACTGATATTTAACATAAGGTAATGATTTATTATTGATAAATTGAATCGAATAGGATTATACACGAAAATTAATTAAGCAGTTTTAATGTAATTGATATTATCTAGGATATAATAATAATTCATAAATGTCTTGCAAATTTGGAAGAGTTATTTAAACTTATTGTTATATTTCAAATTCGATTTAAAATATTATTATAGATAAATTGATTAGATTTGTTAATGGAAGTTTGAGTATAAGATTCAGAATAATAAATTGACCTTGTTACCAAGCAAAATTGCACGAATTTTCAGTAACAACTTTAATTATTTATTTGACTGAATAGAGAAGAAAATATCAGTCTCGTTTATATTTCTTTTTTATTATTAATATACCACTGTGTTCTACCGATTATTCGCATATAGATAAATTATTTTAGCATTTTTTAGTAAAATAAACGTCAAAAGTACATATTTCCATAAACATACAATTATTGATTTGTATTTAGTATTTATTCAATATATATTTTCTCGTTCATTCTTATGTGAATTCGAATAAAAAATAAAAGGTTGAGTATTTTTATTTGTATTGTTTCGTGTGTATAAAAACTTAATATCGAACTTCGAAGGTTGATGAAAAATTTGTTATATTTCTTACAATTTAAAAAAGAATCGTATCATTATGATATAGTACTTTTAATAATAAAACTAATTATTTATTTTTAGTTTAATCATATTGAATATTTTTCAACTGATTTTATCGTCTAAATAATAAGATAAAAGTATTACGTATTCATTATCTTGTTGATGCCGACATGTAGTATATTTAAAATAGTCCAAGTTTAAAAAGTATCATCTTCGTAGCTGATTTCGTATGTCCTTTAAAATGTAAAGAAAAGTACAAAAGTATACGATCGAAAATGATTTTTAATATCGTATAATTTAAAATTGCTTAAAATTATTGCGTGTGGAATAGTAAGAAGTAAAGTATTCACTTTCAATCACATTTCATTGTGGTACATTGATAACTATTGGGTATAGAAACACATTATGCAATTTCGTAAACTATAGCTTGCTATATACATTTTAAATTCAAAGATTTGAAGGACTAATATTGAATATGCTTGTTATATATTGAGCAAATATCCATTTAATTCAAATAATTACGTTTATAATTATTTGTATGAGTGATAAGTATGTATAAAAATGTACTTTTTTCAAATATAATTGGCAAGTTTTCAGAATTTATAATAATAAAATAACACCGTTGTTTTTAAAAAAATCTATAAAAACTTTTTAGAATTTGCAATAAAATGCAATTAAAACGAGTCTTTCAAGAATAATAATAATAATTTTATACTTCTAAATAAAATATAAAATACTTTTAAGGATTTTTATAAAGATAACATTTTTTTAACACGAAACCAACTAAAAAATGTATGTTTCTTTAGTAAGTCTATGCTCTTAATCATAGTAGAGTCGGTCTTTTGCGCAAGGAAATTAAGTAAATTGAAAATCTTTTCGCGAAGAAATTTGATTTGTAGTTTAAACTTTTTTTTGTTTGGTGACAATTAAATAAAAATTGTAAAAAAGAAAAATAATTAAAATAATATGACGTATGCGAACTCATTCGAGTATGTTTGTTTTACACGATGCGCCTCATCATGCCCGGTAAGAAAACGGGTCGCACCGTAGGTGGCCGACACGCTCGGACTTGTCTGAATGAGTTCGGGGAACGTCTGGAGCGCATCGCCATGTTGTCGCGAGCTTGCGTCCATCGCACTGGTTGACCCATAGCTTTCTACTGCCCGGCAGGTCATATTACCCGTGCAGGAAGCTTGAGGTATGCAAATGCACATAAGGCGCAGGTAGCCGGCAAAGGCAGTAGAAAGCAAAGGACAGAAGAGACGAGTGAGAAGATACGGACGGAAGCTAAGGGCCCCGAGAAGTTCGGGTTATCACAATGGCGGTACTTTCTTAGTAGATAGACTTAGTAGACCCCCCCTGTCCTTTATTGGCGTGAAGCAATAAATTTACCTACGCGAAAGAAAACATTTCATTATATTGATGCTGGAATGATATATAAAAAAATTAATTAAATTATAATTCCTTTTAATATATTTAGTAATTTATAATTATACTAGCTATTATTTAAATTTAAAAAGTTTATACGATACTTCAAATTTGCATTTGAAGAATAAATATTTCAATTGTATTCTTTTCTGTTTTTTTTTTTTTTATAATACAGAACTATAATTATGTAAAAAAACAATTTTTTAGTAATAAAGTAATTTTTTTATTTTATAAAAATTTATACAAAACATTCGATATAATATTTTTACGAGAACGAAATAAAAAATAAATACAACTATGCTTTTAGAAATATTTATACACTTACATAACGTTTGAACTTATATACATTTATATGAGTTTAATAATGTAGTTTAAGAAATTTATATTATTAATAAAACAAACTAAATAAAATCACATAGCTAAAATTTAAAAAATAAATTATACTTGTTTTTAAATATATTGAGAAATATTTTTTTTTTTCGGCAAAATGCATTAATATACAGAAATAAAAATGCTAAAAGCCAGGAAATGTTTAAATATTTATAAGTTAAATTAGATATAAAAAATTTTAAATTTTCATTTTTCTCTTCTAATTATTCAATGCAATAGTTGACAGTTGGAGTTGATTAATCCAAAATTTTGCAATGAACATATATAAATTCAATATTTATAAAGAAGATTACAATTGATACTTGTAAATTTTATATGATATTTAATTTTTCTTTAAATTTCTAAGTCACTTATAAAGTCTTATGGTATTTACTAATCTTAAATTGAAATATACTTTTTAAAAGATATTTTTAACGAGCTTATACTATTGTAACATGCTAAATTTGGTCAATTGAATTGACTTTTGCTTGGAGTTACTGTGTTTTCTTTAGAACAAGATTTTATTGTTTTAATATACTTTAATTAGACTTTAAAATAAATTATAATTACAAAGCAATCAACTTTTATCAGATATATACTTATTTTATTCTTAATACTATACAATTTAGAAACCAATAAATTATGTTATATTAATATTATACATTTCATAAGCGAATTGTTTTATTTATACGAATAATAATTTTCTACTTTTTTTATTAAACGATTGTGTTTTTAAAAATAATTTTTTATATTTTTTCTAAGATGATAACATTTTTTGAGACGTTATTAGTATATTGTACTATTATATTGGGTCCTGCAGGTCAATGAGTTGTACCTTCAATATAAAAAGATGAATTCTTATATCCAAGTATCCAAAACAAGGGTATAAACTATTAATTGTCATAGTGTCAATATTTGTTATTTATATAAAAAAATTATTGTATATGCTTGTCGCAACAATGAATTTTGAGAAATCTTGAAACTTAGTTTAATTTTTATGTGAAATAGAATATTCTGCTGAAGGTTCACTTTAATTTCATTATTTTTTTCTTTATTTTTTAACTATTTATTCATTATATGCGCACTCATCATTCTTTTATTCTTAATAAAAAATTAAAAAACTTTGCTTATCATTATAAATTTAAAAAAGTGTAACAAAGATAAGATGTGTTAAAAAGATGAATAAAAGACAAATTATAAATTAATATAAGATTCAATCGTATATTAATTTGTACCTAGGTAGAGCAAAGAATAGAGATATTGAAAGTAATGGATAAAATAAAATGTGATCAATAATCAAGACTTTTACAATTATTAGAAGAGATTGAAGAAAAAGATTTTAGTTATTGAGAACTGAATGATCGGTAAAAGCAATAAAAAAATATAAGGATACATAAAAGAGATAAATGAGCTAAAATCATGATATAAGTTGAAAGAGAAAATTTAAAATATCAAAATAAAGGAATCGTATGGCAAAGGAGTATTAAATGAAATATGGTTGGTAAAAATAAAAATTAACGACGATATAATTCGTGAAATAAAAACAAAATGGAAAATAAGACAAAGATGTCCTGTGAGTATAACTCTTTTCAATACAGGGGTCGCGGACAAAAAGGAAGGGCTAAAAATAAAAAGCTCAAGAATCTGAAGTATATAATTAGGAAAGGTAATTAATTAATTTTTATTGAAGGAAAAAGAAGTAGAAATAGTCAATTAGTTTATATATTTAGCTTATATATATTGTTGCATATTTAGGTTATCTTGTAGATTGGTAATCTTTAGGGTGAAAAAGTTACCAAGAAATGGAAATATTACAGGAAAGATTTATAAAATGGAGTCTCGGCGTAGACAGAAATTCACTTAATAGGGTTATAATAATTATAAGCAAAAAAGAAACAAGATAGAGATTGGAACCGCAAAGAATGAAATTAGATTTAAATGCAAAATATTAAGTTGTAAAGATATGGAAAGGATAAAAACTGTATAAAAGTAAGGACAGAAGAAGGAAGAATATATGAAAACCGTAGATTAAAAGATAAAAGAGAAAACGAAAATTATATAATAAAAAGAAAAAGTTTCTGAGATACGATGATCGTGATGTACGTGGACCGAAATTTTAAAATGTTGATATGTTTTGCGAATAGATAGAGAGAGAGAAAAAGTATGACAGCAAATGAAATGATGGATAAGCCATGTAGAAAGATCCAAATATATAGTGGCATTTAAGCATATTAATTGAAGGCATGAAGTAAAAACGTATGGAAAAAGAGCGAGAAAAACTGAATTTTAGCAAGCTTTAGTATAATAATGGGGTGAGAGAAAACGAATACTAGTTGACGGAAGAAGAAAATTGTATGTTGATTGGGTACATAATAGAAAAAATCAATGAATACATTTTGAAAGTGCAGTATGATAGAACTTTAAATACACAGATAGGAAAATAGTGTAAAGGGGAATAGACAAGATATAAGTTTAATGTACAAAATGCACTTGAAGAGACAGTGGAGAGAGAGAGAGAGAGAGAGAGAGAGAGAAGAAAACAGGAAGCAGATAGATGTTTATTAAGGGAAAGTTGTGTACGGGAAAATACGTGCAATCCGTGAAGTGTATATTAAGTTTAAATATTTTATACATAATAAAACTTTATTTATTTACATTAAAATTTTTACCTAAGCTTTAAATGATAGAAAAAGTGTTAAAACTTAAGCGAAAATAGTACAAAAATTGTATAGACGTAAAATATAAGATGCTGATAGATACGAAAATGATTATATAAAAAACAAATGTATAACCGATTATTCTAATATATTTTTTTTTAATTTGAACTTAACATTAATTATTAATTTATTTACATGAACTTTCAAACGTTTGGTTTATTTCATTTGCAAATAAAATAAGTTAATTATAAAATTTAAATTCATTGCTATTTCATATTTTTGATGGAATAGCGATTTATATAATAGTGTTCTGATTATATTCATAAAGTTTATTATAATTTTATAAATTTTATTAATTTTTTAATTTAAAATAATGATTTTAAAATATACACTAAATGGGAATGAAATAAAAGAAAATTAATTCAAATACTTACACTCATATGAAATAATAATTTGAATTTAAATAAAGATAGTAGAAACAAAAATTATATTTCTGTTTTTCATATTTCTATTTTTTTAATATATAACGAAAAAACAAAAAATAGTTTTCCTATAAAAAAATTGCATAGTAGGTAATGCGTATTGTTATAGAATAAAATTTTATTATTAAGTATAAAAAATATTATATATATATATTGAAAAACATTGTATATTAGTTTCAATAGTAGATATTAAATTTATAAATTTTATGCTTATTATAATCTCTAATTTATTTATAATATTTATAATATACATATTGACTTTGTTTTAAATTTTTCTTAAATTTTTTCATATAATTAAGCTTTTTTTAGAATTACTCTTAATTTATAAGTTTAAGAACAATTTATCTAAACAAATTATAGTTTTTTGTTGTTAAAGAATTTCAATTTCATTTAAAATTTTAATAGACAAATACATTGAAAATTGAAAATTCAATTATGATTATTAATTTTAAATTATTCATTGTTATATATAGCTGTTGAAGCTAACAAAAGACATTATATATTATAGTTATATAATTATAATGAACAACATATTTTCATTTTTCATTTTTTAATTTGATACTTAAAGATACTGAAAATGTTAAAAAATGTTAAAAAAATACAACGTGTAACTTAATGGAATAAAATATAAAATTATTTTATGAATAAAACCAACACATTTAATTATATATTCAATATATAAGTTTATTGATGGGGCTGGTCTTGCAATATTTTCGTTTTGCATCGGAATAAAGAGAATCCGCGAAAGAATCTTAGGTTTTGCTTTCGTCGGAGGAAACTTATGTTAATTACAATCAATAGTCGTTATTGCATAACGTGATAATAATTTTCTATAACAAATATAATAGTATTAATCATAGTATATAGTAACGACAATTCTTAGTTACATAAATTATTAATAAATTTATACTTTTTTTAAAAATGTACAATAATTATAATTAGAATAGAGAATAAATTGTCATAAAGAAGCTTTAACAATTAAAATATACAAACGGTTATAGAATCACGTAATAAATAATCAAAAATCTTTTTTATATTTAAATATTGTTTGCCTATTACTTTTATCGATCTTATTTCTCGATTATAAACGTACATTTATGCTTTCAAACTTCATCTGTACAAAGTAAGTTTCAATTTTAGGTATTCCATGATATCATTTAGTTTTATTAAAAGAATGAATAATTCATTCATATAATAATCGCGAGATTCTGTACAGGGATCTTTGCTAATTAAAAAAGGCAGATGAAAGACACGAAGTAACTGAAATTACAAAAGTTTTGTGCTTTGTTGCATACTGTAATTAATTACTGATTGCATTACAATATGCATTTCCCAGTATTCATTTTTGGAATTACAATTCGTTTGTCTTTCTTTCATTTTGTATTGTGAGAATCTCAATGATCTTTTTGTATGGACTTTCCTTTCTGTTTGAAATACGATAAGCGTCATGTATAAATTAGTTTCGTTATGTCATAATTCGTAAAATTTATTATTGTATGTCTCATTTATATATATTTACAACGTATATATAAAGTTTTATTTTTAGAAGGTATATCAATGGACAAATGATTTTTTCACGTATCTTACGTATAAATATTTGTTTATGTTTGTTGGAATTTAAAAAAATGAAAATTATTTTATTGTATACCGAAAAAATCATTTGATATTTTACCTTATATTATAATCAAGTAAACGCATAAGTACAAAAAAAGTTTAGATCTTGCTAAAATATTTCTGTCATTATTAAATGAATATTGCAAGATTTTAATTTATGCTAATGTAATTTGTTTTGTAAATTTCAAAGATATTGGTATTAAACGTGTAATTGTACATAATATACTCTAAATTTCTTGTTTCCTTTATTTTAATTTGAATGGGAATAAATTTTATAATGCAAAGAATGAAAAACTGTTACAGAAATGTGTTTTAATATTCGTATAAATAGATATTATTCAGTGACCTAATTTAGTAAAATGTAATAAGATGCGCTTCATTTTATATATTTAACCCTGATTGATCCGTTCTACAAAATGATAAACAAAAACATAAATGTCGTTCGTTTATTTTTGTTGTATACGTTATAATTTTTTCATTTTCAGTGAAATACATTTTTTTAAAAACATTATTTAGCACATCGGTTAAAATGTTTCAGTAAAACAAATGACAATATTTTTTTGTTTTTAACGATTGATAAGAGAACGTTTTATTTCATCTCTTTGCAGAATTACGCACAGCAATTTAAAAAATTTTTTACGTATTATATAACAATCCTTCATCAAAGTGTTTACGCATATTTACGGCAGTAAGAAAAAATGTATATGATTGTTCAAAATTCGAGTTTAATTTTTGAGTAACATTATTCCCTATATCAATTTCTTTTGCTCGAGATTATCAGTTAAATCTTAATTCGTAAATTGATAAAACTTATATAGTACGTGGCATTGAAAAATTAAAAATTTGTTTAAGATGAAAATATCGGCAGAACATTTTATGATTGGTTGTTCCACTAAATAACAGCGATATATTTCTTTTTTAATCGAACATGTTTAGGAAAAAGGAGAATATTAGATTTTATGTTAAATTTTATGTGACTTTTGGCTAAATTTTCTACGCAGTGTGAAAACTTCTTATACGATACCTGCAGATTAAGAAGGCAAAGAAGGCACAAGGTATCGCTATTTTATTTTGTTTTTCACGTAAAAGTTAAATATAATATATAATAAATATTTCAAAATTTGTTTTATTTCACATATATTTATAAATTTTTGTCCTTTTTATTTTGAAAATTTTTTCAATATTCTATAGATGTTTTTTCATTTTATAGAAAGATTCGACAACTTTTAATAAAATTATTTTAAGTATTTAAATCTATTATTACTGTTAAAGTATTTTATTTATTAAATAACGAAAACTTAATTTATAAGGAATTTTAATTTATTTATTTGTTGTACTCTTACCTATAATTATAAAATTTTGCAATTATATATTTTATCAATATTTTTGAACCTAATAGTTAAAATTTTTATATAACGTTACATAATTCATTTTAGAAATAATAAAAAATTTATTTAAATAATCATTTGTATAGTATTATTAGTTGTATAATAATCAATAATTTTTTTAAAAGAACTCTTCTTATATATCTTAATTATTTGTTATAAAAATAGTTTAATAACGAATAGTTTGAGCAGTATTTAACTACTTGCACAATATATTATTTTTGAATATTTTTTTAATATAAAAGAATTATAAATGTAACATTGTTAATTATTTAAAAAATAAGTTCGAACTAAATAATATTATAGTGCTATAAAAACATTTTTATAGTCAATTTAACAACTTTGTTGAATTGAAGCGTGTTTGCATTTTTGTATATTTATTTTGTAATGTAAAAATGATCTGGCGATATGTTAATATTTGTTTTTGTCCTTTCTAACGCTTTTTTATCTTTTATTTTATATTTTATAATTAATACAGTCCAAAACACATATCAGTCAACTCTTTTGGGTTTCAATGAATTTTTCATATCGACATTTTCAAACTAGCTTTTGTTAGCTGTTAGAAAAAGGAAAGCCCTTATCTAAAAATATAAAAAATTAAATAAATAAATTGATTGGTATCGCACTTGCCGTCTCCATTGTCTTTCATCGTTGTGACGTCGCATATTACAATTAGATATATTTTAAAAATTCACGATTTGTTTTTAGAGTCTAGCAATCGCGACTGTAACATTCAAAGATTTTTTTATAAATATTAGATAAGATTTTTTTGTTTTTTGTTTCTTTGTGCTCACAAGTTATAAAGCGACTGATCCATTTGAGTTTCGCTGAAACAACGTTTGCACTTCCATATTTATTTGTTTACTTTATTTAATTTATTTTATCTTTCTTCCATTATCAACTTCTCTGTTTTACTTTAACTCCGACCTAAGATATAACGAAGTTTTTATTAAAATGTTCAGTGTAAAAATAGTAATATAGATATATTACAGAGTCCTTAAATTCCAAAAAATGATGACAAACTTTGATCCAAATACAAGTAATTATGCGTCGCGTGTTTTTAACTCGAAAAATTTTGACTTCTTGAAAAATTTGTATTCCTCTGTAGTAATGCTACTTTTAGCATGTAATCCAATTACCTTTCGATTAACAACCTATGAAAGTTCTTGTTTGTCATTTGCTAAATTGTCCTACAGATTTTATATATCTGTTATTGGTTCTTGATCCCCATATATTTCGTTTTTAATTATGAATGTTCTTCGACTAGCTCGATACAAAGTTGACGTGACCGCGAAAACAATCAAAAATCCTTTTTCCAGTCTCTTAACGAGATCATCGCCAAGGTCCAGGGCGTACTATCATACATTTCTATATATCAGACGCTACATCGTCGTTTTCTTCGTTCGATTATCCAGGTGAAACATTCACTTCTGGAATTATTGAATAAACTTCATAAGATCAATCTGCAACTAAATTTTCTCTCCCTTAATTCCTCGGAAAAGGATTTAAAGGGTCAAGAGTAATCATTTATTTTTTTGTGATTCTTTGTTATCTTCAAGTAACCTATACGACTTGATGCTCAAATCGATTACCAGATGACTGATGATGCTACGTCAATAGTTTTATGAACATCAACGCCAGCGATATGTTAATAAATAATACGAGCATCATTAGCTGTTGCCGCGAGAACCAGTCCTGAAAAATGTAAAAAATATAAAGAAAAATTATTAATGTACTTTATTAAAATTATTAATACAATGAGAAATAGATAAGCATTATAATAAGATGTTTTAATAGTAAAGTAATTTTAGAGATTATCGATACATAAGATTTTATTTTAGATAAACGCGTACTGTTTTACTTTAAAATTCGCCCAAAATAACGAGTATTTATACGAATTTTCATTAAAAAAACCTTATTTTTAAATTTATGAGAATACGTTACGATCATCTTCTTTTTATCACAATTTGTAAAATATATCGTAGAACCGGAATATTTATGACGAAAAAAATTAAAAAAAAGTTTGCGTCAAAACATTAAAATTTCAGGTTTTAATTGAATAAAACCAGTTCATACAATTATACAGCATAATAATGAATTTCCGCATTAATTTCATACTTAGCCTTAAATATATTTACAAAGTAATGCGTGCAAAATCATTAGATAGGTAATTCAATTTCTGTATCAAACAGTATATTGTCCATGCAGTTACGGGTATCATACATGCTACATTCGTATAAACATCTAATTAAAATAGGTTTTTCTGTTTTACAAATTTTAGATGTTCCAATACAATAAGAATTACTTACGAAAAAGCGAATAAAATTATGTTAGAATTTATATTGGTCTGTTAAAAGTTATTACAAATTAATGAACGCTATTGTTCATACTCAATGATGAGAATGAATATCAATAAATTAATTACAATTTTATGTATTCACAGTTTTGACTTTATAAAATTATGTTCATCAAATTAAATTTTATTGCTCATAAAATATGTAAAATACGTTTATAAAA
Source organism: Platyscapa corneri (assembly GCA_018907185.1). Taxonomy (NCBI): domain Eukaryota; kingdom Metazoa; phylum Arthropoda; class Insecta; order Hymenoptera; family Agaonidae; genus Platyscapa; species Platyscapa corneri. The sequence continues at coordinate 3,092,087 of JACCHW010000033.1, forward strand.
TATATGAATCAAAAATATTTGAAGATTCAAGAACCATTTATCCGATTATCTTATAATTATTCATTTTTGTCAATTTTTTTCCCTAAAGAATTCCGATACGTTGTACGAAGAATATAAAATTTTACACGATCTTATTTTATTTACTTTATTATTAGATTCTTCATTGATGAAATCTGTAATCACTTAAACTTAGTTGAAGGAAAATAAATAAATATTAGTTACAAATATTTCATTCGGGTATTCAAGATGGTAAATTTAAAAAAGCTTAAATTCACTTTTCACTGTACTTTAATACATTTTTATAGAATTTCAATGTAATTTCAATTTTTTTGTCGTTAAACGAAATACATTTTATCTTCTTCAAAATAATAGAGTTTAACCGATTAAAATATATTTATTTTAAAATTATCGTTTTCATATTTTCTTTCTTTATTAGTGGCTCAATTTTAAATACGAAACATTTTATCTGACATTTAATCTTAGTGCACATTTACAATACTTTTATGCATTAGAAATGTTTTATCTGACATTATTTAATCCGAGTGCCTACGCACGGCAGTTTAAAGTTTAGTTGTATTCGTCAAATTCTAAGGTAGAATGAAGTTCGGCTGATTATAAATATTGCAATTGTATAAACTTGAAATGGAGTCTTGGTTTTCATTGGACACTCACTTTTACTTGAGGACTGACTAGGTAAAGCAGAGGATTGGCTCGTAGCCTCTCCTGCTCGTCGATTTGCCTGCGTATCTCCTCGCGCCTCATGCTGCTTAATACGCTGACCTCTTCTCTAGATAGTGGAGCAGTTGCTGTCAATTGAATAGGTTGCGCCACGTCCGGCAATGATTTTTTTCGCTGTAAGCTCATCGTTGCTGCCGGCATCGCCTAAACAACAGGGCATAGGGAGTAGGACTTGCTATTTTCCATTGAATACGATAAAGTAAAATCTGTACTTTTATGCTTATTATTTACTTATCAACTTCGATTTTATTTATTTTTTTCTTTTTTAATGTAAAACAGAAATAACAGGGACCCTATCATTTTTACCTAATTTCTATCTAATTCTATCTTAATATCTATTTTAACGTATGTTCAGAAATTTTTTTGTATGTACCCAATTATGCAGAGCAAGCATATATTTAAGATTTTAATCTTTAATTTAATACCATCTGTATAAAAAAATCCTATTTTATTATTAATAATTTTAAAATTTTAGTTTTAATCTTTAAAAATATAAGAGAAACATTTCTCGTAGTATGGAGTACTTAAATTTAAGTTCTTTTCGAACAAATATTTTAATGCATAAATAAAATAAAAAAATACTTTTATTAAAAATAGTAATATTTTATTGTAGTTAGAAACTTTTATATTAGTCCATTATGCAAACATATTTATCATTATGAAAATTTTATAAAATAAATTTTTAACAACTTCAATGATAATACCACCTAAAAAAAAAATTCAATATATCATCACAGTTTACGTTACGTTGAAAATAGTATAAGTGTGGACTTTTTTGATGTGCTCTTTTAATCAATAATCACTGTACATCAGCGAAACAAGTTTTTATGATTTTGTTAACTTGAGTTAACTAAACATTAAAAAATATTATAAATATATTCATATGATATAAATACAATTAAAAGTAAAATTTTATATTATATTTATGTGCACTGTAACCTATTTGAAATAAAAATGGTTTTTAAAAGTTGTACGTAATTTATACGTACATTGTTAACTATTGACATTAAATAAGTTAATTTAATAATAATAATCAAGAAAGAAGCTTCAAATTGAAAAAGTTTAAAATAAACAATATAAGTTATATAAAAGCTAAGAACTATAATAAATATTAAAATTTTGCATAAAAAATATTTATTTATTATTTAGTATATAAAATTTAGTTCAATTTTCACGATTTTTGAAACTGATATTAAATACAATTTGAACTCGTCATACTACTTTAGTAAAAATTTTTCAAGTTACTCAAAACGAACCCAGGAACATTTTATTCAGCTATAAATTGTAATATATTATGCAACGCACAGGATATTTTAAGTAAGCAAGTATAAGATAAGTAATCATAAATTTAAACCTTAAAAATTAATATTTCGTTTATTACTGTTCTTTAAAGAATTACCATTAAAATATTTTAATGCATGAACAAAAAATTGTTTCAGATATACAAATTAAAAATACAATTTGTTTTTAGTCAAATTAAGAGTTGGCACTAATTTTTAAATAAAAGAGTAGGTTCTAATATTAGCTTAGGATACTTTACCGCATTCTTTTTATTAATAGTACACATTTCACATTTTTTAATGTTATTTTTTACGTTTCAGAATTTAAAATCCCTTAGTGCTCGTGTCTATAGTATGGAATAAGAGAGATAAAAATTAAATACTAAAAGTTATGTAGGTATGAATTACTATTTAAACTATAGACATGACCCTGGAATTATAAATGGATACGTCAATTTATAAGCTATTCAATTTCTAGCCAAATGTACGACGAATTTCACGAGTAAAACTTTGGTAATATGCCAAATATGAATCCTCGTTCCCATAATTTTACTGACAGTTCACTGACAAAATTATGTTTCCTTTTATTCGTACGATAAGCTGTGAACATTTTTAACGATGCGAACATTTGATTAACTGTAATTTGAAAACAATTTACTATGGAATATTTTTTATACGGTCCATTTATAAGCAACGAATGAAATAAAATTTATATACTATTAATATTTTTTAATTCTGATATAAAATATTTATATATTATAAAATATATAAAAATTAATTATATAAATGAATAATTATTTTTTCAAATGAATTTGATTGATCACTATATTTAATCAAACTCTTTATATTAAAATTAAGAAAAAAAATTTTTTTTTTGTTATTTAAATGCTTTATATATTAAAGTTTAAACTCATCTACAGAATATTATGAATATTTATTATGTAAATTTATGTCAAAAAAGATTTATTTGTTATTAAAAATTTTTTAATATTTAACATATTAAAATTCTAATGGAAAGAAGCTTCAAATTAATGTATATATACAATGAAAATTTAATTTTTTTAATTACTTTTTACCACGAGTGTAAAAATTAACAACATATCTTTAATAAGTTTTGGATTTCACTTTTATCGCTATTTTTAATTCAGAGAAGATTATAAAATTTTAAGAAAAAAAATATTCTATTTTATTTTTAACATAATTAATAAAATTATTTAAATTAATAATACACTGCATATACTATCTCATTAATTTTATTTATATGCAAAACGTCAATTTTTGGAACACCTGTTATAATTTTAACTTTCCAATATTATTATGAATTTAATCTTAATAATTGATTTAACAAAATTTGAACTTTTGCAGAAGTTTAATTGCAGTTTTATATTTTTTTTTTATTTTTTAAATTAAGTAAAATTAGATTTGAATAAATTTTATGATAAATATGCGTAATGTCTCATAAGGTTCTTTTTAAAATACATCATACAAAATTTTTGTTTAGCATAAATAGTGAATATCTATGTATGCTTTTAAAACTAAGAATATATTAAATGAGTTAAATTAATTAGATATTGTAAATATATTTCATAAAATTTAAATTTAGCTTATTAAAAATATAATCAATAAAAAAACTTCATTTTTTTACATCTTTTATATTGTCCTCTTTTCCTTTTTTCTATAAAATACGTGTATTTGTTTTTACTATAAGATAAATGTATACAGAAAAATGGAGACAAAAAATGAGATGTATATTTTTAAATAAATACTGCTTTCTACATTTTTCAACATTTTTATTCTTTAGAATTTATAGATACCTGCTTTTAAGATTGCCTCACGCTTTCGACAGACTACTATTTTGGCAACAGTCAAGAACGCATTTAAACAATATAATTTATGTGATTTCTTAGAAAATGATGTGATTATGTTAATTAAAAAGAAAATAATTATTGAAGAAAATTTTAATTTAAAATTTTTTTCATCTCTTTAATAATAGGTAACAAAATATATTTTTAAATTGTTGTTGTTTTCTTTTTTATGAAAAACACCAACTTAAAATGTGAGAAGAAATTTACAATTATAATTTCAAAATTTTCATATATACAAAATATTTTATATATACATACTGTTGAGTACATTCTTGGAGACCTCAAGCCTTACGTACAGAAAATTCATTTAATATTTCAATTATTCGAAACCAGAGGTTGATGAGCAAAAATTACGATTTCAACAAACTATTGCCCAATTTTACGTAAATCTTTTGTATTATTGGTCATCATTAACTGTTTCATCGAAACAGAGGAATTTTTTAATTTTTATTTTATGATGATTTTAATTATTTCTATATTCCAGCTTGAACAACGTAACTCCAGGAGGATAGTAGCCTGATAAGGAAGTCGTACCTCCACGGGGGGAGCGACGATCCAAGATTCTGAGGCCCTCCTGGCCATGAGAGCCGGACTGCAGAGCAGTGCTTCCTCCTCCTCATCCGGTTCCGATGGCCAAAACATTATCTTTCTTTTTGTTTTTTTCTCTGTTTTTCAACCACTATGCACAGTCACAGCGCGTAAATTTTCTGATCTTGATTTTAAAAAATCGGATTAAATCACAATCGGATTAAAACGAGAAATCAGTGATTCCGGGTAAAGGGCGTATCGGAGAGAAAAAAATGTAATGACTCTAAGGGCGTCGCGTAAATTAAAATCCGCCGAGTGAGTGGAGGTTAGTCCATAGACTAAACGTCCCCGCACGTTTACGTATGCTTGACAGAAATAGAATCACACAGGTTATCTTTTTCTCGTTCCGCGCGTCCCCACTATTTTTTGTTAGCTGCTTAGTTTTGCAGCTTTTAATAAGAATCGGTAGTGACTATTTGCACTAGCTCCTCTTGACACTATAAAGCTCATGTCTACCAAATGTATTATTAAGGAGCTGAATCATTAAGAATTGAGCGTCTGAATTTATAGATCACAATTTAAAAAATTAGAGAATCAATTATTACATAACAGTACCGATATTGCTTTATTTAAAGTTATCAAAAATAAAATTTGTTAAATTGAATGAAGGTGTTTCATCTTACTCAAATTTTAGGCATAATTTAAAATGATATAATTCTTCGGTATAATTAGCGTATTGGTATAAAACCAAAACAATTTTGAAAATTGAATGTTGAAATATTGAACTAAAAAAATGATAAAAAGTAATATATAATAGTAGTATTGTTTAAACAGTATAGATTTCAAATAAATATAGACGTAAAAAATAAATACTTGTGACCTTCTATCTAACCTAAAAAATTGTAAAAAGTAAGTTTACATTTATGCCTATTTTGATATTTGAGACAAAATTTATTTTGATATTTACAATTAGTACTACTACTTAGTGATACTATATTATTGTCTTTTAAATTATTATTGTAACTATATGTATACGTTTAATGCAATGCTTTTTAGAATTTTCAAATTATTTTAATATTAAAATAATATTTTTCCTAATTAAGAATAAATCAGTTAATATAATGAATAAAATAATGCAAGTTTATTATGAAACATTTGTAAAATACTTAATTAGCGTAGACATCTTTATCTACTACAGATAAATTATGAATAAGTAAACTTTTAAGATATAACATATATTAACATGTAACATATAATACTGTTCTTTTATTTGTATTATTCCGTTATGTAAGTAAGTACTTAAATTGACATGATTAATATTTGAAATAAAAGAAGTTCATAAAAATTAAAAAATTTATACATTAAATTTTTTTATTTTTAATTAATAGTTTTGTAAAATTTAACATTATATAAGATATTAAAATTAAAATTATACATAAATTAAAAAGAATGTTTTATTACTGTAAAAACTATTCTATGTATATCTATCTATTAGTATTTATAAGTAAACGTTTTAGTAAAATGTCTTTAATTACTAAAAACTCTAATATGTCAATCCAGAAAAACTAAAACTTATAAAATCTTGAAATTTTCCGTTCATAAACATATCGCTAACAGCCTGTTTCTCTCTCTTCTTTTTAGTGCTCAAATCTTCACGACATTTTGTGAAAATTATTTTGGGAGTCCCAAAATATTGTCGATTGTAATTCTAATCCTTTTCACAGACTTTTTTTGTATATCATCGCCCTCGTTAAAATAACGACACGTAAAGTCAAGAAGTGAGAGGATAAAAAATGAACAAATCAATCACAAATATTTAATGAATTCACATTTTTTAAAATAAAAAATAGAACTTCTACTCTTTATTTAAATTTTTTAAAGAAAGTATTTTTATTTTAACTAACTTCTTTTCTTATTTTATTTAAAATTTTAAAGTTTAATTAAATACATCAATACAGAATTACAGTATTCAGATTTTCATTAAATATTTCTACTTAATGTTTATACTTCTTAATGATTTTTTTATATATTGATAAAATTTGTATATAATAATTATTATTGTCATTGAAAAAAGTTTTACAAATAACAGAAAGGTATCGATTGAAATAATCGGTGTATAATTTTTCTTCATTTTTTGTTTTAATTTATTAACTTTCAACATATAAAGTCTTTATTTAATTATAACTTATATTTATACTATGTTAATAAAAATAAGCTTTATCATCGATATAAATTCGTTCGAATGAAATAACCCAAACATCAGCCATTTAAATCACATTTAAATTAAACAAATTTTTTAGAACATATATTGGTTATATTCATAATTATCGAGTATGTAAATAACTTTTAGAGCATATATAATTTTATAGCATACATAATTTCACATTTATTTTATAGACTTAATAAGATTTTTTTATAATATTTCAGTTTACTTCGTAGTTCATTATCACTTCATATCAGTTATATAAGCATACTATATAATTACTAAAACTTTATAAATTCATGTTAAAAAGTTAATGAACAATAACATTTTATTATAAAGTATTATATCGTATAAAGTATATAATCAAATTTACATTAAATCAGATATACACATATATTTTTGTACTTGTTTATTATCCACGAAGCTTTTCTAGAATCAATTGTATAAATTTATTATATATAAATGTATATCTGTGTATTTCAGATGATTTATTTTTATTTTATTTGTACGAAGCTTTGTAGTATCATAAATTTTAATCCAAAATATTATTGAATAATTTTTTATTTATTGTTATTATTAAAATTTCATATTATTTATTAATGGTTAACAGGATTTAAAATTCCTTTTCAATCAATATTTGTATTTTTAAGTATATTATAATCAATTATACGTATAAAAATGAAATTTTGAAAATAAAAAGAGTAATAATGAATCATCAATAAGTATGTAATGTTTAAACTAAAACAGTTTATTCTGGTTGTCAACTAAAAATTTATATTTGCATTTATTGAATAATTTTTTAATATTTAAATAAAAATAAAATGAAATCGACATTTTTCATATTTTAATACAAAAATTATAAATATATTTTGAACTTTGTTAATTATAACGAATAAGCATAAGATTAATTTTTTTAACATTAGTTAATTTTTTAATCTTATATAATTTCATAATTCCACATCATCTTTAATCATATGTAATTTTAGAAGAAAACTAAAAAAATCAATATTTTTTTTTAACATAGATTACTTACAATAAAATATAAATAATTAAAACAATAATTTTAAAATGCAATCATAATACCGAATTATTTTAAACAATTGTTAACAGTATGGAATACCAAAATCTTTTATATTTTCTAATTTTATTTCAATAACATTTTTAATGTTAAAAGTTTGAAGTGAGGAAAAAACTGTGTATAAAAAACACAAATTATGATACCTAAGGGTATGTTTCATGTTAATGAAAAAAGACACTTTGAACATCTTGGCACCTGAATATTTTCCCTTGTATTTTTTCATTATTACTGTGTTAATAGTAAATACTCCGCAGGAAGTGCTGCATATTTTTTACATAAGGTTTTTTAAAAATTAAATGAAAATTTTTAAAAGGTTTAAAGTTTATTAAAAATATTATATAAGTGTATTTTATAACATTACTTTTTATATTTTAAAAAAGTTTAAAACATTAATAATTAAAATTTGTTTTCATTATTATACATAATATTAACATATTATTTTGTATATAGAAATATTTTATATTTAAATATTTTTTATAATTCGTAGTGAAAAAAATTGTATAGCATAAAAATTATTTTTGGTTATATAGTAAAAAATTCACAACTTTTATAATTTTTACGGGGTTCACGAATTTAACTTAGATTCTTAAATTTCGCGAGACACTTCACTAATTATAAGAATTATACGAGTAAGGACACCGATTGGATTAAGGCGAAATTGTATATATATTTCTCAATTAGTGTTGTATTCATACCTATTTCTATAGTTCTGTTTCTTAATATTTTATAATTATTTGTTTACATTTAATTTTATTTAAAAGCCAAATTATGTATTACTTATTAAAAGGTTAGACCATTGAGGTTAGATTTTAAGAAATTCTTTAACGTATTAAACATAATTTTCAAATAGTTTTACAATAAAAAAGTTTTTTAAAGTTTAGGACCTTAATAGATCTTTCTAAATGACACAGAACCCAAATTGGATCATTAAAATTATATATGTGTAGTTAATTTTAATTAATTAATTTTTAATCAGCTTTCTAAATAAATTATATTTAGTTTTAATAATTATTCTAATAAAAAAAAAAAAAAAATAAAAAAGAATAAAGTTCAGATAATCTTTTAATTTAGATAAAGTAAATATAAAAATTAAGCGATATGATTAATGACATAAAGAAATTACTAATAGATGGAAAGTGTGAGAAATAATATTTTTAAGGATTACCATAAACATCTTCGTGTCAAGTCAGATGTAATACGAAATATATCTATCATTTTTTTGGCACTAATCATTGTAATCATTGTATGTCTTAAAAGCTATTAAACACTTTAAAGATTATTCACATAAAAAACTTAAAAAAAAACAAGTATTAATTCATTATTATTTGGAAGGTTATACACAAAATTTTAAGGAAATTAGAAGACAGAAAGAAGAATTCATATGACAGCATGGTACATAGTAATAAGTGTTTTTCAAGCGACAATTTAATACTCGGTGTACCTAATAATATTAAAATTTTTAGTTTCACATTTTTTGTACTATAAAATATTAAACCCACTAAATATTTATATAGATGTAGTATTACGCTATCAAAATTGTTGTAGGTAAGTTAATGAATTCTGAATTAAACTGATACTGTATCGTGGAACAGATCATTTTCTACATTATCATAAAAATCTAAAGATGAAACTACTATTACTAAAGGTATATATATACTCTTCATACTATTAAAAAACTAAAAATCTTAAATGTTTTCGTTATTAAATATTTCATTTAACAAAATTTTACACACGTTTTTATTAAAACAGTATAGTTAAAAATTTTTTTAACAAAATCTCAGAAAGTTTTTTAAAATTATTTTAAAAATGAGATAAAACTCATAAACATATAGTATTATTTAATTAATGAAAAACTTTATAAAATGTAAATAACCTTTGATCAATTTTTTATTAAAAATACTATTAAAATTTAATAAAACATATTTAATTTATTTAAAAATAAATTTAATATATTTTATTTTCAAGTCATTTCAATGATCTAACCCTTTGAATAAATGAATAGAATTTTTTTTAACGTCTATATATTTTTCATTTATAATAAATTCCATCTGATTTTAATTAAACTAAAATCTTTTAACTTCGTATCATTAAGATACAATGTATTATAGACATCTCTAATATATTTAATAACTTGTTTGAAGTTGATTTATGCATTCTCTACATTAAATACTATCTTATTACTACATTAAATATCTATTATAATATTTAGTGAAATTTGAAATACATAGATAAAAACATGCTTTAAAAAAATAAGAACTTTAACAAACAGAACAAAAGGTGTGGAGGTGGAGGAATATTTAAAATTGAAAGCATTAATATGAATTGCTAGCTGTTTGTACAAATATATGTTTTAACGAGTGTATCAATAGTAATAGTATATATAATATATATATCCATGTGCGTGTAAGTACATATGAATAGGTTAAGAACAGAAAAATTGAATTCCAAATACTAGATTAATTTTAGATAATTATTATATTTTTACAAAACATTTATAATTTTTTTTGGTCCCCGCCTCCACACCACACGCTACTTCTTGAATGTTGCTCGTTTTCTTATTAAATATTTTTTTAATTATACATTTAGATACTGAAAAAACACCGATTATTATGTGTAATGCATTCTTGAAATTATTGCCCTGTAGTTATTATTTCAATATTTTAGCACGTCATTATAGTATTTAAAATATTATTTTTTAAACATTCCATTGTTAAATAAGTTTTTAAATATATTTAATCTATTTACCTCGTAAATTTTTTAATTTTTATTGATTATAATTTTATATTTATTTAATAACATTATAATTTTATTCATTTCGCTAAATATTTTGATATTTCTGAACATGTATTTCGAGAAGATTAACTTATTTGAAATGATTAAAGAACCGGGCCTTTTCTACAAATTCTCATCATAAGTAGTATGTAAACATATTATTACGTTTATATATATATATATATATATATATATACACACACACACATGAAATATATATATACACATATGTATACAATACAGTTGTAATAAAAAAATAGTAAATGGAAATAGAGGACATAATCGAAGAAATTTTCTATTGTTAACAATCGTCGTTCGTCATATAATAATATTTTTTTTAATGAGATAAATTTTTTGTCAAAATATCGAACTTTATATTCACATTATTATAAAGAATCGGACTACAATGTTATTATAAAAAATTATAAAGTTTGGAAAATTATATATACACTAATTGAGTAAATTAAAATACTTAGCAAAAATTTCTCATTCTAAAACTTTATAAATTAGATTATTAAAATATTTTTGTGATACAAAAATAATCTCTTAAAGCAATATCTAAAGCACAACATTTTATTTCCGGCAGGCTTCAATTTGTAATATTATTACTTTTTACAATTGTTAATTATTATAATACTAGTTTTATTGAAGAACAAAAAATATCGAATTGTTATTTGATCTTGACAGTTCGAGATAAATAGTTTCTTGATTTTTTCAGAATAACAATTTTTGTAAAGCTTCAACGTAGTATACATTTTAGAAGCACATTCTGCTTCGTATATCCGTGGATTTTATGGTGTAATATAACAAAACTTTATTTTTTCATATATAAAATAAACCCCTGTAAGTTTACGTCTTAATAAAAATTTTCCTAGCTAAATATCTTATTAAATATTATTACTGCAGTAAAATAAGTAACGAATATTGAAAGGAACACCTAGATTTTATGTACAAATATATTATTATATCAGAATTAAAAGTATTCACTGATCGTCTTATTTTTCTTGTAATATTATTTGAATATTACTTGAATATTTCTAATTCTTATTACTATATAATTTTTTTGTGAACAGGACTTTCAATATTTTTAGTAAATAGAATATATCACTTTTATCGAAAATTTATCTTCTTTATGATATTTTTCATTATTTCTTCTCAATAAAAAATCTATCAAAGAGAGTATCATACACTAGATCGTGTAATGTAGTAAGCGTAGGAACTATTATTTGTACGACATATAAAAATTTCGTTATTATAAATTAATTTTATAATATTTTAGTAATATTTAAATATATTCAAACATACAACATTTTAACAAAATAAGAATTAAAATTTTCAAAAGTTCATTTATTTAAAAAATAGGCTTTGGAATATAATTTAATAATTTTCTTACTTATTCAAAGTTTAAATTAAAATTTTCTCAATACCTCACTACAATAACGTAATTTCAGTGCAAATTATATTTTAAAATTTACCGTCTGGTAAAACAAGTGTATTAATGTTGATAAAATGAAATGCTTATATATATTTTTAATTACAAAATACTTGTATTCAAAAATGATAACGATGATTTTTATAGAACAATAAGACTAAAAGTTTAAAAAGATTAAAATTTATCACTGTATGTATAAAATTAATTTGTCTATAGTTTATAAAAATATATGACCTGATTGTATGATACTTTCCTTTTTAACGAATAATTTTCATTTATTTATCGATGTCCGACTGGTATTCGTTCATTAAATTGGAATGATTTAGGATACTTATACTTAGAGGGTTGCGCGGCCTTTTGCTGTTGCGGCGAAGGCGGGGACCGTCCGTCTCGCGTCCTGGGTGTCGGCATGCACAGAACACAGCACAATTCGCCAAACAGTTACAGACAATCAGAAAAAAAATTGCAAAAAGAGAATCTATCAAGATGTTATGTTTTTATGGTACAGGATTAGATCTGGCAGTTATTAGGAAATAAAAAATCAAATGCAATATTTTGTCATAAATAAATACTTGTTTAGCTTGTATTATTAACACAGATTAGTTACAAAGTTTTAAATAGTATTTAGATTATATAATAATAACAATTAATAGTATTAATAGTATTTGGAGCACTTAATAAAAGAGAGAATGTTCTATAAAAGAAAATATGTAAGCAGATTGCTACTGCAGAATTAGTAAGCTACTCTAGAATCAGATGGTATTATGTTTGTTACGTAAAGATACTATTTAACTACTTCATTCAAACAACAGCATTTTGTTTTATAAACGAAACTTCTTATATTAAATAAGTTATGATAAAAGTTGTTTAACGAAAAATCTATTGTTCTAAAATACATTAATTTGATTTCAATGTTTTGATATATTAAGTTTCGATAATTAATTTGCAAAGACAATAATACCAAACTCTTAAAACTTTTTATTTTAATTCAAATATACTTATCATGTAACGCTTCAATAATATTTATGTTTGAAATTCATGTTTTAATTATTAATAGAAAAGCATACTTAAATAAATTTGTTTTAACTTCAATTTAAATACATACATATATATATTATATATATATATATTATATGCAAGCTAACATGCAATAAATTTGAATAATTTTAAGTAATATCAAAAGATCAATTTAATACACCAAAGTTAGTTCTATAGTGAAAATTCATAAATTACAAGTCACGTGACGAATGTAATTAAAAAACCATTTCCTGTTATCTAAATCTCAAGAGAGATATTTTATTTACAATTTACTTAATTTTCTATTTAAAAAATTTCTACTTCAATATAAAGTTAAATACATATCGCATTATATCAAAAAACGTAATCATTTAAAATAGTAAAAAAACGCGTTAAAAGTATTTGAAAAATAATTAAACCGAATGCTTACCTTGGCTCTACCACCACCTCCGCAATTAGCACCGCTTCCAACACCTCCAGCATTTCTTCCAGGTGTAACATACAAACTTTCGGTTCGCTTTGGCTGGCCAGGACTTGGCAGTATCTCTTGACCCAGGCTTTTATTTTTCAGAAGAACCTCTTCGAATTGATTGGAGTTTGAAGTGGCGTAGATCGGCGTTGCAGTGCCACTACCTACTGCAGATCCATTCGAAGGCGTCCCTGACCGTAAGGCGCTTGGGCTTCTTATCGACCTGCTGTATAGATCATTATGACATTAATTCATTAACCTCAAATTATTACGGTTAATGGTTTTATTATTATTCTTAAGATTAAATTATTCATGAAAACAATATTCAATAACTCACATTATTATATCCCGATAAAAATTGAATTCATTTTGAATTCAAGAATTACAAATTTAGTTTGAATCAAATATTTGCTCTTGAAAACACGAACAATTTTAATTGATTAAAAAAAAACTTATATAATTTTTATAAACAAATCAACATTGTCAATATGACTCGAAATTCTGTACATTCAGTTACATAAATTATGAGTGCAATTTATAACTATAGTTTTAAAAGAGTTTATAAAAAATGTACACGTGGAGGTATATGATATTTGAAAGCTAAAATAAGAGCTAAAACAATTGTTAAGATAAAGTGTGCATCACTTAAAAATCTACTTGGATAATAATTTATGCGCACAGATACGCAGGTGTACGTGCGTGTGCGTTTGTGTGTGGGTGTGAGTATACGCGCGCATGGTTGAATATGTTTTTACTTGTCTGTAATATCTGGAGTCGGTGATGGTGGTACTTTATCAACTGAAGCTTGTCGTGATCCACTGACAAGGGGATGCCTCCTATATCGATCTACAGAATTATCCCGACTTGGAGGTCTTTTGTAATGATCAAGTCTAACACAAAAATATCTTAGTTTAAGATAGCGAAAATTGATAAATAGTAATATACTTTAATCTTTGATAATATAAATAATTCAACCTGTCATTTAGAGTTTGTTCAACATGAGCGGGTCTGTCTTGAGGACTGAGAATACGACTGTTCCGTCGGATATTTGCTGAACTTGCTGTGTTTTGATTCTCCTCAGATTGAAACAACTGTTGCGTTTGTTCTGCCTTTTGATTACACGCGGATTGTTGTTGGCCCGTTGGACTATACTGATTTATCTGATTCATTACTGGCATGTATCCGTATTGATTTGACGCAGATGACTAAAATAATTGTATTGAATTCAGTGGCGAATATATTGATGTGCAGGAACATGTAAAAAAAGTTACGCATTGAAAATTATGAATCCAAAATTTTTAATCCTTATAAGATGATTTCATTAGAAACAGAATTAAAAGATGGTTGTGATTATAGGTTTTTTTTTAATAAACTTACTGCTGAAACATTAAAAAAATATCTATAGAAGACAGCAAAAACAAATAATAGTTATTGGATAAAAATGATGGAAAAATAACAACTTTTTAATCGAGGTTAGATTAATTAAATTTTAAATAATACTTGTAAACTGAATTACGACAAGCAGATTAAACTAATGTATTACACTTATTGCATTCGTTTAAAAAAACGACGTTGAAGTGTATAAAACAAAAGACAATTATTGCAGTAATATACAAAATTAGAAAAATTTGCGTCAAAAATTATACTAAACTATTAATGCAGTAAAATAAGACTTCTTAAGAAAACTCTACAAATACAGGAAGTAATTGTTGCTTAAAAAATATAAGTAAAATATAAAGTATAAATTACAAATGCTTAATTTTAACACATTATAATTAAAATTTACCATATTACCTGTTGATTCATATAACCGGATGTTTGATACTGATTTTGAAATTCTTGTCCATAATTTGTAAATTGATCCATATTTTGTGTGCTTGAATATTGCGAATGTCCATATTGGTTCATGTGTGCTATATTATAAGGTAATTGTTGCGTTTGACCGTATTGATTTATTTGGTAATGTGGTTGTTGTTGTTGATTCATTGGTAATGGCAACGTACATCCAATAGTATTCGGAAATTGATTTTGAAGAAGTGGTATTTGGGGGGAACAGTTGCCTTGGTTATTCTGATTGATCGATAAATTTGGTAATTGATTCTGTATCGAGTACTGATTAGGTGGCTGATTCTGCGGGAGTATTTGATTTTGTGTTAATGTCATATTTTCTGGAAGTGGTTTCATGCTAGTTCTTCTCATTGTTTGACTCATTGTTAATCCACTTGTGTTTGATTCAAAACCATCTATCCTTTCAGACGGAATATTCAATTGCTGGTGTTGTTTTAAAAGTGCAATATTTTGTTGATCAAAACTCGAACCCTTATGAAGGATACTTTTTCCGGGTGTCGCATCTTGGGGTGGAGGAACATATTTTGGAATATCACGATTTTTCAACCTAACCACAAATAAATAAAATGATTATTAAAAAGAAAGTTTAAAAATAAATTAGTATTTAAGTATTTTATCTATATTTTCTATTCAAGTTAATATTTTTGGTTGTAAGTTTACGATGTATAAACATTTAATTGATTGCACAAGAAATATAATTATAGCCTTGGAAAACTTCATTTTAGCATACAATTATGGAATATTTGTCAAACAAATATAAACGTGATTTTTATTAAGAAATACAAATCATAATTATTATTTATTCTAATATAGATCAGTACTTAATCTATAAGTATTAATTACAACATTCATTGACAATGTTTCATAGTTTTTTATATAATTCTTGCTAAAGTATACCTATATATTTTTATATCTTAGATCTTTAAAATATTTACAAGTTAATTTAAATTTCTATATAAATATCAATAGATGGAAAAATGTGCTAACTTGTATGTAAAAAAGGTAGTTGAAATTATTATTTTTCAAAAATTATGTGCGTATTAAATAGGAGAACATTTAATATGATGTAGATCGAAGTATCAACTTTAATCAACATAAAAATTGAATTTTTTTGTTTGAAATTTTTTTTCTTTAAAAATCAAGTAAGATTATGAATTTATTATTTGTCTATGAGCAAAACTGATGAAGGTATTGAGAAAAAGAAATATATTTGTAATTATATACTTTTGAATAATTTCACTGCTATCTGAATAATCGATACACAAACTTCTGATTAAATAAGATATAGTACCAACTTATTCATTACAATATAAAAAATACAGTCTCTTATTAATAATTAGATTATTTTAATCGATTGAATAATAACCTTTCTAACCCAGGTTGTCGGAAATCTGGAGCGAACTGCTTAGCCGTTTGCTGGGCTAATTCAGAATCTTCTCGTGCGTGTTCAGCTGCTATATCAGCTAACTCAGCTTTACCTCTCGCAGTTGCAGTTCTTGAGATTGCTATGTCAGCTTTTTGCAGAGCGATTTTACTGGCGCGTTGTGCAGCAGCTACTGCTGCGTCTATCCTTTCACGAAATTTGGCTGAACGTATGAGAAACAGGTGCTTTTTCTTTTGACTTGTAATGAGAACGTTATTTTTGTACTTGCCCTCTTCTTTAGTATTATCTCGGAAAGTCGTTACACCGTAACCATATTTGCGATTATTAAACCATTCACCCTCGTAACGTAAACCATCGCTACGTTCCGAGATTCCAAAACCCGTACGCTTGTCATTTTTCCATTCACCGAGGTATGTTTCGGTTACAGCTGCATCCATCTGTTCGTCCTGTAAATAATAAAAAAAATGTTTGTAATATTTAAATAAATTTAAAACCTCATCCTTTATTATTTCTAAATTTGTATATTAAAATTTTAACTAAGTCATGAAACCTGAAGTCGATTTTATAACAGTTATTTTTTATTTTTTATGTAAATTTAATGAATGCATACATTATAATTTCCAAAGTCTAGCAAAATTAGTTATATTTTGAATGCAATAAAAAATCTATAATAGAAGTATACATTTAATTTTTATTTCAAGAAGTTAATATTTAATAAAAATAATAATAATCATTATAAAAATTAAAAATAGATGGAAATCCTTATATTTTATATACCCATTTAAGTGTAACCATTTAACTTTAGTTTTTAGAATTCACTTTGGTAGTTAGAGATTTAGCACGCACCGAACTCGACTTAAAAAAAATACTATTTTGGATATCCCTAAATAAGTAGTCATTGAGTATAAATTTTTATGTTTAAATAGCGCATTTAAATGTGCAAATAGCGATCCCTATATTTCGGTTACAATGAATTTTGTACCTTTCTAAAAAACTTCTCTTTAAAGCTTATAAAGAGAATGAAAAAATGTCATATTCATAAAATGTCCATGGTCAATGCCTTTTAATTCTCGGTCGTGATGTAGTTAAGTTAAATATTCTATTAAGTGGTACTATAATTTTACGTAGTTTAGTACTCTCAGATTCAAGAAGGTGAAAGATATCAGTACCAAAATTTGCGGTTTATTTATTCCTGGGTGACAAAATCGAAATCGAGTAGATTCCACAGCTGTATCTTCTATCACACTTTTAATCATTTATTCATTTATTGTAATATAAATCTTCGATGTGTTCAATTGATGGATATATTTGTTCAAGTTTTCTAGTAACAATTACTGCTTCGATAATGCGTGACCAAAATGTTTAAGTTATACCGCTAACATACTATTTTAGTAAGTACATTAATAAGTGATATGATTGATTTAAATAACTGACACCGAGATGATTATAACCAGTTTATCATTTGTTCCATAGACATATATTTGAAACGTAATTGTAATTCACGTATTGTCTGATCTAAACTGTACGATTCTTCTGGAATGTATCAAATTTTACAGAGTTTTTAGAGTCTAAATTTGCCGCTTCTTTAACTGCATTTCAGACTACAAATCTTGTTTCCTTGATATGAAAGTCCACAATGTTTTGAAATATTTAATAAAAAAATCCTTTATATACCCAAAGTCAACAAACTCATTGTCCTTCATTAGTGATTTTCGAAAATTAAGATACATGGTGTTAATCAAGTGCCTCGTGCCTAGGCGTAAAAGCTTGTAATCCTGTCTGTCCACCAGTCGCTATAACCCTTAAGAACATGATATTTTCCGTGACCATCTCTACAATATTAGTGAAGTTTGTTTTCTCACGAATCTTTGATAATTACAAATCTAGCAATCAGTCAAAATCATCTGCTAACTGAAGGTGCTTATAGTCATAATAAATATTCAGGAATTCTCAATCCTAAAATTATTCGTCATGAGTATACTCTTCACATGTTATATAGTTCCATTCACGCAATAGAAAATATAACACTGGAGTTTTAATACTTTCAATGGAAAGTGATCTGAATGATCAATTAAAGATTTCCAATGCATCCCCATTCTTGTGAAAGTTAACAATTATCTTCTTTAGCTTTATCTCTGGAACACGTATAGGATTTTTTTTGCAAGGAAAATAATAATTTCATCCTTGTTGGATGATACCCGGTGCATCCAGTCTTCCTGTGGATCTTGAATAGCATGTATTGGTGGGTAAAGAGTTTCAAAGGTATTTGTTTAGTTATACCAGCCAATGCTTCAATACATTTAAATGTAGAGTAACTTTTTGATATTGTGTCAGAAATATAAGATTAAGACGCCCTATTCTAACAATATTTTCTCAATCATGTTATGTTGCGAAGAATATTTTCAAGAAATTTTTTGTTTAAAAAGTAAAACACGAAAAAATAAAAGAAATAAATAAATTATTCATTAACCTGCACACGAATCATCGCAATAAAACAAACCAAAATACAAAAATAGTAAATCGTAAAACTAAATCATAATACTAAAAGGTGTTAGAGAAAAGAATTCCAGAAAGCGTTTTCAAAATAGAAGTTAATTTCATATCCCGCTCAAAAAATTAAATATGAATAATAAATAAAAATGAATAATAACCTCAACGAATGCTTTTTGTCTGCAAGTCTTTTCTATGGTATATATATCTTCTTCTATGGTATATCTTATCTATGGTTTATTAAATGGTAAAGAGAAGAAAAAAAAAGAAAGAAGGAAGTCTAGTGAATTTTATTGACGTGTAAATAACGAGATAAGGTTGAAAGTGACTATATTATTAATCTTTTAAATAAAATAAAAGGCGTTGATAACTGTTAAGATAACATTATGCGTCGAGAGAAAGAAAATTACTAAAGAGAAATATTCTAGCACATCGAAATTACTACTATATTGCAAGTGTTTTCGTGGTGGAACCGTATCCACAATGATTGAAAGTTGCTATTACGTAAAATTAAAAACCACTCCAACGACATACGTATCGTCCAACAGAAACGTCTTTTATGCATCGTTTTACAATTGGCCTTTGGGCACAGCAGAGAATGATTGTGTAAAACACTCTATTACTGTACATAAGTTCAGGTTGCATATCTGCAAACTGATGATGATCTGGTCCAATAATCAAGAGTAACAGTTTTTACGACAGGAGGTGGAGGCTCATCTTTAAATCTCGCAATAAGAGTAATCGGTTACGATCATTAGTAATGAATAATCTTCTGTTATATATGTACAATACAAACAGTTAGATATATATTACATCTAATTAAATGAATACACGTCTCACTGGCATTAATTTCATTCATACACCAAAAATATAAACATATATAAATTTTTGTACGTAAATAAATATACACAAGTTAAATGACAATAATGAATATGTGCTGACTTCGATAACGAAGGAGGCGTTGCTGTCCGTGTGCATCGAGGCGGAAGCCTGGCTCTGCGAGCTCTCGGTCGACATCCACGACGCGGTGCTCGCATTGCTCCGGATACTGCCTGCTGTGCCACGCTTTTCAAGATCACCCGTGCTTCTTTGCTTGCGAATTTTCAAGCCCTAAAATAAAAAATTTATGTCGTTGAAAATTATTTGAAGATTCAGTATGTGGCAGGGAGTCAACCAAAAGTAGGAGTTTAGCAAATAAAAATTAATTAATTAATTTCGTTCCAGAAATATAATTCAATGTATTTAGTAACACAAATTAATAAATAGAAGATTTAATTTGAATTTTTGAGATATTTTTTATATAAGTTGGATCAAAGTTCATAACATAATGTTAAAAGTAAAGTGGAAATAAGTAAATTTGAAGAATAAAATAAAATTCTTTTGAACTTTTGAATTACTCATATTATTAAAAAAAAATGTGTTTATAAAAATTTAATTCGAAAATGATATTATTTTAAAATCTATTCGTACTTTCATTAAAATCATATGGATTTTTTGAAACCTAATAGAAGAAGATCAATAAAATGAATAAAAGTTAAAATTTTTTCAGCAAATTGAAACATTGCAAGTCGTAAGTGCAAAAATAACTTCTTTAAATTAGTTAATTTTTCCATTATTATAATAATTAATTTTGAACGTCTACGTAGAAAATGAAAATGACTACGATTATGACATTAAATATTATCATAAAACCATATTTAAATTATAAAATATAAGCAGGTCGTAGCTATACTTACTGCGAGGATACCCTTCTTCAGGGACTTTTCAGTTAGACTTTTCCGCCTCGCAGGCGGATCATCACTTCTCGCTTTTAGCACGAAGCCTCCTCTGCTATCGTCGACGCGGCGATCTCGCCTATCGGTCGGTTCGGGCGTCGGTGCCGTTCCTGGGGCACCTTCGGTACTCCTCAGGGACGTCAGCGACGCTCTAACCTGCTTCGCAGATTTGTAATGCGAAGCCAGACCAAAGGGCGCGCTCGCTCGCACTCCATAACCATGTCGCATACCTCGGAGCCATTGTCCTTGATATGTTCCTATCATAAATTTCATTAAACTGTATTAATTTTTTTTCTAACTTTTGGAGATCTAATTCATAAAATAAGATTGATGGATTTTTATTGTCTTTATCAACAATTAACTTGTATATTAATGTTCAGATTTAATATTTTTCAAACAAGTGACTGTTAAAATTAAGTAATGTTTTTTTCATCATTCAATCGAAATATCTAAATTTTCATTAATAGCGTTTTCAAATATTTTTTCAAAAGCCTCAACGTAATAATATTATTAACAATGCAGTAGAAATATACTATGGGATCAAAAACCAATAATTTTCAATACCCGAATGCACCAGAACAACAGATCTTTATAGATTATATCTGCTTAAAAATATATTTCTTATGTAGATTTCTTAATAAATAGATAAAATATTAAATAAAATAATAAAAAATAAAAAGTAATAAAAAACGAAACAAATATTATTAGTTTAATCTTTTTTTAGAAAGCATTATTTTTTAAATGATTGCAGTTTACAAAAGTAGAATCTAATCGTTCCGAGCATATAAACTTAGTATAGAGAATAAGTAAAAAATAATATTAATAAGTTAAAAATTAAGAAAATAAAATAAAATTGTAGAATTTTTGAATAATGAAAAGATATCATTAAAGAAGAAAATCATTAAAAGTCTAATGTAAAGAAGAAAGGGGGAAAATTTGTTAAAAATTTAAGAAATAGTCTGAAAAATATTGAAAAATTATATTTTATAAATATAAATAACAATGTTTATAACCAACTAATTGTAAGAAACAAAATATTTCGTCCAAAAATATTCGCTCTTAATTAATTACTAGATCTTAAAAGGTGTAATTTTTTTATTTTAAACAATTTCAGATAAAGCACCAGAATATCATTACTTACAAAGCGAAGTCTGTAGATAAACTTAGTATAAGAATAAATCCAAAATTTATCTATTATACAATAGTTGGTGGAATATTTTTGATAATATAATGTAGCAAATTTTATTATTTATACATCTGACGTTCTTGTAATTCGTATCTATTACCAAAATAAATATTAATTCATTCATGAACAATTGTTTAAAATGATTTAATAAGTCGTATTTTCTGAAAAATCTTAAATAATAATCGTATTTAGTTTATATTTTTTTTTTTTTTTTATTAAAATAAGTACCAAATTGATTTAAAAAACATTAAAAAAAGCATATTATTTAATAATTAAGTTATTATTCAGTTATAAAATTAAAATTTTTTAAAATACAAGCGGACATTGTATGAGATGAGATCAATAGCGAATTATAAAATAGTTTTAGGTCTTTTATAATAAAAAAATTTTTTGTTATAAAAATAATTTGAATTTATTTTTCAATTTAATAATTTTAATTTAATAATAATCTTAATTTCATAAATCTAATGCTAATTTGATTAAAAAAATTTGTTATAAAATTTTTACAGTAATCTAATTTGTTAATGTTATATAATGAAAGGGAGAATGTTATTTGTACTTACATATTTCGGCATTATGGTATTGTTAAGCATATCGCGTTATGCATATCGCGTAAATGAGACATAAATTTACGTTAATGTATTGTTCCATTAAATTTGAGATATCCTTGAAATATTAACGTATAAATGTATTTGTTCCGACAAAGTTTATTACATCAAATATTGTAGTAAAGTTCATTTAAATGATAACTATATGGTATTTTAATCTGTAATAAAATCTTTTTTTTTTTTTTTTTTTATATAATATATATTATATATATATATATATTAGAACTATATTATATAGTTATAGAAAAAAAAAAACATAAATGATTAGAAACTAGTACTCTAAAGAAAAAAGTATAATATACACTATTTAAAAATAGGAATGATTTATACTTCAATATTACAATAAATATTTCGTATTTTTGATTTATAATAATTTTACATTTTCCAAACTTCTAAAAATCAAAAAATTAAATATACATAATTATCAAAAGTTTTACTATATTTTTGTTATTATTTTTATTATGCACATTAGAAATAATATTTAAGCATACGGTATGAGTCAATTGTAATATTTAAATGCAATAACTGATATCAAAGTATTATTAAATAAATTAAATAAAATATTAAATAAATATGGATATTACAACCTTAACTGTTCATAAATATTCTGAGAATGAACCAATATGTTTTAAAATAGAATGAATTTAAAACTTTAAACTTAATATAAAAGTTTCATATATTATAATTATATGTAACTTTACTTTCAAATATAATGTAAAAATATTATTTATATAATATTTATCAATATTTATATTATATTATATTTAAGAATATTTTAAAAATGGAAATAAATAAATTAAGAGGTATAAATATAAATATTATATACTCTCAAACCATCTTGGTTCAAAAAAAGTATTATTAGAATATTTTTTCATTATTATAAATTATAATTATATTGTACTCGATTAGATAAAAAATCGTGATGTTTTTAATATTTAGTAAAATAAAAAAAGCAAAGTTTTATTATAATTATTTAATAATTATATAAACCCAAATTTAATAGTTTTTGAAAATTCTTGCAAATGGAGCTAAAATTCTCATGAAGATTATTTCACATTACGTTGAAATTTAAACTTGTAGTTTGTAAATGAATATTTTTCATTCTAAAATCACATAAACTTTAGTTTCAAAATGATCAATAAAATAGATTAAGCAGTCCCTGTGATTATTTATACGAAATGGATTCTAGTAGAATGTTTTGTATATATTGAAGACATATTCATAGATATTATAATAAATTATGAATTTTAAAATAAATAATATAAAATTATTACCCTTTATTTTTAAAATTTTTTAGTGACAAATCTATTAATGAAAGTAAATGAAAAAGAATTATTACACATAAAAGAATATTTTTCTTTTATATTTTAGGCACAATCTTCATTAAGCAAAAAATAGATTTTTAAATTTATAAATACGTTGTACCAGTAGAACTAGCTTCTTATTAGATTATAGAGTTTACAGTTGTCTTACTAAAGAATTTTGTGCAGATTTTTCAAAATAAAAAATTCTGATTTTTGTATTATTCATTGTAAAATTCATTGAATCAATAATTTGTAAAAAATTTTTTATTTTTATTTTATGATTTTATGGATAAGTCTAAAATATTATTTTCTTATTTTTATTAGATGTTTTTCTTCATAGTATTAATTATTATTGGATAATTAGCTTTAAAAATAACTAAATTATTAACTTCAATTCTAATAAAACATTTTCATTTAAAATACTTTAATATACAATTGATGTAAATATTTTCAACAAGAAAATTATTTTTATAGTCTTATATAAATTTGATTTGATTCTGTACATATTATTTTTTATTATTTTTTAAAGATTTTATTTGAAAACCATTTAGTTAAATAGTATAATATTTATTTTTAACGGCTTCAAGTTTTAGTGTAATACATTTTTTTAAATTTATGTATATGATGTTTTAGGTTTTATTTATTTTGTAAAAGTTAAATAATTATTAGCATTTAAATTATTTAAAATTACAATAATTATTTTCTATATGTTCTCCGCTAAAATTTTTTGCTAATTTTTGTGTGAAGAACGGTTATATCGTTCTTCTCCAGAGCTTGTGGACTTTTAGTAATTTATTTTTAGTACTTTGCGCAAGCACAATAAGTAACAAGTCTTTTTCTTTATACATACATACATATATACACACATGTATGTATGCATGTGTGGACGTATGTATGCATGTGTGTGAACCACACGTATTTCTACTAAAATACGCAGGTGGACGTGCTATGTCACTGACCTCGCTTAAATTTCTTTCAACTTGTGAAGAAACTAAAAAACTCTTTTTAAGAAATTTAAAAGATTTAATAATATAGTATTACCTCATTCATTTTAAATTTGTTTATGCTTATAAGGATTTATAAAAAAACTTCCTAGATTGTTGAAAAATCCCCCACATGTGGTATTTCAAATTGCTGTTAGCATAAATAAATTTTAAGTTTCTATTTTTCCACTTTCTGTCCTTATTTATCTCTCTATCTCTCTCTGTCTCTCTCTCTCTCTCTCTCTCTCTCTCTCTCTCTCTCTGTATGCCTCTATATTTTTTATTTTCTATTTCTTATTTATCTATTTATTATTTATCCATTTCTTTCATTTTTTAATTTATTTATTACTTTTTCTTTCTTGTGCTTTCTCTTTCTAGCTTATCTCTCTCTTTTAATCTTTGTTTCTCTCTGTTGCTTGAGGAACAAGTTAGCGAGAATTGAAACTACTGCTACACTCGGGAAAGATGTAATATTCAGGTCAACTTTTCTAGACTTTCAAAAACATTTCGCGACAAAAGATATCTGGATTAAAATCTTTTTATTATTCTATTTAAATTTTTTTCGTCTTTATTATTAGATTAAGTGATTTTTCCTCCTAAGTTATGTGTATTAAACAGTTTTTTTAAAAGTATTAAAATAAAAAATCGATTATTTTACAAAGTTTTAAAATATTTCGAAACCGGAATTATTATAATTTAAAATTAATATTATATTGTATAATTATGTTATTTACTAATTAATTTAAAAATAGATTTATTTTAAATAAGTAACACATAGAATTTTTTCTTTCAATTATATCGTTAAAAAAGAAAATTTTCTGAAATAAAAATAATGTCTTATATTTAATATCAAAATCTAGTTGTTAGAGCTATTTTATATATATAGCTGATTATAAGTGATGAAGATTTTTCAGACTTAAATTTTTCAAAGTTTAATATATAATTATTGAATTTAATTTCATGATTTTCTATTATCAAATTTTTTAACATAGAACAGTGCAGATTTTTAATATTTTATATTTTCTTATTATTTAATCGAAATTTTATTAAAATACAGTGATAAAATGGTATAGTTATGGATAACAATCAAATAATGGGAAGATCTATGTTTTAAAATAAGGGAATACAATTTTGTTTATAAGAAAATAAATAACCGAGAATAATGGAGTTGAAGATAAAAATTTTAATAATTTATTTTCTTGATCAGTTGTATTGTGAAAAATTAGACATAACCTAGTTACTAGAAAAAATTTTTATATTTGTCGAACTTTTTTACATTCTGAAAATATTGATTAAAATACGTTTAAAAATATATCACGAGGAAAATTTTTGTTATTATTCGTTTATTTATCATCTGTATATTTATATAATAAAATTGATTATTATTTCCAAAATGTAATAATTCATATTAATATTAAATAAGTACTAAAAACTCGATTTTATAAGAATATTGAAGCGTGAGAAATTAATTATTAAATTTTCAAGGTGAGCCTGATCATTATTAGTTCATACTAAAAAAATTACAATAATATTATATCTGGATTTTGCGTTATTATTTATAATTACTTCTTTCAATATCTAATAATTATATTATCTAAAAAATTTATTTTTTTTTTAATTGCCTGATGTTACTATTTCTATTCTCATCTTCTCTCGTTTTACCTATTGCTTAGGGTTTGTAGGTAATATTGATATCTTAATGAGTGTAAGGTATATACTATTTGCTTGTTTAGAATAATCTTAAAAATAGTCTTAATACGCATAAATTTCCTTAATTCTTGTTTGTTGAAAGAAAAATTAATTTTTTATAAATTCGTTAGATTATCTAATCTTAATAAAGCATCACGTTATCAAAGTATATTTATTTGTTATATACACATTATCATACATCATATTCAACAGTTAAAATTTGTGATTTGAATACAAAAATTAATTTAAAAGCACAAATCCATAAAGTAATAAAAAAATAACCATACATAATATATATGAACAAACACAGTTTACCAAGTTTTAAATAAATTACACTAATGATTTAATT
Source organism: Platyscapa corneri (assembly GCA_018907185.1). Taxonomy (NCBI): domain Eukaryota; kingdom Metazoa; phylum Arthropoda; class Insecta; order Hymenoptera; family Agaonidae; genus Platyscapa; species Platyscapa corneri. The sequence continues at coordinate 3,119,085 of JACCHW010000033.1, forward strand.
AAATTAACGGAATATAATTTGCTAAAGCTTCCTCATCTTCATCCATTTAACCAACTGAATTTTTCCAGAGATCGAGAAATTAATCCACTATAAATAGTTATATGTTACGCAGAAGAAAAGTAAAATTAAAACTCTAATAATTTAATTTTTATTCGAATTTTATATTTTTAGCTATATTGATTGAAAGTCAATATGAATAAAATTAGAGTTCAACACAAACGTAGCCAGGATGCGGATTGTGCAAATGCAAAAATGTAACAGTAATGTTCACGGATTTGATTAAACTAGGATTTTTACTCGTTCTTTCGCACCGGTTTATAAAAGAATGACACTCAGCCAGTGTAATCGTCTGGTGCTAGCTGTTACCGATTTGATCAGCATGGAACTTCCATTGTTCAGTGCAAAATTACCGCTCCCATTGTCCAAAAGAGCCATAGCTAGGAGAGAGAGTAGGAGTGGGAGGATGAAAAGGTTCCGTCTGACCTCTTGTAAAAATAATTAATCGAATTACTGAAATTATTTTTTTTATCTTTTGTGTTATCGAACCTCTCCGACATAACGTATCCGATCAAATCCATAGCTGTTTTGACTTCATCCGCAACTCAGGTAAGTATTTATTTTTCATCCATATTGTCCTTATTTTTTTAAGAAAAGATAACTATAAACTATTGTCAGAATGAATTGAATCAACGTCGAGCCAAGTTATAGGTAAGTTCCTTATTAAGTGACGCTAAGCGAAAGAAAGTCTTTCCATCTTGATATGTTCGTAGGAGTCATTAGAATTATCGTAGTGATTAATAAATATTATAGTTAGTCACAATTACTTATAATAAAAAGTAATTTATTTTTTTTTATATTTAAATTTTTTTAATGTACAGTATAGTAAAAAATGAATTTATTTTATCACAATACTGCATAGTATAAAGAACTTTGAAAAACGTAACATAACGTGTATTCGAACAATTTTTCCTTTTACCTCAGCAAAATATTTCTGATTTGCGCTAATATGTTTTATCTACTTACTATTATATCGCGTTAAAATGCTAGTAGTATTATTATTGATTTATTTTATTAGTTTTTCAGTAAATATTTACATAGTATTTCATGAATATTTACATAATTTTACATTTAGACTAATTTAAAATCTAATAAAAATATTTTATATTTTTGTACAGATACAGTTCTGTAAAATAAAAATTATTTGAATTAAAAAAAATGGTTATCTATATCAAAAAGAATATATGTTGTTTATTATTTTTAATTACGAGATTATAAAACATGATAATTTTTTTTATTTCTAAGATAATTAGTTATACATTTTTGTAACTTTTATATACTTAATAAAAATGTATTTAATATATTTCTAGAATTTCAAATAAGTTATTCATATAGAAACCATATAGTTAACATAATTAATAAATTGAAAAAATTGTTTACCGATAATTTAGATTCGTTATGTAAAATTCTAATAAACTAAGAACATTAAAAAGTTATTTTTCGTATGCATAAAAAAATTATTTTAAAACATAGTTAACATAACCTTATTAAAAAAACTCATATATTTCTTTACGTTTTGAAGTTATACTAATCGTCATTATTATTAATTTGATCTATACTATATTTACTTTATATATGCATATATTTTAGAACATGTAATTAGGTTGATATCAATATAAAACTTCAGAGCCTGTTTACTAAATTAAAATTTTCCCAGAAGCTTTTAGAGTTATCCTGTCAGTACTCTGACTAATTGTTTATTATATTTTTAATAATGTTCTTAATTATAAAAATAAAGTCATTGATAGATGTGAATTTGGAATGGTAATTTTATTTATCTTTGCAAACATTATGGAGAATGGCGATATTATCAACCATTGAAGTACAAAAATAAAATACAGTTGTTCACTATCATTCTATAACGAATAGTATGCGTTTTAATTAAACGTTATAAAGAGTAGATCGTCCATTAAATGGAATTTATATTTGTCCTATTTAATGATGTATAAATTCTCTAACACTATAGTGAAGGTATGTAGTATTTAAAAGCATATAAAAATGAAGTTAAATTATTTACACCTTTTAAAGAAATTATTATATTTATTTTTTATATAATTTAAATAAATTTTAATATTTTTATCAACCAATTCTTATAATAAAATTGATTTAATTTTTTTTGATATATTTTATTTCATTGATTATTAACAAAAGAACGTTCAAATATTATTATAATTTAATATAAACGATTATGAAATACTAAATAAAATCAACGTATCTGCTTAAAAAGCAGTTTAATCAATTATCCTAAAATTTTCAATAAAATCTAAAAAGAGTATGTGTTATTTAAATAATTAATTTGCTCATTCGATAAATTTTGTTTAAATATATCATATTAAGCAAATTTTACATTTTGTCTGTGTTAATGTGTTTAATATTTCAATGATAATTAAGGAGTGCCTAACTATATTAATTAACTATATTAATTCATAAATAAAAGATTTATGAATTTTATCAAATTTTTTTATCATAGAAAACAAGCAATAGAGAAAGCGGTATACACAAATCAGAGTTTAATTAATTTTATTTTAATATTGAATTTTATTTTCACGTAGAAAAATATATTTTTTGTACTTTATTAAAGATATTATTCTTTTTTTTTAATATATAATAATTTTAATTTTCAAACGGTTATTTTCAAGTAATATTTAATAATCGATGGATTTTTACTAAATTTTTGGTGAAAATGAGTTGTGATTATTAATACTATATTGAGAGTTTACTTAAGGTTGTCCGTATTAGTTATGTAAAAGGAAGCAATTTTTAATTCAATTTAAATAATCACCCGCGCTGTATTATCCAAATTAAAAAATTAACGTTTCCAAACATTAGAAAATTATTAATCATTTCTGTATTTCACATTATAATACATTAATTCATAAAATAGATTTTGACGTCGTTCATCTTTTGACGTTATATTTAAGTTTTAAAATATTTTAATTTTGGTTAAACATTTGAGGTTTGCTTTACTTCCACTTGAAATAATAATATTAATATTGCTTAAGACAGTGTGAATTTTATTAATATTAATTGAAACATAAAATGCTGAAAAGAAACATCTTTTATTTAGAAGTTTTAAATTCCTAATTATAATTAAACTGCATCTTTTTGGGTGGTCTTACGAAATGTGATGCTTTAACCAAAGCTGTGTGTGCGTTTAGCAAATTTTTTATTGAAAACATCATTTGCGACGGAAATTATTCTATCCAAAAAATACATTTACAAAAAATAAAGGGAGACTGACCACTATCAGCATAAGTTTCAGATCCATAACCATCCTGAAGGCCACTTGACCATGTTCCCTCATACTTGGCGGTGGATGTCGTTGATTGTCTTACACCGTATCGGCCCTTAAAGCCCTGGGTCCACTCGCCGCGGTATAGCCAACGACCACGCGTTTCCATACCGAGGCCATGACGTTTGCCATTTTGCCATTGACCCTCGTAACATGAACCACTGTAAATGAGGTAACCTGTTTTAATTTTATTTATACCTGGTTTATCATGCGATACAAATGAAATATTACATATCTTATTGTATTGTTTCCAGCTTAAATTATGACGCCTGACGTAATTATTTTAAAAATTTTATAAGATTTTTAAGCTTGAAATTTATTATGTTTTACGCTCATGTAGCACGAATTATAAAAAATTCCTTTGTTTAGTGTTTTTTAGGTTTATCGGTCAACAAAAACGAACTTTTGCAACAATTTGTAAATTATGAAATCAAGAACTAAGGATACTTTAGAATTTTTAAGAAATTGATTTTTTAAATGAAAAGGTACTTAAACGCCAATAGCAAATAGTACTATATCTCTTACAAAGAAATATAGAAATCATTTTTTTAAATTTCGATTTTTTAATTACATTTAGATATTGAGATACGAATTTAGGGTCAGCTATCTATCGTATGCAATATAATTTAACCCTTCATCATATTTTATCAAGTTAGATTGCATATAATAATTTTATTATAATTAGCCCATCAGAAAAATGCATAATATTTATTAAAGCATACCGACTTACTTTATCGTTAAAGTTGTATTAAATTGTATAGAAAAGTTTTATGAATTTTATGCATCTACATATCCGAAATATAAATAAATATAAATAAAATATAAAATATAAAATTTATGACGAGACTATTCATGTGATTTCTATTTTAATATAATTTATTTCTAAAATAATTATGAAAAATGTAACGTAAGAACAAAAATATCAACCGTCAACATATAAATGAAATCATTGTATTTGATTTCTGAATATCGTGAAAAAAACATTAATGGATATAGATTATTTGTTAATATTCAAGAACAATTATGAATTTTACATAAAATAAATTTTTTATAAAATATTTAGTAAAACCTATTTAACAATATAAATACTATAAATATTATAAGAAGTAACTGAACAAGATTAGTATTGAAAAATAAAAAAAATTGCTAACAAATCATACAAAGAAGTATCAATTAAATTATCTGTAAAATTAATCAGATAAAACGATGAAAGACAAAAAAGTTTTTATAATGTTCAACTATTCAAAAACAATACATCAATCTAAATGTGTTTTATTGTTAATAGATATTTAAAAAATTTTCATATTTAGGCAAAATTAATCATGAAGTTTATTTCTATCTCTCTCTTGTATTTGCTATTTTTACTAATACGTGAATAAAATTCTTTACACTAGTGTAAGTGTAAATCCAAAGTTTGTTTTAAACGACACAATTATATTAAACCTCAATAAAATGATGAAGCTTTTAATCAGTTGTCTTAACATGTTTCTATACAGATTAAAAATTTTTTATGTTAAAACTAAATATTCAGAAAATTGGAGGATAAATTTTCATTGACGTAGAATTATCTATGAAACAGCATATTTTCATTCTTCCAGTTACAGCAACTAAGTTATTCATAACATTTAATTTATGATCATTTAGAACCTTTTTAATTACACATGCAAGATCTTAATTTATAATTTATATCTTGTTTCTTTAATATCCAAAATTGAAAAATGAAGTTCTTTTGAATATATATAATTCTTGTAAGTAAATGTATAAAATAGCGTCCTACATTGTAACATATTAAGTAAAATTTATCAAAATATTTAAAAATATTGATAAAAACATCTAAATGAGTTTTTTATATAAAAAATTTTGAATCGTCATTTAATTTTATTATACATATTTTTTATTTTTAATTATTTTTAATAAAAGAAAAACGGTTAAATACAACTTGAATATAGATATGTAATTTTTATTTTTAATATTTAATATTTAATATTGCATCATAACTATTAACGATAATAAAATATAGACAATTGATTTTATAATGGGTATTTATATTGAACATACTGGGTGTATAAATAGATTTTTATAGAGGATATAAATAATCGTGGCTTAATAATGAAATATTTTTCAGCAATCGTTTATTTATTGCTTAAAATAGTTGTACCACTATACTTTTTACAATATATAATTTTCTATACATTACAAAAAGCTTTTTATATTTACGTGTTTTTGTATCACATAACAGCATTTAATAGTAAAAAGTTATCCATTTAAAATACAGACGTATAACCAATTTGCATTCCGTGAAAAATAGTAAGAGGTCAATCAAATTTTTTGCCAGTGGCTGATTAAATTAGTTAAAAACTAACTCACGCTCAAATAATAATATATCACTCTTCTTAATCAACTTTTAAAATATAGCTTCTAATTATAGCAAGAGCCATCCAAATTCAAGCATTAATATTTACGCGCGAGAGCGCCAATCTGAGTTCCCGAGCAATTCCTCGATTTCCAAGCTCGGCATGAATCGAAACGATGCATCTGTCAAAGACTGAAGCACGAGCTGCGTCGCGTCAGGTGACCTTGCTCCAGTTACGCTTCATAGAGGAATCCCTCGTGTCTCCGCTCGCGTGCAAGAAAGCTCGGGGGAGTCAAAAATGTAGGTTATTCAAAAATATCAGTGAGATCGATTGATGGATACGTGCTATACTAAATTTTCAATGATTTATTAATACTCGATTCGTAGAAACGTTTGGTAAGCTTTCGTCCAAAAAGCATTTAATTGCTAGCCGTGGAAACGTGTCGTGTACAATCATTGCTAAATGTGAATTTGAAACTTAGTTTTATATAATTACTGCCTTTACGAATGCTAAAATTCAATAACGCTGATATAATTCTGCCGATGATTGGTATCGTCGAAGCTGTAGTTAAGTCGAATACTTTGAGATACGTATTTTGATTTAATATTCGTTCGGGTGCAGTCGATAAATTTTTTTTTATCAATTGTTGTCACTTTTTCAAAAATTCAACTAAAAACATATAAATATTCGTGATTTTCTGAATATTCAGAGAATACGTCAGTCGTTATACGAAACATTGCTTTGCACACTGTAAGTAATAATGGATTATAAAAATAAAGATTAATACAAATATAACAAATACGGCGCTATAAGAATAATTATCTTATATAATGATATAACTACTGCATAACATTGCAAATAAAATATTAACACATACGTTGAACAATGTCATTATTGACTTTATGAACTTCATTTGAACTTTCGGACAGCAATATAAAAGACATTTCAAATTTTAATTATTTGTATATTTATGCTTTTCTTAAATACAATATAATAATTAAATTAACAATATTAGAATATGTTTGATGGTGCACATTTGTTAAATATAAACAATACAAGCGATTCTTACAAATTGTTTGCATGTATTCTATTATGTACTGGATGTAAATATAATAATATGTTCATAAATCATCTTCTTAAATCTAAAATTAAAATATATTCGCTCATATATTAAAAAAAAATTAATATATAAAAATGTAAGTTTATAATGATTTTACAGTTTCTTTAATCTTAATCAATAACTTTATAAGTTTATAATAATTATTTTGTTAATTAAAACCAATAAATAAACCGTGGGAAAATTATATTTTAATATAAAATATTTTACTATTTCACATAAATATAAATATAAATCGTTTAAATCCTTTAATTTGATTTATTATTAAGATCTTTATTCATTGCAGAACCGTAAAATATGTTTTAAATATTTTAATATTATATTTGTTTTTTAAACAATTAATGTATTTTATATAATTTTAGATAAATTATTAAGATATATATTATTTTATTTAAATTGTTATTGGATTGCTGTAATCCAATAATTTATAAAGACCATGTAAGGACAATAATTAAGTCCATATTCAATCAACGCGGCTTAAAGTTCAAAAAACTAAAGCATAAAAAAATTCATAATTTCAGTTCATGATTCCCTCAAATTAACTTTATAAATTAATCAATATTTATATATTTAAAGTTATTCTATGATATTAAAAATAATTTTGAATAAAAAATTGTAATCTCTTAAAGGTATTATAATTAAATATATAATATTTTTTTAAATATTATATGTAATTTATTATATTATATTATTATAATTAAATAATATTACTATTAAAATAATAGATTTTGTTATAATATTGACGTATAAAAAATTGTGCTAAAGAATAATTTATTAAATTTATAGAACATTTGTTAAAGTAAAAAAAAATGTATGAATAAGTTAAAATTATAAATTTTTCTATATTATTAAATTTATATAAAATCAATGATGCGATTACATTTATCTTGATATTCTTATATTTTGTAAATATTTTTTATCAAAATTTAGAAAAATATTTAATATAAAATATTTTATAATTAAAATTAAATTTATTATATATACAAAGACAATTAATAATCTATTAAGTTATATTGGTATAACAATTTAAAGTAAATTCAGGTGAAGTGGAAATTTTGAATATTTTATTTACATGTTTCTTCTAATTGTATCAGCTAATCAAAGGACAATAAACTAAAAAATTTAATATGTGTTAAAATTATTTATAAACTGTGACTCAAATTATGAAGTATAGTATATGGAATTAAAATGTTTTATATCATTAAAAAACACTTTTAAAAAACTAATGAGTATTAAAATATTAGAAAATAAAAATATATTTTAAAAAATTAGAAAATAAAAATTGATTACAATTTTAATCTGAAATTTTTTTCAAGGGCAGTTTATATTGAATAAAATCATATGTAGTTTAAAAAATAAACTGCAAGGAGTTCGATAGATTGTAAAAAGGGCTTGTATTTTGACGTTGAGTGCAAATTTTTCTCTTCTGTATTTTTCGGGCACATCGTTGCGCCTCCCTTCTACTTTTTCTGTTTTTTGTTTCGAAGTATTGAAGAATCACTTGGAAGTGAATCGCATTCACAGTTTATATGAGGCTATTTAAATCTGTGCTATTTTTATATTTACCACGATTCTTCGTTTCTTGTGAGCTTAATAACAAGTGGTAGTGGCATAACCAGGAGCAGTGGGACAAACGATGGTAAAACTCCTAAAAATTTTCGCTTGTGCAATTTCTTCAATCTGACGTACCAATAGGTTATTGACAATTTTTTGCAATCAATCGTAATGCATATAATATATATTAAAATTTGTTTAATTTCATGTGATTATTAATATCAAGATGTCGTATTAGCTTATTTAAGACTATAATACTCGATTTCAATAAAATTTTATAGATATATAGGAAAATATTGATTTATAACTATAAAATATGAAAAAAATGAATTAAGAATGCATATAATTCTTGTAAGTAGTTGAATTTTAGATTATATTTATTTACATGAATATAATTATACGTGAATCGAACAACGTCCAACTAATACTTCAATATTCAATATTTAATAATGATAGTTTTAGAGAAAGCTTTCATATAATATTTATTCACTACCCATGTGAAATATATCCATTTATTTATTATATATACTGAACATATTGCACTAACGAGTTAAAGTTTATGGGTGATTTATAAAATATTTCACGGATAATTTCATTTATTTTAAAAATATTTCAAAGCTTTTTTATAAATTATTATTATTAATATTAATTAATAATATGTATAAAATGCTGTAATTTTTATTTTTACTTGTATATTTTATTTGAATAAATTTAAGATTGATTGCCATTTATAATAATTATACACTAATTTATTTTCGATTTCTTATAAGTTCCACGTAAATATATATATATATATATATATGTTTGCATTGTTTAGTAGCTCGAAATTTAATGAACAAAATTTTGCAATATTAAATAACAAATATTTAAAGAAACTAAATCTATCAATTTGCTAGTTTTTTCCAATTAAATGATGATATCAAGTTTTTAATTTTTTCATAAATATCTTTAAAAGTTACAAATTAATATAAAAATAAAATGTTAAAACGAACGAAGTTTAAAATTAACATTAAATTAAAAGAATTATTCAAATTAAATATTTCATTTATAATAGAAGATTTTAATAATTCTATGAAATATGAGCTTCATAATAATTTTTAATAAAATTATAATCCTTTAAAATTTCTATTTAATTATGTTTATAAATATAAGATTAAAATAAATTTTTAGTATTTTGAAAAAACGTATGTGTAAGAATCTTGCGAATAGAAAATATTGACATAAAATATATTTTATCAATATTTTGCGATTATTTTAGTATAATATAATTTATTTATAAAATTACTATAAATGTCAAAATTAAAATGATTAATTAATATTTTCTCTTGATACAGCAAGGTTATTTCCTTAAAAAAAAAATACAAAATTTTTAGATTTTTAAAATTTAATAAAAAAATTTAACTATAAAATATAAAAAAAATTCAGTAGAATATAAGCTTTTCCAGACGCATTAGCATTTTCTTAAAAAATACAAGAAAGAAAAGAAAAATATTTTTTTGTTAAAGATAATAATATGTTATTTTTCTTTATTTAAATAAAAAAATGAAAGACACGAAAAGAAAGAAGAGTGCGAATGAATATGTGTATATTTGATTGTACGTGTTCAACCCGATCCTCAACTCATGGATTTAAGTCCCAGTAACCTAAATTAAGTTTGTCCTTGAACTGGTTGACCTACTTTTTTGTCTTAGAATCCCTTTCCCGTTTTTCGGCATGAAAACGTATGCTCAGTTAGCCCCTAAAATGTGTCAAGGTCCGTGGAGTTGAGCGGTGGTGGCGGCTCGTTCTTATAACCAATAAGCATTGCAAACCGTTTCGGGCGTGCGCGACCATATCATTTCTGTTTGTCAACATTTCCGTACCTTCTAAATAGAATGTTTATGCCATTAAAAACATTGTCGTCTTCGGTGCTAGCTCAAAAACTGAGTCTTATCTATGTCTGAATTTTAGTTTATGGATAAATTCAGTTTTCAATAAATGAAGAAATCTTCAAACATTTCGAAAGTTTAAATAAATTTTTCGTTTTATTTTAAAATAAGCTGTAAATAAAAATATTTTAATTTCAATACACATGTAAATATTCATTATTTTTTACCATTTTCAGGATATTTTTAAAAAACTGTTGAGAATATCTATTGTACGAATGTTTTTGAATAAAATCATAAGTTAAATTAAGGTATACATTCCAAACTATTTCACTTTTATTATAAACTTTAACGTCATTTTTTAAATTGTATATGATTAAATTTAGAATAATATAGAAAAATAAAAAATCAGACGTAGATTTTAATAACGATATTTATTGTTTTGAATTTCTTGAATTTTAAAATTTTATTTATAACTATTTTTAGAATATTACATTTTTGGTTAAAATTTCATTTTAGTTTTCTTAAGTTATAAAATTATATATTACATTAAACTTTGTGGTTTTCAAAAAATTATTTTTTTAATATTTAGAATAATATTGAAGTGTGTATAAAAGTTAGTCATAAATAAAATATTTATAAAATGGAATACTTTACATAAAGGAAATTTTAAATAAAATATACGATGGAGAATTCATATATAATTATATATATATATAATTTTATGCTTCTTAAAAAAAATAAAATAAAAATGTTTATATTTTTTCAGAAGTTAATATTTACCTATGAATTTGTATTTTTGTTTTAAATTTCGTAATATACTTTAAAATTAACATAATAATAATGATTTTTAATATAAAAAAAATATATTTCTTAAAAAAGTTAGTTAATATATTAATAATTTTTTCTAAATATACTTTTTTAATTAGTTTTTATATTTATATAAAAAAATAACTTTTTATATACAGTTCAACTAATGTGTGTAATAATTATAACAAATAAAAAGTCTTGGCGTAAAGATAATTTGAAGTTATTATTTTTTTGGAACTATAAGAAATTTAAAAAAATGTATTTATTTTATTTTAAAGTAATACTTCTATCTAAACAAATCCATCGAACATTAAATAATTTTAACAAGTAGAATAAAATATTAAAATATTAAACAAAAAATCATAAATTATAAGTTATAATAAAACAAACCTTAATAATCGAAATAAAAAATATAGAAAAAAACAATTATTAAAATCATTAAGATTTATAATATTGTTTAGTAGATTAAAATATAATTAGTTTAATGAATAAAATAATTAGGATTATTTATATAAATTATTTACAAATTGTATATAAAATGCTTTATGTTTTATGTGAAATTTTTTTAATGATGTTAATTTTTAATTTTATTTAGAAAATAGAGTAAACTAACAATCATTTTTAACATTAAGTAATACATTTCAATTTTTTAAAATGTTAATAAATACTCTTTTTTTGTTTTTATAGCTGAAATAATTATTTAATATTCATTATATATTTTATTTTCAGAATACAAAGCTTTCACTTTAATCACAATATTTAATTTAATTATTTAATTACATAATTGGTTTTTTAATTTAATTACATTTCTTAATTAAAATGACGTATATCAATAATTTTATTTATGATTAATTCCTTAAGTATAATTACAATTATAAAAAGTTTTCTTAAAATTCGTAATAAATATGATGATTTTAGTTATTATTTTTATTTCATAATATTTGACATGATAATAAATGCTGCTTCATTATAAATTATTATTAGTATACAAGAATATACGAAAGATTTGAAATAAAATTTAATTGAATTTATTAATTGAAACACATAATTAAACATTAAGAATTGTTCAAATAGTTAAAATAAAATGTAAAAAGTGGCGAGTTTAAGTGGTTTTGTAACAATATAATGAAATGACAAATTCTGCATAAATGTTGATGTAAGTAAATTAAAATTCACATTTTACGTGTAGGTATATTCCTGTTTTTAAATTAAATTAATTATGAGAGAAAATATACACGTATATATTACGTAGTTAAGGTACTTGATTATATTATACTATAGAGTACAATAAGACAATAAAATATATATATATATATATATATATATAATACCTTTAATTATATTTTAGAAAAAAACTTATAAATATGTGTGTGTTTATGAGTATATATTATACATTGTTTTATATGAGTTAAAAAAATAAATAATTTTCAATTAATTATTTATATTTTTATTGATATCTAAAGGTGTTCTAATCAATATTTTCTAGATAAACTAAAAATTTTAATATTTAGAAAAAATTTCGGCATTTAAAAATTTTTCATGTGATTTAATATTTTTTGTTATATATTATATATTTAAATATTATATTTGTACTATATTTTTTTATTATAATATATATAGTTAAATATTAAAATGTAAAAATATAAAATGAATTTTATTTAATTATTATTTCCTTAAAAATTATATATTTTATAGTACTAGAACCTTATTCAAGTATTCTTTCTAGAACTTAATCAGTCAAGGAATCAATTTATAACATTTAATTAAATTTATTGTAGAGGAGTTGTAATATCTATAAGATGTATAAAAATGCAATGAATTAAAATATTTTTTATTTTAAAAAGATAACTTTCAAAAACTTGTGATATCTGTCTTTATTGTATATTAAAGTCAATCAAAAAAATTTATAGTTTACATTCTCATAAAAAATAGTAACACTATTGAGCCATCTGAAATTTATTGGGGAAAAATAAAATAGTTATAAAAAATTTATGAAGATTCTTATATTTAATTAAAAGGATGAACAACTGTAGAATTATTAAAAATTGAATTTTTAATATCTTAAGATCTTATAAATAAATGTCAATTAATTTTGTAAAAAAAAGAAGATTTTTTTGTTAAAGTTACAAATTTAAATGTTTCATTGTAGTGCGCTGCTGAGCTCATCTCATGTTACAACGTTCGCGTGTGTTTTTAAATAAATTTAGTCTTGAAGGTAAGTGATGATTTATTATTAAATAATAAATTTTATAAATAAATTATACATGTTATTAGCATTATTATAATAAAAAAATTACAATTGAGCTAAGTATGTTCATTAATCGATTCTTTTTTTATAATAAAAAACAATTATTAAAGAATTAAACATTTTTTTTAATGATCAGCAATTTATTATGATTCGTCAAGAAAAAGATATATTATGTTATATTATACATCATAAAAAAATATAAAGCAAATGTTTAATATTACAAAATTTTCACGAATAACACGAAATCTGTTTCTCTGGCGTTAAGGTATGGTGTATGTGGGGAAAGGCGAAAGCTGGAAAAGGTTTAATAATGAATTATTTAAAATATTTCATTCGAATATTTTCATCAACGATGTATATATTTCAAGATTTAAAGAATCAGTTAGTCGCAAAAAAATTGCTTAATCGTTGTTTTCGAGGTTAATAATAAAATAGTAACGAAAATTTTAATGCTACGAAACGGATATTAATGCAGAAATGTTCTTCTAGCGGAAAAATAATACTAGGCTTATCAACTAATTTCTATTTCAAATGACAGATTTGTTGATAATACAAGAATTTTGGACATATGAAATATTGATAGTTATTAAATCGTTATAGTTATAATGAATGCGCTGACCAATTGTTAACAAAACTCAATTCTTACACTCGCCGGGCAAACTTGCACTTGTTCTGTATATCATGATGTAAAGAATTGTTTATAACTGTGTATTTTAACTTGAATTTACCAATTTTTTAAACAGTTTGTATTTTCTTGAAACTTATACATAATTTTTAGAGCATAGTTGTACAGAATTGAACACTTTGTAAATTGCAAACAATTTGAATATTAGTTTTAACATCAAAACTGTGATTTATTCAAATGTATGACAATTTTATAACAAATAATATAAAACTACTTTACATATTTCTTTTCCTATGGGGTAATAATTAAAGGCTAAACTTGAATCTGTTTTCAAATTAAAAAAAAAAACATTTATATAGTATCCTATTTGCTATTGCGCTGTCACTTTGAAAAAAAGGTTTTTTCCAATTTCGTATAGTGATCTAATCTGTATTTCGAGTTGAATAGATATAGCTGTTCACTATTGCAGCAAGTATTGTATTAAAAAAGAACATAATTTTTTTCAAATATGAAATTATTCAATTAAGTCAAATTATATAGTAATATATATATATATATATATATATATATATATATTTTGAAAATAATAACTCTTTAAGTATAAAGTTGACGAAATAATTTTTGATTGTACAACTAAATATTTAAAAAATTCTAAATACAAGATATAGATACAAATACTCTAATATTTTAGAATTTAGTCAAGGATAACATTGTATTAAAATTAAGTACATTTTTCTTGTCATATAGTAAAATAAAAATGAAACTACCAAATCATTATATTGAATAACAAATGGATAACTTCTGTAAATATTTAAAAATAGAAAACATATATAATAATGAATTTTAGACTCAAAATATATATATAGAACAAATAGCAAAATCAGAACTACTCATCTGTGTTTATTATACAATATGTATGAAATGTCTTGAAAAAGATAGTTCAAAAGTTTTACAAAAATATCATAAATATTTTGATAATTGTAAATATATTCTTAAAAATAACGAATAAAATTTTTTCATAAGATAAATTGTAAAAAAAAATTTGGAAAAACTTATAATAGAATAAAAAGTTTTTTTTAATTATTATGCAAAATAACTAATAATTTTTTAACCTTTTGCTCAAAATGGCACTGCATGAGCAGATAAGAAAAAATACGAATTTTTTTCAAATTTCAACAGAGATTCAAATTTTTAGTTATTAACTATTTCCATAGAATAAAAAAAATTATTTTTATAGTAAGAAAGATTTTTCTAGAAGTTCGTAAGATTCTTATATTTCTGTGTAATCATTGAAGTGTCGTCATGTGCAGGTAAAATGTGGCCTTTCTTACTTATAAGTTTTATCAAATTACAAATTAGTTTACTCCTGACTCATTACAAAATTATTTTTATAAACTATTTATTATTAAAATATATTAATCAATACATATAATAAAAAGCGATTCTGAAGATAGTAAGATATGAAATATAAAAGTGGTTGCCAAAAAAATGCAAATTCATATTGTAACTATAAGCTGTACTAATAATATCTATCAATTTGTCTAAAGCTTGATTCGTTAACAATAAAATTAAATTGTGTATGATTATTTATATGGATTTAGATAATGAGTTTTGTATTTATTTTAAAAATTTTATCTGATATTTCTATATTAATCAGTTCAATAATATTTATACAAGATAATCGATCAATAATTGATATATTTGATAGATGTAAGATCGATAAATTTCATAGATTTGATAGATTAAAAATTAATGTTACGTCTTAAAATAGTATTAAATCATTTAGTGGTCCATATATTAAAATAAATATTAAATTAATTCAGAATTCATTTTTATAATACGATTATTAAGTATATAATCTTAAATTGTTACTGGTGATAATATGATAACACCGCAATATATGAAATATCTAGTCAGTATTGATTTGTGGGATTAATAATACATCAAAGCTATCAATAACTTTAATACATATCCACATAAGCTCTTTATATCTGATTCACTCCCTTTTGAGGTAACTATACTAAAAATAGTATGGGAAGTTTAAAAATAAAGATCTTTTATATAACGCCCATTAGTGATAAGACGTCATTCGAATTAATTGCTAATATTGAAGTTCATATTTTTAAATATAATTTATAAAATATCTTCAAAATTATGAAATTATGAATAAAATGATTTAACCATTGAATTGTATTATTATTATTTGGTAGTATTAACTGACCACAAAGTCTAAAATGAGGTAAGTAATAAAATAGCGAGTATAGTAGATCTAACGTTTACTCACGTATAATTGTAGAAGAGACCCATTTGTTTCCAATCGTCTCAAAAAGAAAATGGGGATCAAATATGATCATAGAAGAGAAACTATCAATTTTTCTTTATCTAAATAACCGACTTTTAAAGTTATAATTTTATTGTATTAGGCTTATTATAAATTTTTCAATTAAATATATGTTGCAGCTACAACATTATTTTAATGAAATTTTGAAATATATTACACAGGAATTTTTCGAATAATTAATTCCTAACTTTTTTAATTACGAATCTCTTTAACGAAAATTTTCATTTAAAAATAAATATTTGCTTCCAATACTCATTTTTCAAAAAGTAAAATATTTTGAAAATTTTCTTTAACTTGCCATTGATAATTTTATTTAGGTTATGCGGAATTGTTTTGTTTTGTTCTCAGTTAAGAATTTATGATGCGAATTACGAGACTACGAAGGATTTTAAAATTGACATATTCTCAAAAATAGCCATTACATAAACAGCTCACGCAATACAAGTTTTTTATAAAATTTTTAAAAGAAAATTTTTATTATAATCTAATGTATACAATAATAAAATAATAATAGGTTTTAATTAAAAATTTTTTTGATAAAAAGGAAAGATCGATCTTTATTACTTCACTACAGTGGTACAATTTCAGTTTGTTAAAAAAACATAAAAAAATTGTATAACATTTAAAAATAAACACTAAAATAGAGTAAGTGATTGTCTATATAAAAGATGAATATTTTTCTATGCGAAAAACAAGAATTTTACATGATTTAAATTAATTTTTTACTAATTACAATGTAAAGTTGCAATAGAATATTATTTTATTATATTTATTATATTAAAATTATATTTTCTTTGCTTGGGATATATTTACCGAGATTTTTTAGATTTAACAAAAAAGCATTTTCCGCAAAATTTAATTACTTAATGGAGCTCATCAACAAAAGTCGAATTCCGCATATAAATATTCAAATAATTTATCTCATGAGAATAAATTTATATCAGACCACTATTTAACATATTAGATTTAGTAGAGCAAAAAAGTTTAAGAATATTTCTGCTAACTTTAACAAATTGATAATTTTTATCAACATTAATTATTTGAATGCATTTTTACTGTATACAAGGATAGGATGTGGTATTTTTTAATATGAGAATATTACGTCAAAGTATTTTTTTTACTAGTTTCTCATTTTTCTTATGTTAGATAATTAAAATATTTTTACTTGCAGATTTTGTATCTGATTCATTACCTAATCTAAATATTATTGTCTATGAAACTTTTTCTCAAGCTAATACGAAATATAAACTAAATATTAGTTATTGAATGCTAGAACATTGAGTTATTTCAATGAAACCGCAATTCTTTTGCATTAAAATAAAGATCAATCACATATGTGTGTGTACTCGAAGATGCAGCGGAATACTTTATTTGTACAGGCGCAAAAGATTAACCTATTTTTTAACAGTTGACTAAATAGTTTAATCGGAAAAGTAAATAATGAAGGTTTTTTTAATTTAATTAAATGTTAAGCTGTAAAAGGTTCTTGATGCAATAATGAAAAACTCACCTCGGCCATGTATAAACGCCCGAGACCTCAAAACCATAATGCCAGCTACCGGAATAGGCCCCTTGTCCTTTGGGACCTGTGCACACTCCGTGTCCATGGGCCTTGCCATCTTCCCAGCCACCACAGTACGTGCCACCGTCATCAAAATCAAAGCGACCCCCATTGACGTGGGCTCTATTTGGACCTGTGATACCACTTGGTCCTTGTTGCTGGTGTCCAGGACTCTGTGGCAATTGCGCTCCTCCTGCTAGGCCATTAGGTGCACCAGATAGTTGTTGCTGTTGAGATTGTTGTGGATTATGTGATTGTTGATGCATGGCTGGAGCAAAGCGGCTGATCCTGAGGGCCCCTCGACCTTAAAGTCTTGGCCAATATTTTAGTACCTCAGCAGCCAGAGATGCTGGCTGTTGGAGCTGTTGCTTCTGTGATTGCTGTTGCTTCTGCTCCTGCTGTTCTTCGCAAAACATATTTCTTCCATTCTCGAACTCGGTTGTGTTACGTACATCTGTAATTGTAATATTAACATAAACATAGAAAATGAAAGTCTTTTTTTTAATTTCAGTCATTTTTAAAAATAAATTAAACGATTAAACGTTTAATCAATCACAAGGTTTTGTTTAATTATTAATGATGTGCAATATAAATAATGTGTACGAATAATAATAATAATAATACAAAGAAAACCAAAGTATATTTACTAGTTTGGTAACATATATTTAACTATAATACATAATATCATGAGTTCCAAGATAAATTTGTATTAAATTTATTAGTGTTTAAAATACAACTTCATCAGTGCTACACATAATTTCATAAAAAATTATACCTAAAACATAATCTTAAAATATAGAATATATTTTTTTATTTATAATAACAAAGAAAAAGAAGAATTTTATTTTATTATATTGTTATATTATTTCCATTATGTACACACTTTAGTACATTATGGGGAAATAATTTTATTACTCAATAAAGAACAACCATTTCAGATATTAAACATAAAAGTATGTACATGCACATATATTCTTAGAATTATCGATCATTGAAAAATGAAAAATTATTTCTATAAATATATTCAGTTATAATATAAAACATTTATCAATGAGTCAGTGATTATTTAAATTTAAATTTAAATCTTGCCTCTGGTGTAAAATTTTTTATAATAATAGTTAATTTTTATAAATTTGTCATTTTTGTAATAATTGTTACTATTACTTATATAAGCATAAGTGATATTAATTGGTAATAAGATAGTTTATTTTCATGAAATAGTATCTACGAATATAAGCAAAAAATGTATAATTAATTATTATTTCTATTATCAGCAATTATTATTATATAGTCCACAATCATATAATTACACATCATAATTTTAAAGTATATTTCAAATATAAATAGTCTTTAACATATCTAATCTTTCTAAACTGTATTATTAATAATATTTGGTAATAATTGAAATATATTTCAAACTTTTATAGGCTTATATGAAGCTCTTTATAAAAAAATGTGATGTAACATTATATTAAAAACAGATTTTGCCTTATTTGTTGAAATTTATTTGTAATAATAAATAAATTCAATAAACGAGTAGTATAAATATATTAAAAATTTATAACAGTTATAAATTGTTTAGATAAAATATTTAATAACATATTCATTTTATTTTAATCAAAATTGACCATTTAAGATAGTTTATCAACTTAGCTTATACTTACTTAGTTAATTTAGTTTAAATTTAGAATAACTGTAAACATTTTTATTATAATTTCTTATATCGAATAAAACTAAAACTTATAAAATTTCAGGAATTTTTTATATTTTATTATTAAATTTTATTTTCTTATACCTTTTCCCGGTGTTATATTTTTTACCTTTTAAGTTTCTTCATAACTCAAAAATCTATTTCATACAAAATAAGCTTTCATTTTTTAATATAATATTCATCATTTAATCTATTAATAAAAAATTATCTCTTATAAATAATAAAGTAGTATTATTTGAAGGAATTATTAATAATTATAAGTTTTAAAAGCATATATAGTTTTAAAGTGTGCATTAAAACAAATAAATTTTTTGTATGAGATAATGGTATAAAATATTTAAGTAAAAAATATTTTTTCTAATACAATATTTCAACAATTTGAATGAAAAGAAGTGAATATTTTTTATTTCAATATAACATAAAATAAAACAAAGAGAAGATCAAGTTATGTTGTAAAATTATGAATGCATTTGTAATTCCTATATTTTTTTTATATTTAATACATTTTTCAAATGAGTTATGTTAAATTCTTTTAATAATAATATTTATTTTAAAAATATGATATTTCTTTAATGATTGACACTTATATGTACTAGTTATATTCCTGAGTAGAATAATAACTATCCAAATTTCTATTTACAGTATAATTTAAATATTAAAATTTATTTATATTTTAAACATTTAAAACAAAAAAGTTTTGAAAAAATTATTATTTTAATTTTTTGATTAGTACCTTAATAGTTAAATAACTGTGTTTTGAAAAATATAACAGTTTATCGATATATTTATCATATAGTCAATTAAGGTTATAAATATCAAATAATACTACTATTATTAATTTTTATTATTTTTATCAAATAGAAGAATATTTCAGTTGTTTTATTTAAAAAAGTGTATGTATAAATAATGTATAAATAATAAATAAATAATGACTATAAATAATTGCTTACAATTAATATATTAGATAGATAATTATCAGAATAGTCAATTAATATTTGAATTAGCTAAAATAATAAAATAAAAGACTTTTACTAAAATTCTTTTCACACATTTCACTTAAATATGAATGTCTTCATATTAAATAGACTTCATTATTTTATTTACAAAAACTGTTTTGTGCATAAAATCATGTTTTAGATGATTTTTTAAACGATATTCAAAAATATCTAGTGAGAGCATAAAGCTTGAGAATTTTATATCCGTTGAGGTCTTTAATTATTTAATTTACTACTTATTGAAACTAATGAGATTGAAACTAACAAAAACTTATTTATTTCAAAGTTGGTCAAGGTATGAATAATGTGGTTGGTTTTGTAATTGAATATTTTCAATAAAAATAATAAGTTGATGCATGGTGCCTTTGTATAGCCTATTATATTATTTCAAATGAATTTCAAGTAAAAAATGTTTATATTATTTATTTTTAGTCATAATAGTTTAACGATAATAATACAATATTTATTTTAAAATTAGATGAGCAAAATTTTTTGAATATAGTAAAAATAAATTTTCTAAATTTCTTACGAATGATGATTTAAATGATTTAAAATTATTTTATGTACATAAATTGTAAAAAATTAATTTTTCTTATCGCATTATAGTTTGCATTATATGTTATAGTATCGAATACTATTCTCTTAGCGCACATTCTTTTATATTTATCCATTATAATTTCGGATTAGAAGAAGTTTAGTTAAATCTCATCACAAAAATTTTCAACAAAATGTATTTGGTATTTATCATTATTTAATAATATTATGTTACTCAATAATTAATTAGTAAAAAAGTATATAAATAATTTGCTATATTTACTTATTAGAAAAATAGACTTTAAAAATAAAAAAGAAAGAACATCCGAAATTTTTAATATATATTTTGAATTAAATATTTGAAAATTTGATCACATTTTATGATTTTTCTATTCAATAAAATTTTTTATGTAAGAGGTAGAAAAAATATTAATTTCATATATTAAGAAATAGCAATCCTTTCAAGGCATAGATTCTATCATTTCAACGTTATTGGCAAAGATGGCGACTTCGCGCTCTTGGCATTTGCGAGTTTACTAAGCTTTCTTCTGTTAGTGTACAGAATTCACGAAAGAGGTACAAATCTTTAATAACAGCTGAAACATATTTTCACTGTTTCTTTGCTTTTTTCTATTCGTTTTAGAATTTTTTTTTCATTTCTGTGTTTCCATTTTTCTGTACATCTATTTATTCTATATTGTTCCCTATCAATGCTAAATTCTTCCATTTATACATATAAACTAACTTTATAAATAAGATCTTTAAGCTTAAAATCGAAATATCTTCTTGTGCGTTACGCAATGCTTCTATTAGCATCCGTGATCTGTAAGAAACGTGGTTCTGTGAAGACATTGGTACATTATGTGTATCTTTTTTCCACCCTGCTGATAAGATAACACTTATAAATAATTTATGTTATACTAATTTATGATCTACCCTAGTTAAAGATTTTAGTTGATTATAATATCATTTGATTCGATTCATCTTTTAATAATACTATAATTTTCTAATCTTTTATTATTTAAAATATTTAAAATATTGAGTTCTCGTTTCGATTATTATTATTTATATTTTTTAATTTATTATCAGTTTGAACAAAACTACAAATTATAATATTTAGTACTAGCTTGTCCCTAGTACATATATATAATTAATATTGCATAATTTTTTCAAAGATTTAGAAAAATTATAAAATATATAAATATATAAATATAAAATATAAAGTATAAAATATAAGTATAAAAAAGTGGAAAATATATACGAATAGTCTAATTTTATAATAATATTGAAAAACAAACAATTTTTAATACACGTGAATATATATTTTTCATTATTAATCGTAATTTTATTCTTAAATGGAAAATTTTGTAAATTTTTTTTTTTATTTAAAAGATTAAATAAAATTATTATTGTTAAATAAAACGATTATTATTCTACATAATTCAGTTTTTAATATTAAGCGCAGCAGCTTATTTCAGTAGAATTGTGAATTAAGACGTGAATACATATACGAAGGTAATTGAATAATAATTTACAATTTGTATCATTTTTATCATTTTTCTAACTTAAGTTCCTTAGATTAAAGTTTGTACAGAAAATTAAATTTCCTTAATATTTTGGTAACCTAAATCTTTCTTGCCTTTAGTAAACTATCTAAAACAATATTTGTATGCTATTAAGCGAGAGGTTAAATATAAAAATAACGTTTTTACTTAAATAATTAAAAACTGTAAATATTTGTAATTAGTATTGTGAATAATTTAGTATTCAAATGTATTATTTATTATGTATTATTTAGATGTATTATATATTATATGCAATCTAATTTTGAATATTTTAAGTTTTTATATACTTATTTTTTACGTCATTCGAATTAGAATGTACCAAATATCACAATAAGAATTGTCAATTAGATATTGATTATTTACAAAAAGAAGTAAAGAAAAAAAAGCAATTTTAGAACTAATACGGGAAATAGAAAAATTAAATATGAGTAATCAGGAGAAAAAGAAAGAAAAAATTAAAAAAGAAGAGGAGGAAACTAGATAGAAGTGAGGCTTTAGAGCTCTAGGTTATTAGCTAGTCGGAGTTACTATTTTTACCATGGGGTGTGCGAATTATTTCCTGTCTTAGAGAATAGAGTAAGAAAGAAAGAGAGATCACGAGAGAGAGATAGAGATAGAGAAAAAGAGTTTGAAAGAGAGAAAGAAAGAGTGATAGAGAGAGAGACAGTCAGAGAGAGAGAGAGAGAGAGAGAGAGAGAGAGAGAGAGAGAGAGATGAAGGAAAGATCGAAGGAAGGAGAGAGAAAGATACTACTAGTGGATAGACTGCTGTTGCGTCTCGTGGTGGACGTAGCAGTTGTTCGCCAATGTGACGACCGGATTGAAATAATTTATAAATAGTAAAAGTCACGGCATGTGGAGAAAATTGGTGCGAAGGTAGTGTAGACTTCTAGTGAGAAAGAAAAAGAGGGACCAAATGTGTGATGATTTCAATAATCACAAAATTGATCTTCTATTCGATTATTTCTAATATACTCGTTATATATTACTAATTTTGTATTAAAATTAATTTTTAATAAATAAGATTATAAAATTAAATTTATAGATAGTTTATTTCGTAAATGGAAACTAAGATGAATTTTAATTCTTTTTCAAAATTATTTTTTGCAATTCATGATTACAATCATTTTTTATTATTTATAAATAAAATAATTTTAGGCTTTTTGTACAATCCTCATTCATCAATAGAGTGAAAACTATACGAGTAAAACTAATTCAAATAACTAACAATGGAAGCTTAAAATATTTATAAATATATCTTAGGTTAGCACTATACATGTATACATAATATAAAAACTAAATATTTGTAGAAAAATACGAATCTTTATATAGCATATTTTTCAATGTATAAGTTATATAATTTAAATGTAGTATTTTATAATATCTATTACATTTAAAGGTTTGAAAATCAAAATATTTCTCAGTTTCGAAAATGTAGAATGGTTCAACAAAACTCAAATAATATAAGAAAGTATGCCAAAAAATGCAATAAAACTATTTTTTCATTTATGTATGATTGAATATATTGGTTGTGATAAACTTGATCATCTTACTGGTAGTAAATTAAAAAAATTGTTTTTTGAAGTTATTCTTACATATTCGCTTAAGTAGATCTTGAATTGTTCAGACTTAAATTCAATTGGATTTCTGTAGTATATTATGTCACGTCTTACGTTCTCTTTTTATCTCTCTCCTTCCTCCTTCACTCGTTTATATTATACACACACGCGCGGTTGCACACACACACACACACACACACACATCAGAATAATTGTGTAATTAAAAAATGCAATTAGACGAATGCAATATATTTATATATTCCAATCTTTATATTTATACTATTTTTGTGTAAATGGAATGAAATAAATTCTGCTAATTTTTAATAAAAAATATTTTACTATTGTCCATACACTTGCTAATTAAAGACAGGAATGGAATTCACAAGACTATGTACAATAAACGGATAAGTTAATAATTTCATATAAATTGTAGATTCTATCATTTTAATAATTTTAGCCCTTTACATTATTTGATTGTTATCAGTTTTTGCTCCGCTATAGCCTTACCAAAATGACGATTTTATTTTTTTCTCGCAATAGGAGGTATTTATCGATCTCCTTTTGCTGTGTGCTGCCTCTCAGTTTAATACATGAAACACGTGCACTCATTTTATCGCGCACTCACTATTCTCGTTTCCCATGCTTTTTCTTATTTTCTCTCTTCCTCTTTCTCTCTCTTTCTCTATTTGCTTTATTTTTTATATTATATTTGAGAAAATGAGAAAGAGAGGAAGAAAGTCGATTTACACTCACTTTAATTTTTTTCAGAATTAATCAGATCATCAGCAACCCGCACCCGATTAAGTAAACGACTGTGTAAATTTCGCGGATGAAAACGTGAAGAAAGAACAGAAGATCTAATAGTAGCAGTACCAGCAGTAGTTGCAGAAATCATAGTAGTAGTAATGTTAGTAAGTACCGTGCTTTTTTCCACGCCTTTGTGACATGGAAAACCCTAGTTGTTCAGGCTGTTTCCATTGAATTCGTTTTTTTTTTTGGTTTTACTTAATTTTCTTACACTTTGGCTCTTTTTATTTTCTTCTATAAAGTTTATTTCGTTTTTAAGTCTTGTTTTGCTGTAACAGAATTTTGTTAAACTTTCATTTTTCTCTCGTTTTCATTTCGTTGTTTTGTCGTTCTCAGTGATTCGTATATAGTAGTCGTAGTGATGTCTAATGCATCATATATATTTCCCTTCGTGTTTGCCTTTTCTCGTTCTTGCTGCTCACCTGGTCAACTACCGCTATCTCTCTTCTTTCTTCACTTTTCACCTGAAATATTTTAATTACTTCGGAAAAAAGAAAGAGCCACAAGCACAGCACATTTTTTAGCAGAACAGTAAACGCGAGCTTTTATGCCTTGTTGGTGGCATGATTGCGACTACCTCAAAAGTAGTCAACGTCGGCGCTGTCCTCGCTTGCTCGCTTACTAGCCGCCGCCGTCGTGGCGTCGCGACGCTTGTTTAAAGGAGTGAGAGAGAGAGAAAGAGAGAGAGAGAGAGAGAGAGAGGAGGGAGAGAGAGAGAGAGAGGGAGAGAGATAGAGAAAAATAAAGAGGGAAGAATAGGTAGGCAGCCAGATAGAGACTAAACACATGTCTCTTGCAAATATATATGTATATATATCCGCCGGTATAGAGGCGGCACTTATCTACTTCACTTATTTTCTTTCTCTTTAATCTTTGGAACAAAATACTTGAAATTTTAAGTTTATTGTTGTACATTTTTTTATTATAGCTATTAAAACAGGATTTTAATTGTAATTGTATTACTGATTTACAAATATATAGTGTGTTTCATGATAGTATTTACTTTATTGTAACAATTATTGAATTATTAATTCTTTTGCCTAACGCAATATTTATATTTTTTAAAACGTAATTTAATGTTCACATATAACGTTTATGTTGTATTAAATTATTATGAATCATTATATATACATCTTGTAAATTAGTTTTATTTTGATAAAAAATATTTTCTTGCATATTAATATTTTCTTTTATGCATTATCTTCGTTACAGATAAAAAAAATTTTTTAAATACTTAGGATTTGAATAGCAACAAATAGCTATAATTTTAAAGATAGGTATTGTAAGTGCATTTTATTTTTCGCATAAGTAGTGACACAAATTCAAAATATGATAAGAGTAATTTATTAGTATTGACAGAATTAAAAAAATGTATTCAAATTATTGCATATAATATTTTTTATAATATTGATCCCATCATATGACGTCTGATCAGTTTCGGAACATATGTACATTTTTAGTTTAACAAAAGTTACATATAAATACACTCACACCTACAAACAGACGCAAGTTCAACTTTCAATCGCATTCGAAAATTTAATTTTCGTAATATAAAAATTGAAAAAATGTTTATAACGCGTAACTATGTTTATGCATATATAACATTGTATTTACCAATTTTAAATAATCATATTTTTTAGTTTTTCTTATTTAAATAAAAGAAAAATACTGTATAATTTAATTTCATAATTTTTATTTACATTATAAAATTTATTTTAAAAAAAAAAAATAATTTAGAAGATTTTAAGGTTTATAAAACTATGAAAAACTATATGCAAAAACGCTAAACATAGAATATGAAAAATAATTAAATAGGTTAAAGTAATTAATAAATATTTTTATGATAAATTTCATTTCAATGAGTTCATATTTTAAATAAATATTATTATATATACTCATAAAAAATAATCTTTTTATAGAAAAATTAAGTTAATTAATTGTATAATTATTTATACGTCTAAATAATTCAAATTTATATGTACCAATAAGTATAATTGCTTTTCGCTTGAATATTATATGAAGAGATGAAAGATGGCAGCACCTCACCATCTTGATAATAATTTTCAAAGAAAAATTAAGCACAGGTTGAGATTTTTAAGAAATGTATTCCTTTCATAAAAAAAGATGAAGTGTAATGCTTTCTTTTAATACGAGGTGCAGTTTAATGTTATTGTATTAAATTTCGTTTTGTATTATAAATATGTGTGTATATACATACAGTAAAATCTTTATATTGAGATGCTTATACAGACTTGCATATTTCTTTTATTGTTAATATCCTGTTTTTATATAATATGTCATAGATGTAATATGTAGGAAAAATTAGTAATAAATGCTCAAGTATTTTTTAAATGTTGGTGTAACTATTTGTCTAAAAATTGAAAATAGACAAAAGTTTAATTTTTGCGTGTCTGAAGATGACTAAGTATTTATTCATTAATATTTTTCGGACATGAAAAATCAATTTTTTTTTATTTACGTTATTAACACTAATAAAATAATATTCTAATAAATAATATTATATATCTTATGGTGATGGGAGGAGAATAAAAAAAAATCGGCATTGGCTAGAACAATATGGAAGGAAGTGCAGAATGTGCAATGAAAAATTAAAGACGTTAAAACATATTTTATACGAGTGCAATGACACAGGTGACAATTAGAGCAAGTGAGAGAACGTATTGAACGGAGAAAGGCAATATATACGCGCAGACTACGAGATCCCATGGAAGAGAGAGAATATTGGTAAATAAAGAAGAAAGGTCAGAAAAATAATAAATAAAAAAGGACATAAAAAAGGACAGATGGAGGAGCTCGAGATGTTAGGGAATAAATAAAGAAAAAATAGCATGAAGTAATAAAACAGTTTTCAGTTATATTTGTTAAGTTATGTATAATATTTAAAAAAAAGTATACAATAATGTATTTATTGTAAATAACAATAGAAAAATTGTTCTTCAATAATAATAATAATAATAATAAAAAATAATAATAATATAATGTCAAATCTGGAACAGGATTTAATGAAATCTAAAACCTCATGTATAAAAATAGAGTATTTTGGCAAAAAACGAGGGGAGAATTTTCAGAAATTATCTAGAAGAAAAACTAAAACAAAATACACAGAAAAATAACGAAATTCAGTAACATAGGGGAAAGAAGAAAAAAAATGGATTTCAAGCGAATATGTGACAAAATCGAAACAGTTAGCCAATTCATATATTTAGAATATAAATTCAGTTAAAATAATAAGGTCAATCACTCTAAATATATGGTCTATACTCCGAATATTGTATTGGGAAAAATTTAGAGTATTACAGAAAGATTTTTAAGAAGGATTTCAGTACAAAGATGAAAATATTTAATGTACTCGTATAAACGTGTTAATATATGAAGACGAAATTCAAAAATTGAATTGTTGCGAAAAAACATAAACGGTAATAAAAATTTATATAAAATAAATGCAGAAAAAAGGATGTAGGATCATGTTTTTATAATATAAACAAAAAAAACAGGATAGAAAAAAGGTAGCTAATAGCACAATAAAGTATAAAAACCAAATAATACATAGCGAAGACACGGAAATCCTTTAAGATAATAAAAATTAGGATAGGCCAACAAAAAGAGGAAAGAAAGTAAGGATAAAAGACAGAGTGAAAATTATAAAGTAAAAAGGATAAAAATTTTGGCACAACATTGGATGACTATTTCTGAAAGCAAAAAATTAAAACGGAAGAAATAAAATAGGAAGAAAATGTAACCATTAATAGTAGAATAAGAGTAGCCAACAGATTGGAAATTTTACTTTATGCAGTAAAAGTTAAACATATCATAATAAAAAATATATTATAAAATAATAACATTTAAAAAAATGGAAGGAAAAAAGAAAACATGAAATGAAGGTATTGGTGAGATCCGGAAAGGGGAATCAAACGAAAAACAAGAAACACTGTTTAACAAAAGAGGAAAAAATACAATGAAAAGGAAACAAGGAAACAGTATGGAAGAGTGTAATATCATAAAGTCCAAAGAAATCGATTGGAAAATAATATTAACAATAGTGATAAGAAAGATATAAACATAATACTAAAGATTCATTGAAACAGAGTGAGAATAAAACAGCAGCGTGCAAGAGAAACATTAGAGTAAGAATAGCAAAATAAAAACAAATAACACAAAGACGAGTAAAAATATAATGCAGACGTAAAATATGTAAAATACGTAAATAGTAATGTATTACAATATCTAAAAAGTAATGTTGTTATCAGTTAATGAAATACGTGCATATCACATTATTTAAAAATTATTTTTTAATTTATACTGAAAATTTAAATTTACAGTTGTATTTCGAAACATAAACAGTAAACTCACACACACACACAAACACAAACACAAACAAACAAACAAACAAACAAACAACCAAACAAACATATATATATATTCATACACCTACACGCTTGATTTATAATTAAAATAAAATTTAAATTCATTTCAACATAGCAACACTTCTAATAATTGAAATCAAAATTATTTTGAAATTATACAACAACTTATTAGGTTATTTGCCAATACATTTTCATATATCGACTACATAAACCCCTTTCTGTTTCGTTGGTCAGCGTATCATTAGTTCGAATTATCTGTTTAACTAGAGTAGTGGAGACCCTCATCAGAGTGTCAGGTTTCAACCAGTAATGAAATTATATTCTAGTATCTCTCTCATTTACTCTCTCGCTCCGAGTGTACAAGATTGATTTCTAGTGTAATGTACGTTAGTACGTCGAGAAATGTCCCTTCGTAGACAACCTGGTCAAACGCCTATATTTTTGTAAGTATAAACAACATTTTTAAATAATTAGATGATTTATATATTTTTAATTATTGTTATTAATCGACGATATTTGTGTACAATTATTATCATTTGAAAAATTTATTTATCATCATTCTTGTTGTCATTCAAATATTATTATGAAATTTGATAATTTTTTTCACGCTGTAAAAAAAAAAAAGTTAAGATTTGTCGATTTAGTTTGATCAACATTCTCAGAATGTAGAAACAGATAAGTTTTTCATTTACCTTATTAATTCTACCATTATTGCCGTAAAGTTCGATTCAATAGAGAAATACTCTCATTTGTACAGTCCAGATTCTGAGGTCAAAGAGAAGACATTGCAGTTGGAAATTACAGACTCAATGGAATTATCACCACTACGTCTGGACTTTAGTGCTTTCGATCTCCTCAATACATCTGCAAGCTTGAGTAACGCCAACTTTAGTAATAATCCAGAAGCAATACCACACAGTGATTCAAAGACTCGTCAGCCTACAGATGAAACCGAAAAGGACATACCAGTGATTTCTTTAAACGAGGTATCCTGGCATGATACTGTGAACGATTGCTGGTTGGTCATTTGCGATTATATTTATAACTGCACCGACTTCATTCATAATCATCCCGGTAGTCAAGATGTACTGTTAGAGTACGCTGGTAGAGATGCGACTCTGGCTTTTATCGGCACTGGTCATTCTCGACATGCTAAAAGACTTTTAAAAAACTTTCTGATTGGTGAATTACCAGTTTCAGAAAGAATTTTTCGTACTCAAAATGGCATAAAAGTTGGCGATTTTGTATGAATAATTACTACATTCTTTCATTACCTAAGTAAAAAGAAATAACAAAAACTCAAATTTGACACCATTTATTTAATAAATGTTTTTGTTATTTAATGTAATAATATTGAATTTTCTTTTTTAAATAATTTTTATAGACGAAATATTAAGTTATATGAATATAAATAAGGTTTAGGTGAGTAAATGATATAAAATATTTTCAACGACTTCGAAAAAAGTTAGTTTTTCATCGTCAATTAGTTCTTTATTTTACTGATTTAAGTATGAAATAATCAATTGAAAAAATTACCACCAAATAATTTAATAAACTCTGTAGATTCTTCGTTAAAATTATTAATTAAAAATCATTTAGAAAAAAAAAAAATTTATTTTTTGAACATTGAAAACTAATTTAAAATATTTAAAATATTTTTATTATAAGTGGTTTTACTATTCCAAAGACAAAATATACAAAGAAAAAATTTGAAACTTTTTGTTTACACTAATATCGATCAATAATTATTATAAAAATTTTATATAATATTTTCTTAATTTTCTTAAATTCTTTAACTAAGAAACATTTATTGTCTTATAAATAATTATTTATAAAATAAATTATATACCTCATATTTATTTTTAATAATTCATTAGCGATCAGTGTTTAAGAAATTTTATTCAAATATATTTATAATAGATATTTCTCAGGATTTCTTTTCCTTAAAAACTTCAGAGAAAGAAATATAAAAAATTGATTCAATAATTAAATTTTATAATCATATTGTATTAAATATTAAAAATTGGTAAATTATAAGCGTTTACTATATTTTCATATCATAAATTTGGAAGAAAATATTTCCTTCTATTTTACAAATAACTGAAAAAATATGCATATTAGAAGAATTTATAATGTAGTTTATGTTTCACGTAAATTTTTATTTAATTTAACTTTAAGTTTATGATGTTGAAATTAATTTTTTAGTTGCAATAACTAAAAACTTATTATTATTTATAATATAATTATTTTTTATAATCAAACTAGCACTAGAGAATATAATTTATGAAATTAAAAATAATTAAAATTTATCTAAGAGCTTTTTAAAATTTTTTAATCTTAAAAAAGTTATTTATTTAAAATCTAGTTCACTTTATAATACTCTATTCTTGACTTACGTAATATGAATAAAGTACAATAGAATACGTATTTACGTAATCACTAAAGAAAAAGAACACGATATTAGATTCAGTAAAAAATATTTCACTTCGAAACTTCTTAAATGATGCGGATTTTTCTGAAATTCGATAATCTGTGGTATAGGATATCGTGAATTTTTTTAAATACACATATTTATAATTGCTTCGTTGTTAAAAATACATAGCTATTATTTAATATAGAACTATGATAGATTAATTCGAGGTTAAAAAACTAGATAAATTATTTAAAAATATGCAAAATAATGTTTTTAAAATTTCTCAAATTTGATTAGTCGAACTTGAAAATACTTCCATTATCGTATGTTATTTCATAATATCTGTTTAAAATTTCAGTTAGACATAATTTAATGTCTTAAATTAATTAAAGAATCCTTTAGTATTTTTTATTTAAAAAATTATAAAAATGAACTTCATTGAAAAATTAAAGAGTTTTTATAGATCTAATCTAATAAATTATCTAAGAAACTAAAGAAAAGTTAAATTTTATATTTGAAAATATCAGTAAATCATTTAATAAAAAGTTAAAAAATAATCAAAATAATTTTTTATTTCCGTTTTATATTACGAAAGATATGGATAGAAGCTTTAGTTGAATATAAAATTTATTAAAGATCTAAATATTATTTATTAAAAAATATAATTTGAATCTGCAATCTGAATATAAAGTAGTATAAAATGATTTAAAGAATCTTAGTTTATCATAATAAATACCTTTATAGATACAATTCGATAAAAATTCAATAAAAATAAACAAACATCAAAAATATATAAAAAATAGAATGAAGGTAGAAAGTATTATATAGCTAAGACTGGGTACTATCAAATTATTCTTTCATTTTCAGTGTATGCCAGGTATCAGCTAAGAAAAAATTATATGAGATTAATAGATAGGATGCGTTTTAAAAAGATAAAGTTAATAAATTATTAACTAATTAATGAAGCTCAAAACTTTAAAGCTTTAAAATGAATGATACAATATAATAGTTAAGAATTAAAATTTATTTAATAAATTAATTGTAATATTTTAATATTATGCGAGGGTACGGCACACATTATAATATTTTTTGTTATTATCTATTTTATTTATTATAGATTAAAATTATATATAGAGTAATAAAATATTATATTAATTTGGAATAGTGAAATTGATTTAATAATTAAAATTTTATTTTATAAATATAGTACTTTAATGGAATATATCAAAATAAGATTTGTTAATTTGATTTTGATGAATTCTACAAAATGGGAAAATAAAAAAAGGTGAATTTGATTCAACTTCAAGCGGTAGATAACTTTTGAAGTGTCACACGAGAAAATAAAGATAAAGAAAACTTATCGTCGTCCCTTGTGACAAAAATATCGCCTTGAATATTTTTGAAGCTGTATTTTACGTAGATACGATTATTATGGAATAGGCACCAAGATTTTAAATTTGACCGAGGTATAATAGTAACAAGACAACACGCTACGAGTTCATATTGCATTAATATAATTACGGCAAGACGATGTTCATCATTCGCAAATTATTTAAGTCAACTAATCTAACTATGTTAATCAGCGATTTGATGCGATTGACTTAATTATTGTTTATCTATAGTTGATGTGATTATATTACGTTATTTGACTAAATTTGTCATTTATTAACACATGTTTTTTGTTACCGTTTCATTTGTCTGAACATTTGCACTTTCCTTTCGTCAAAATCTCGATCTGTGGATAATCAGCCTTGAAATCATATTGGCACTAACAAACGGTACAAAAAGCGTTATTGGTAATTTACTGATCGATTTTTGATAAATAAGACTTTACCAACACTAATTAATGGATAACAATATAAATTATTTAATATTGCTGTAATTTATAGAAAAATTCATTACAACTGGTAAATACTACATGTTTTTTTTATTTAGTATCAATCAGAGGCATATATAATCCATGATTTTAAAATCATATTATATTGAAATAAATAGTGTGTATAAACTTGAAAAATTTGCGGTGTTTATATCAGAAAGCGATGACTTACAGGGTGGCCTGAAATACAAAATTTTAGTCTATTAAATTGTAGGTTATAGATGCAAGAGAAAAATTGTACCATATATAAACACTAAACTTTCCTTACATGCAATCAAATGCTGAAATGAAAATAAGTATGATACTTGATTTAATCGTCTGATATTAATATAGAAATATTGGCCTTTGTTATGCGCCACAGCATGTGCATATTAAAGGAGCGCGCGAGTTTTAGATTATAAAAAATAATTAAAATATGAAAAATAATTTTCTTTATTCTAATACGAAACATTGAAATACAATAATGTATTTCTTTATTAATTTATAATTAGACTTATTTTACAGAAATTAAAAAAAGGTACTGTTTGTATGTAATACTAAGTTACTGTTGATACGTTTGCACTATGAAGAGATTTATTATTTGAATAATATGAATTTTTTTCATTATTTATATTATGATATATCAATCGCAGTATGATACAACAATAAAAAGGACAAGAGCAACGATATCATCGATAAGAATGGTAGAAGTGCTCTGTAGAGACACAATTTATTATTTTTTGAGTTATGCAATCAAAGAATGTTTTTGTAAAAAATTTCGCGGGTAGAGAAAATGAGAATAAGATACTTAGTAAACTTAACAGAGAAAATTTGTAGACTCGATGTTGATTAGAAGGATCAGTAACTTTCACAAGAGCACAGTATAATATAAATTACCATAAACAATAACGAATCCATCCAAAAAGCCTATTTATCTGTTAAAAAATATGTTCGGTAATAAATAAGCCCACCTAACAAATGATACAACTTCATCTTTCTCGATATATTATATATTTCAAGATAAGATAACATATTTAAAGAAAATTTGGAGAGTAATTGTAATTATACAATAATAATCTAGAATCAAAGAGCAATTAAGATAAAATTTTTGCAGGGATACCAGACGATTTTTGTTGGATAAAGATTGACATCTAGAAGATATAAATATATTGCTAGAATTAATGGATATAATTGATAAAAAATAAACCGGAGCATTACTTATATGACACTTTAAAACGTCAATGATGCACTATAAAATAAAAATTTTGAGGTTATGATTTTTAAGAGGTGATGGAATACAGCTTGAAGAAGATAAAACGATTACCACAATGATCAGAAAACTAGCGAGAGTTCAACCAGTAGTACAATTAAAGACGAACAAATTGCCTTAGGTTTAATTTACAAGTGGCTTGAGTTTCATTAGTTAGCTCGAGAATTAATTAATTATTGTTTTCATTTTTTTCATCTGAGTCAATTAAAATACTGTAGGTCATTATACGGTGTAAAATTAGTAACAAAAAGTAATTGGCATCTGATCAGGATGAATTTCTATTAAAACGCAGAAAATATCTTGTACGAACAGCTAATTTTCGAAAAGAGTTGTAATGATAAAAGTACATACACAAATAAATAATAAAAATAGACAAAATGGTGATTTCCTAGAAATACTGAATGTTAAATAAATGAAATAATAGCTCGATAATAATGATGACATAAGAAAGCACACGAATTATAAATTTATAAAAAAGTAGCAAAAAAATTTAATCTGTGCCACAATAGAGAGATATATTGTTGTTTTACAATTAATATGCCTTTTATTTAATTTGTGATAATATTACTTTCTTGAAAAATTAAAGCTTGAATAAACTATGAATCTCAATATTAATTAATAGAGATCGTATCAAAATACGCTCACATCAAATGCAATGACAAATTACTAGTTGTAAAATAGAAAAAGCAGTATGCGTTAACTATATACAATAAAATATTTTGAAAAAGTATAGCGAAATACTAAGAAGTATTTACCAAAATCAAAAAAATCTTATTCATCCGTATTTAATGCACTTAAATTTTTGGAAGCATTTATCATAACTACGAACGCATCGGATTTTGCCAATGGCGCAAGTCTAGAATAAATAGGCAAATATAACCTATTTATAGATAAAAAGATGTGTTTGGATATTGTAAAAGTATAAAGATATATTTATATTATAAAGAGATCTTCAGATATCCAACATGTAATAAAAATGACTATTAGTTATCTCCGTAATAGACAATGGAAGTAAATACTTCTTTTAAATAAAGCAGACTTCCTCTTTCCATCATTACATAAAGTAAGGATACGTGGTCGAATTTTGATCTATCTATCTCTGATTATTGCATGCATAAGGTAGACAAATTTCTCTTCTTTCTTTCGTTCTCCTTTTAAAATAGTATGCATTAATACTTGGGTATTACTTAATATCGCGTAGACGATCTTAAACAGTGGATGTACAGTTTTATGGCTCTACTTCATTTATTATAGACCTTTAACTAAGGTTACCTCGATACTCTAGTTTACAAGCTTATTTGTATTAACTTTGTAAACTATCTAGTCAATGACATTAAAGATTTTCTTTGTAACCGATTTATGCAGATCAAATTTAGCAACACTATCGAATATTATTCTTACAAAGAAATAATCCCACGAGGCTACAAAAATGTCTTTTTTCTTTAATATTTTTGTAACCGATATAGTGAGTCAATTAGATTTAACGAAAAAGTTCGGTTGTTAAACCATAATACAGCGATTACAAAGAATATTCTCTTGGCTACTCATCTCCATGGTTACTTTTAAAAATAAAAGTAAATTTTCTAAAATCAAACACAGTGCCTTAGAAAAAATTATATTTATACGATCTCTCATATCTTTTCAATTTTAAAAACCAAATCACTTCACAATCTCGTGAGGATTTATTTAGTCCAGCAACGAGGAAATTATTCGCTCGTTTATTTACACTCCATGATTTATTAAAAAGTTCTAGATCCAGAGATAAACCAATTTCCTTCTATCCTTTTAATGATATTAACCTTTAACTTCATTAATCAAATTATTAGTTTTTTTTTCTAGTCATGTGAGATCGTACAACAATATACAAAAAAGTATGCAAATCCTCCTCCTTATTTTCTCTAATAAAAATTTCTAGCTTCTCTTACTCTTGTTGTCTCTTTTAATGGGCTATATTTAATACTTGTATTTTCTTCTTCTATTACGGAGCTTTTAGGTAGATGCCTAACTGCAAATTTTCTCTACAGTGTTTATCCCTTCATTGAAAAAAGCTAAAAACACTTTAAATGCAATGTTATTATATCGTGTTTATTTTTATACAAATTAAAATAAAAACTATTTTAAGCAAACTGCATAAATTATTGAGTATCAATTAACAACAGAAACAAAGTAAATTTGTGAAATTTAAAAAATTTTATTTAGGAATTTAACACATATTTTTAAATGGTGAATAATAAAAATAACATTTGTATATTTATTATTATAATTGTTATTTTGTAAATTTTAATAAAAAATTTTATTCAGAATTTAGTTTAATGAATGTATCAAATCAATGTATCAAATTATTATAATTGTTATTTTGTAAATTTTAATCAAAAATTTTTTTCAGAATTTAGTTTAATGAATGTATCAATTATTTAAAAAAGGATATAGTTATATTTTAAAGTAAAAGTCTGAAAATCTATTTCAGAAACTTGTACGTATTATTTAAAATTATTATAAAATATTCTATAGAAAAATTCTGATATTTTGTAACATCTCATATAAGAAATAAATTCAAGGAGAAATTTTCAAAAGTAGATAATAAATCAACAGTGTAAAATATCCAAAGTCACGTCAAAGTAACATGAATTGTATTATCGAGAATGCGTCACTGAGAAAACGAGTACGATTAATACTTTAAATGATTAACAATGTTTATTTAATAAAATTTGGAATTGCTCATTTCAAATAAGAAGTACATACAATTATATATCGTGCTATAGTGTTTAAATAATTTAAAATAAAATCTACAAAGTTTTTCAATCAATTTGCTGATGATGAAACTTGAATCCATTACGTTACGCCAGGGATTAAGTAACAAAAGACAGAATTTTCAAGGCGAATATGCTTTGAATAAATTATAGATGCTTTCATCATTCAAACTATGTAACTAACTAACGTAACAATTAACAAATGCCACTACAAAATCGGAAGAAATTATAAGAGCAACAACGTTAATTACAAATAACGACAAAATTAAAAGCATCAATAGAAGTAATATTAATGTAATTATACTAATAAAAGTACCGTTAGTTCATTAGAAAAAAAATTTATAATAAATTAATAATAAATAATTTTAACAACTAGATCATGATATAATATATTTAATGTACAATACATACGCATCTATCTTATTGCGCGCATCCGTTTCCTCCGTATCTTTTATCTTTACACGTGTCCAACTCCCAATTAAGAAAATATGTAAATTAAAAAAATATTAAAATAACTCAAGCCTAAATGTATACCTTATAATTTCTTAACCGGCTCATTAATTCCACCAAAAGTGATCTTTTTTCTATGCACCAATATATAAATCTAATATATAGTTATTAAGATAACGCGTAAGAAGTTTATTAAAAGAAACCTCCACATCCTGCTCCTTATATATACGTTAATACAAAATATTGTATAGATAAAAATAATCAATAAACAATACGCGGCTATAATGAATATATTAGTAATTAACTATTTATTTTTATACTATGCTCTTCGATTATAATAAATTGAAGATAAGAATAAGTTAAGAACAAATAATACCAATATCAGGCTACTAGTAATATCAATTATTAAATAATATTCAATATAAATAAACAGTCTGTAATTACAAATATTGTAAATAATACATAAAAAAAGTATTCAAATTAATTACAATAGGAAAAAAACTTATAAGTCGACTTATTATAGTTGACAAATGCATTTGTAAGATAGTATAAAGTTAGCAAGACATACGATACTTATATCCATTATTAGAACATAGTTAAATACAAGTTTATAGTTTATTAAACAAAGCTTGTAAATAATAAACTATTAATTATAATAGTATAAACAATTAAAAGTAATATAGTGATCCTTTGACCGTACGAGCGCAAGATAACACATGAGCTACTGAGTCTTTTTCGACACGAATGACCGTATCATTAGCACAAGGATCATGATGCAGGTTTTATGAGCATTATTTAGATTTTTTTCATTTAATATTAAATTTTTTTATTTAAATAAGGTATCTGAATATAATGGATAATTTATTTATTAAAAAAATTTTTTTTTAACAATCATTTTACTAAAATTTGTTTATTTTTGTACTGCGTTTTCGTCAATAGAATTCAAATTTATTATTCACTCTTCGCGTAGTAGTTTCTCTTAAAAAAAATAAGCCTTAAATTTTTAGATATAAAAAATTGTATCATTTTTACTTGTATTTTAATTCATTTTTATTTTATTTTTCTTAGTTATAATATATTATATAACCGTTTATGTACATATTTATTTATCTATTTTTTATTTTAAAATAATAGTATATTCAAGTTATTTGTTTTTTAATATTTACATGAAACTAATGATTTTATTATAATTCAAACACATCTTTTGTATAAAGTGTTTAATACTCTAATTTCTATACACCAGTATTTTGAATATCAAATAAAGCAAGTAAAGTAAAGATTAGTTTTTAAATTATTTAGATTGATTAAATTAAATTAATTATAGTAAAAAAAACAAGTTAAAATAATAAACGTACAGTTTTAATAATTTTTTATTAATTAATATTCTAAATAAGAATTCGATAATAGAACCATATTCATAAAAAAAGGTTATTGAATACACTATTGAATACAGTTTAATTAAATTAAAATGGGAACATTAGTAAAATTTAGTTTATAAAATTATAAAACTTCAGTTAAACTAATTATCTATTTAATATTCTATAATAAAATAATAAGCTTAATGAAATTGTTGATGCTTTTCAGATTTTTTCCTTAAAATCTGAAATAAAGGAATTATGGGATCAGGAGTATAGATAAGAATTCAGAACTGAAGACGTGATGTTTCTAAATTGAAAATTTCTTATTTGGAAGGAGGTATAGCAAATGTGAAAGCATCTTATGCGTTATATGCATGTTGCATATGCACATATAGAGCAAAAACTAAAATTTGAGAGTCCCTTGAGGTTAATTTTCTTTAAATCACGGTGGTCCTCCAGTAACCTGCAAATTCCTGCGCAAAATTGTATCATCACATGTTGGCAAGATGCGTCACTGCTATACCATTGCACTTATTGAATAATATTAAATCGGTTAATTATAATGAAAATAACTAAAACAATTTTCTTATTAGCAGAATATATTTCTTGGTCCTCTATACATTTAATACTTACACACATACATTCATTCGGACATACATCCAAACATAAATTCGTACGTATACAGATACGCGCACGCATGCGTACATAAACACATGTATATGTATAGTTATATATATATAATGTATATATGTATATATATAATGTAATACAATTAATATTTATAATTTTTTTATTATTGTTCGTAATACTAATTACTGCAAGTATTTGGCATCGAATGTAGTATTATACATCAACAGTAAACTCTTATTTAGTAAATTGGCACCTTATTAATTTGCTATTAAACTACATTTAATTAAGTCAATGTTTTAAGTATACAAAAATACAAGGTTTCATGAATATATATTATATTCTTTGCTTCCATTTTTTTCTTCCATTCCTTTATTAATAACACTCGAATTACATCGTCATTTTAAAATAATTATATAAATAAATTATCTATAATTAAATTTAAAAATAAATGAATAAATACGCTTATGCATACATATATATTTTGATGTATTTACATGGTTTATTGAAATGGACAGTTTTTTTTTTTAATACATGTAAACAATTTATCTTGAAGATAAATAAATATCTTTTGTACAAAGTGTTTAATACTGTAATTTCTATACATGAGTATTTTGAACATCAGTATTTAATTTTACAATTATATTTTATTTTCTTTGGGTATTTTCGAAAAATATATTTTAAAAAATTTATTTTAATATCTAAGGTATTTTTCATGTGTAAATTTTCATAAATGTACATAACATAAAGAATTAATAATGAAATATTCTTCTAATGAAAATATAATTTGCAGTTCCATCAAAATATTTTAAAATGTATAGATCCATTTTCTTCAATTATTGAAATCAATACGTAATAAATTAATTTAAGGTATAATCTGATAATAACAATAAATATAATGAAATATAATTTTTATTTGTCATTAAATTTCTTTTAAGATAATTTTAATTTTATAAGTTTTTTTTATTTTACTATGAACGTCATTAGTTATTAATAATTATAATTTTTATGACGTCTTCGAAAATTTTATATTTTCGGAAAAATTTTGTAATATTTTTTTTACTGATTAAGACACTATACAATTTCAAGTTTTATTTTTCAAGTTTAAGATATCATTTTTTATTATTTTATTAATATATTTTACTACATTTCATTTTCATTGATGATAAATGCAATTGATTACAGATATATGCTTTGAAAAATTAATATTTTAATTTAAATTTAGGATTTCTTACTCATTCTTTTTTGTGTTTGTATTTCTCCTCTCTCTCTCTCTCTCTCTCTCTCTCTCTCTCTCTCTCTCTATGTATGCGCGCGCGCGCGCGTGTGTGAAATATCTATTTCACATACAGATATTAATGAGCATAAAAATTTTGCGGTAATCGATCATACTGGATTATCATCTGTGCATTCATAAAATAATAAATATAATAAGAGCACAAGCGTAAAAGTGTCTCGTAGTTGCATACATTTTATGTTTATTTCTATTTTTGTTTTACTTTTAAAAAAATTTTTTACAATTTGACAGTTCAAACTTCATATTCTTGTTACATATTTTTACTTCATTATTTGAAGTTGCGTTTATGTTAAAACTTTACTAAATCTTCAGCTGTAAAAAATTATTGATCTAGAATATGAATATTTTCAATTTATTTTTGTATTGGTTATATTATACTTTTATATGTCTCATACATAATTTATTTAATATGCACCTAATTTTTAATTAACAATTTTTCAAAAAGTAAATTCTTAAAAAATAAAACTTTATAATTATATGCGCAATACAATTTATTTATAAAAAATAGTAATTAGATAATTTTATATGCATTATTATCAACTACTTTCTTCTATGTAGTATAAAAATATACTATTACATTTTTTAAAAGATATTTAGACAATATTTAGTTTGTAATATTATAAATTCTTTTCACATTTTATAAATTATAACGAAATACGTTTTTATAAGTATTTGTTTTAAAAAATATTTTCATGCAACATAATTAATTCAGACAACGGAGAAAAAGAGATAAAGGAATATTATTTTTCTTGACATTATTTTGAGTAGCATAAAAAAAATTTTGAATGTTATATTGTACAAAATTTTAAATTTTTATTATTTCTAGAATCTCAGAATAACTCATTAATTTTAATTCTGTTTTTCATTTAAAAACCAAATTATGTTACTGATCTGATGATATATGTGCGCTTAGACACGATGCTTATGCATGTAGTAATTAATTTGAAATATATTTTTATCATATTAAAATAAATTAATTATATTTAAGTATAAATAATTTTTATGAAGAGTCATAATAATTATTTAAATTAAAAAATACTAACTTAATATAATGTTCGTTGTTTAAATTTATAATTATTTGTATTAAATGAATACTACATATTTAAAGACTGAAATAATTTAAAACTTATACTTTTCTTAATAACTTTTAGATAAAATTTTATCGATTAAAAAAGTT
Source organism: Platyscapa corneri (assembly GCA_018907185.1). Classification (NCBI taxonomy): domain Eukaryota; kingdom Metazoa; phylum Arthropoda; class Insecta; order Hymenoptera; family Agaonidae; genus Platyscapa; species Platyscapa corneri. Next base: position 3,161,661 of record JACCHW010000033.1, read on the forward strand.
TAAGATTTAATTTATTGACTTTCATGTTATATATCATGTTTAAATATATATAATATACTTCAATGGTAATTATTATTTTAAAATTGTTTTGTTATTTTTTTTGTATTCTACCTGCTTGAAAAATAATTCTACAAGCCCTAAAAAAATAAATCTCACCACGATATTAACTGTATGGTGCAGAATTATGCTTATACATATATACCATAATTAAACTATAATGCCCATTGAAAAACTATAAACATTGTAGTCTAATAATTTTTTAAAATATTTAAAAAAAAATTTATTTTCTATATTTCTATAGTTTTTTATAAATATTTTTAACATTGTCTAATCAAAATTTAATTAAAATTCTTGATAAAACTTTTTATGCAACAAATAAAATCTCATACAAATTACAAATATAAAATATCAATTTAACAAGTGCACGTATCATAATCTACACGTATTTAAGAGCCCAAACGAACAAAAAAATAGTTTCAATGTCTGAACTAAACTTTAATTTTAGTTTTGTTTCACATTGAGTTCAGAAATTTTCAACAAAGCTATATCAGAAAATATTATTGAAAGTAATTAAATATAACGGCAAAATTTTTAGTAACAATAAAATAATAATATAAGTAGTATAAGTTTCAAAATAAATTATGATTTTTAAAGAATTATAGTTGGTAAGAATGTAAACATCTTGGTTAATTAATTTTTATCTTCATTTATAAGAAGTGAATGTCACATAAAATTAGAAAATTTAATTGCGCTTTCGTTTCTAAATTCATACAATAATTTATAATGTTACAACACTGGTGCTACACTTCAGAATTTTATTTTGTCTATTTTATTTATTCTAGTGTATACATTGTTGTATTCGTATTTAAGTTGAACAGTCTCTAAGTACATTGAATCAGGACTGGATATTTATTATTTGTACACTTGAGTATCAAGTATATGTTCCAGGCCATTAAAAGCAAGCGAGCTAACACGAGAATCTGCTCCTTTTTTCATGCGACATTGATCACTATTATACTTAACATTTTATTATGTTCATACTTGAGCTCGTCATTGCCATCGTAACATAGTCTACCTGTTTTATTTTATTGCACCAATAGATTATAGTAATCTAGTTGTCATAGGGGTATGGCGATCATCGTTATTTTAAAAAAATGTATCGAAAATAAATGGAAAAAAAAGGTCGATATTCAATTTTTAATTCAATATCAAATTTGATCACAAGAATGAAGTTAGACAGATGATCGACTTATATTTAATATATTTAATTAATTAAACGGATAATCCGAATTTACAAATGATTTTAATTGACTATTTAGATTCTGTTTGAAAGATACTTTAATTTTTATACATGTATATACATGTACAAACTTTAAATATTTATTATTTAATTTTATATTATCTTAGTTATTAAAATTATATTTTCAAGGAACTTTAATATTCAAGCAATTTCACAAATTATTTAAAGTATTAGTAATAATTTTATAATATATTTTAACAAAATTTGATAAATATATGAGCTTCTTTACTAATTATATATAATAAAAAATTACATTCTGAAATATTGTTCAATAAATGTACGAAGTACCATTTATAAAAATGATGATTTATTGGAATAGTAAAGCATTAAATGATTGTAAAAATTTACTTTCATTTTTTCTCTTTCTCTATCTCAAACTTTTTCTCCCTTTTCGGTATTATTGATGTAATATATATTAGTTCAATGCATTTTTAGTAAAAAGAAACACATAATGTATAATTTTCTAAAAAAGATCACATTTTCATCGCTATAATCTTAAATATAATTGATTGTATCATACATCAATACACGCAATTATTAAAAGGATACCTGTGAGAAGTAAGTGACATAGAGATAAATATTTTAGTGTAGATTGAGTTATTAATGGAACATCTATTCCACAAAATTTTAATATTACATAATTATATTACATCAATAATGTGATATTTTTTAAAATTGTAAATAAAATTTCAGTTATATATAATAAAAATATGTAATCAGTAAAAAAAGATACAAGTACCTTATACTATAATATACTCATACTAATTTGATATTCAGAGGCATTTTTTATTTTTTATCTATTCGAATTAAATTTTTTATACAAATTTTTTAGAATAAAAATAAATTTATGTGTTCAAAAATTATGATAGCCATTTTATAAAAATGTTAATTTTTAAATAATAAGCAAAATCAAAGTTAAAGAAAATGTTACGGAAATTTAAGCATTTTTATAAAAATTTTCTAAATATTTTACGTAAATTTTATGAAAAATTAGTTTCTATGTATTGTTCTTCTTCTTAATTACACAATTATATAAAATAAAGTCATTTTGTGGTAATTCAGTGAAGGCTGAATTTACTTTCTGTATATATTGTCAAAAATGGTTTTGATTAAGTGCATAATTATACAATCTTTGATCAAAATTTTTCCACAAAAAAGGTGCAGTAGTTATATTTTGTGAAATAATAAAAGCTATGTAAAATTTACATCAGTATAGTACAATAATTCCGCTTAAAGTAATAAAAGTACAAATAAATTTACACCTAAATAGGTTTAACATTCAGAAATAATACTCAACATTAAGAGTATTGTTTATACTCATTAGTTATAATTTAATGAAACTATTGTATTGTCTTGAAAAGAAGTTTTCTTTATTTATTGTATTATTTCTTAAATTTTATTTCTTGATAAAAGCAAAGTAATTTTAATCAATAAATTAAAAGCAACATTTTAAAATTAAAACCTTATATCTATACATAACAGTGGTTTAAGAATTATATAAAAAATATCATTTTATCAGTTCTATAAAATTTGAAATTAAATTTTGAAGGATTTGATGCAGTAATTGCAACAAAAAATAATGCTTTAAATACCCTCGGCAAAGTCGAATAAATAAATATTATTTGTTAACTTAAAATAGTACGAGGTGTCCCTTAAAAGTTCAGTATGGAGTCCACAGTAACTAATAAAAAGTGGGTAAGAGCGCTTTTATAATTTCTAGTTTTATCTGAGAACTGAGAGGGGACAATTTTTTCATCCATGCGATTTTTGTTTGTGGAGATACGTGTGCCAAAAAAAGCGTGGCCAAGGGGTTCATAGCGATGAACACTTTTGTTTTATCCTCGTACTTGAATGGACTTTATTTCAGTATTTTTACATAAGACTACAAAAAGCGACTCCGTTTTCGAAAGCTGACTGTATTGCTGTTGTTTCCATACAAAAAGCACCATCCTCGTACATCATCGCAATGCGTTGCTGATGGGCTCGGCTCTCGCTTAGCGATCTAAGGATAAGATAAAATGTCATGAAAATTTTAATAAAAAATTATTGGTTTTTCTTAAATATTACTCTTTAGATTAAAAAAAAATGAATAAAATATTTATAAATCGTTTCTCTTTAATGTACACTACATTAAAAAAAATATTTATATGCTACTCTTTTGAAGATTTTAACTTAAATGTTAATTACAATTTAAATAAAATTTATAATATAATATGAAATTAATACCGATATTTTTTTAAATATTTTGATCTAAAGTAAGTACTTTGCAAACTAAATAGAAATGTTAATTATAGTTATTATTTTATATTTTATAAATACAATGACATGAATATATTTAAGAATAGTAAAATTAGATGAATAAAAATTTAAAGAACGTATTTTAAAATATAATAAATTTTTTATAAATATAAAGACATGTTTTTAAAAGTTATAGTAAATATCAATTCTGATAACCAAGACGTTTGATATTTTACAATAATGGAATTCATAATTCGAATTTTTTTGTGAATTGTATTTTATAGATATGCATAATTCCATACAATTTTTCGATGTAAAAGATAGATAATTAAGAATTCTAGAAACAGTTTTCTCAATTTAAAAAAAATAATTTTACTAAAGAATTGATTACTAATTATATATTAGAAGCTTATATCTATTAATATAATATAATAATGAATGTGATTATTAAAAATTCCATACGTTATTATCGATAAATTTCAGCTAAATGTTATGAAATTTATATAAATAGCTAAGTATTATAAACTTTTTATAAATATTGGTACAGGTAATGTCGAGTTATATTAAAACAATTACGCAGAATTACCTGGGTGGCATGGATCGTGTTCTCTGTGTTTTTGCTGCTTGCTTTCTGAATGCTAAATGCTGACTAAGAAGACGTCGATATTCTTGATCAAAATAAACACATCGATCAGACTGATTGTCCAACAACTCGCGACTTATTTGCTGAAGATTGATGTTACCTGTGGTTCCTGATAGATTTGTCGAGTTTAATGAATCCGACCATGGTGGAGGAGGCGTGTCTGAACGTGATAGCAGGATGTGTTTGTGACCCAAGTACTCTTCATAGGACGGTGGTAAACCTGACTAAAATATAAGGTGAAAGATGTTCTTGTATTAAAATTATTTCACTCAGAAATACATGAAATTATTCTTTTACAGTAAGCCAAGATTTGAAATATTAGGGTATATCAAAAACCTCTTTTAATATCATAGCTAAACCATATAAAATATATTTTCAAAAAATATTTCTAATAAAAAAGAGTTAGAGATGCTGCATTCTAATATAATAGCTTTTGACCTTGTAAATAATAAAAAAATTTATTCACTTTTTATTGTACATTATATTCAAAATCTATTATTTAAAAAAGATACTTTTCGTTTTGAATACTTTATATTAAAATATATTTTTACATTGGTCATACTGCCGCATATTTTTTCCTGTTTACGAGGAAACTTTTTCCTTTTTAATGTGTCTTATGTGTTGCGTATCTATGAATTAAATAATAAGAATAATAAGAATACCATTTTGTATAGATAATAACAGAATAAAACTGAAGTTGTACATACATATAATATGGAAATAAATTTATGAAATATTATACTGGATTCAATTTTTAATGAACAGTATTAAAGTATTTGATGTAGTAATTTAAATATTATTACACAAATAAATAATATTAGATAGCACACGAATACGCGCGCACAGCCGCCCACTTACCATACCACACACAAACGCTCAAATAAAAATCGTTTTAAATAATGTATGAATTACAAAAAGTTCACAAATAAGCACCTTCATTATTTAACATTTTTTTTTATATATATTAACTGTAATATCTAATTAATTATTTTGACGTTTTAATCAAATGCTTGATATTTTTAATTATTTTTTTGATAAATGCAAATAATTATTATACTTGTTATTAAATAAGTCAATAAAAATTTTAAATCAAGTTAAAAGGATAAAATTCTTTTATAATTAAATCGCAATAAATTATACATTATTTTACTAACCTGACAAGAATTAGCGATGGCAACATCATAGCTAGGAGGTGGTGAAGTTATAGAAGGTACTGTATAAACAGGTTGATGAGATTGATTATTTTGCATACGTACATAGGAAGTCATTTGGTTTGTACCTCTGCTGGTATTCATTGAGCTTATAATGCGTTGATGCTCATGCTGTTGCTGTTGCCCTGACTCTAAATCGGAATCATTATCTATGGTGCAATAAAGAGCCTCCGGGATTGAATTTTCTCTCAAACCTGAACTTACAATTTTTGGACCGGAATCTAAAATATTAAAAAATTTTTTCACAAATATTGAACATTTATTTGATACATATTTTTTCCCTTTCATTACGTAAAGAAATATTCCACTGTTATTTAAAGAGTAGTTACTATTCCTCACAAATTTTTACAAAAAATGAAAAAAACTTTGCATCTAATTTTTTTAAAATAATATAAAAATTCTACATGAACTTCGTTAATATAGTATCAAGAAGGTAAATATTAAATTTCTTAGAAAGAAACTAACGTTTATCAACTATGTAAGAGACGAAGCGAATAGATTATAAAAAACTTAGGAAACTAATTTTATACATATTAGAAACTACTATAAATATATTTTTTAACTTTTGAAAAGTATTCTTGTTATTATAAACTTTTTATTTATCATCTAAGGATTTATAATTTCAGAATTAGATTATCTAATATTTATCAATTATTTTTAAAATATGAAGTTATGAAATTGCAAAAATAATATTTTAAATGTCATAAATTAAAGAGTTAGATAAAGTGAAGATTATTGATTTCTTACAATAATAATGGTTATAAAAGTTAAAGAAAAATTGTATTTGATAGATTGTTCTTATACTTTTTCCGAAAATGAAATACCTCTGTAATTCAACATATTATAAAATAATAAATAAATTGGGCGACGTTTTAAAATTTCTAAAATAAAGAATTTATTTCATATAATTTAGATATTTTTATTCAGTCATGAGACGAAAATTTGAGTTGACGTTGAAAAGGTCCACATATGAAAACCAAGCAAATTTCAATTAAATATTTAGAACTTATTAATATATATGTAGTGACAGACGCGACTAGACAGAGAGAGAGAGAGACGTGTTCCAATCTAAAATGATAGGAGGCGTATACCAACCCAAAAGGGGTTTTAAATAATTTTGATACTTGAGGCTCTAGATTTTTTATCTATTTTTGTAAACATACTAACCAATATTGAATAACGTAGAATTTTTATTATTACCTTTTCTTTAATTCTTAATCATTTTAATTTAATTCTTACCTAACTTCTCTATTAGTGATAATTTCATCGATTATTTCAATTATTAGAGGTCGTTTAGTGCATTGCATGACTTGTAACTAGTAAAGCTCATTCCGTGTTAAGAGTTATCGTATGAAGTAAGAATTACTTTTTACGTTTAATAGGTGTTTATGGGGAAATATTAAGTTTAGATTTGAAATTAATAAGTTAATTTAATATAATTTAATCGGAATAGATCTTAAATGATGCTAAATATCTTTTTACTGAATTCACGGACTTAGTTAATAGAATCTTACTATCCGAGTTGAATGTGATAGACGATGGTTGATAAGTGGTTGACTTGCACTTTTTTTATTTATCATCTCAAGAAATGAAAGTGTTTCTCAAAATTTAACTAACTCTAAGTCTATTCATGGATAAACTATTGAGTGTGTCGACTTCTTAATCTAAAGTAAGTCGTTTGATTTTGTCTCAAAATTATTCAACTTAGTATTATTAAATGCATTTACATTATATATACAGTATACTGACTTAAAAATAGTCTTTATTACAATTTTAGAAGAATATAAAAAAATAGATATAGACTGTTTGAAGGATGCAAATCAAGATCAGGCACATTATTACATGTAAAATCTTCAACGAATGACGGTTGGATAATAAATAAATAAATGCGAGGATCTTCGCATTGTTCAAGAATTGGTTTGAGAGTAAATGATTATTACAAAATTTCATCTTCATTATGGCTGAAAGTTTATCTGAAAGAAGCAACCGTAGTTACTTATTATTAAATATTGTTGAATATCATATTATTTAGCATATTATTTATTAACATAACATTCAAATATTGTAATGCTTTAATGTCAATTAAGAATCTCTCTTTACTCTTTTCCTAGTTATTTTGTTAGGTTATAACTCGCAATAGCAATATAAAAGTGATCTTTGGTATTTTGAATCAATGCAAGTAACCAAAGTTGGTTTCAATCACTTCAAGGTCGGAGGGAGAACATTCTATCTCGTTCATCACGATGGACGAGAAAAATTATACGACTTCGCTTTCAATGCTTCCTTTCAGCTTTTTCAAGTGCTTTATCGACCTAATAAAGAAAAAGAAAATGGAATGAACAAAATTAACACGACGCTATTTTACTTTTCAAAGGACCGAGACCTATTGTGTGTGATATAATATTAAGAAATTCAGCATTGAGAGAATATAACTGAATTGGCAAAGTTGTTATTTTGATTGTTTTTTATGTCGGTTATTTTTTCTGGTGTTTACGGTACCGGAGATTCATCCAGTTCAAGATCTGATATAATGTCTAAGGAGAATCAGTTAACTGCTTTTACTCTGACAAGTAATTCATTAGAATAGCTTTTTCAGACAATTTAGCACTGGTTTACTAGGCAGAAAATTAAAGAGCCCGGGGATCGCAACGGTGTGGACTGATTCACGTGTGCTTGGTAGCATCAAACAGGCTAACGTCAAGTAGAACCTTCCTTAACAGACAATAAATTTTTTTTTCACAAATATAACATTACGGAAAAATAAAATTAAAAAGCTAACCCGATTTTATTAAATGAAGAAATTTTTCAACATTAAAGAATGCTTAAGTGGTCATCAAAATTTGTTTAATAAAATCAAATATATAAGTTTGGGAGAGAACGAGAAAATTATAAGATTATAAAAGTGATAAAGATTAAATGTGAAATTAATTGAAATTATAAACATAGATAATAACGAGTATTAACGTAAGTCTAAAATAAAAGAATAATTATTTCTCTATAAGTGAGAAAATTAAGAAAAGTTTGTGTAAAAATTAAATTTGTAAACAATTATTAATATAAACAGCAGGGTGTAAATCTATTACAATAAGAAATTAAATTTTTTTTATTAAATTATTATTATTTTATTATAAGATGGTTTAAAACTGAAAATTCAATATTTTCATTTTAATATGTCTATTTTTAAGTATATAATCAAATACAAAATTTTATTAGTCTGGTTTAAAACTATATTAGCTCGTTTCAAAAGTTCGAGTTAACTGCAGTATTACTATTAGTTAAATTTATCAAGTATGTCACATTAAATGTAAATCTGAATGGTATTTTTATAGACAGATTCAAATATAATTTTAAATCAATACTCATTTTTAAAAGTAAAAAAATTATGTAAGAGATAAAGTTGCATTAATCGAAGGATTTATTAAAAAAATGAATTTTTATAGGTTCATAGGATAACTATCTCTTTCTAAAATTAGGTTTTTATATACATTTATGTGTGTGAGAAATGAAGAATAGATCTACAGATTTATTTATATTTCTACGACTGCATTACGTCTCGAAATAGTTACAAACATTTCAGTAAGGTTCATTATCAATAATAAGCGGTTTAGATTAGCAAGTGAAGTCTTTCAGTGAATTTTACTAGCGAGAATATATAATGGATCTTAAATATTAACATCGATTTTTTTATATCAATAAAAAGGAAATAATTACTAAATTATTTGAATTCTTTATCGTATATATGTGAAATATTGCTCATTTTTATAAATTCGAATTCATTTTTCAAAAATAGAAGCTATTTTTAAATCAATACTAATTATTGATCATTTCAAGTTGGTTTGTCATTAAGAGAGTTTAAAGACCCTTTTTAGGAATTTCAACCTTTCATGATTAAAAGTACCAATTAATTCTATAAAGAATTCAGCAGTTTTTATATGCTTAGATTGCCATCTAAATATCTTTAAGGAATTCATTCGTGATCATCATTAATTAACATTCTACGTGTAGTTAATCTATAGGTACTATTATTTAAGTAATTTTTACGTCAAGATAGAATTATTTCAATAATATTACTTAAAAATCAATACTACTAATGTTGATATTAGCTCCATATTTAAATTTATCATTTTATCCTTTTATCTATATTCTATATTAATTCTCCTCATCATTCCATTATGAAACTTAAAAGGTGTAGTTTTAAAGATGAAAAGATGCATCATACGTAAATTGAGTTAATTTACTAAAAAGGATCCAATGTTTATTTTATAACATATCGAGTCTCTCAGAACAAGTTAATTTCATTTTTGCTTAACTTCATAGCAATGGTAATAAGTACTCATCAATAACTATTAAGGATTATCTAAGATAAAAAAGGTTTCTGTTTGAAATTAGCAAAATAAGATTTGTTTATTTATACCACCATATCGAAGATTTATTCCCGTAATAAATATTATTGATATTGTCTGCTCATTCACTAATATTATTAGACGAATAAAATTATTAAAAAAAATATTTTTCTCAAAGAAGTTGTTAATTAAAAAAATATATATTTCCTTAATTATTAAAGCTTTCGTTCTATTAATATTTTCTTAATAAATAGAATTCATTAATTATTTAGTTGACACTATTAAACAGAGAAACTTATGATATATAAAGATTATTTTGATCATTGAACCAAGGGTATACTGTTAAAAAGGGAAGTGGTTTGTAAATATGCTGAACATTTAAATTTAAAAAGCAAAAGCTAAAAAAATTGATGGGAATAAATTCTTTTTAGCTTAGCAGTTTAGATGTATGCATTGAAATACCGATATTTACTTAGTTTTTCTTACATTATAACAACAGGGTACTTTAATATCTTTAGATATTAATACAACAATCCTTCGTTATATAATTGACTCTATTATATTAATATTATATTTCTTATTTATTATTTATGATCTCTACTACATTTACTCAAAATATTTGTCTTATTTTTAATTTATATATTTATTTAATTAACATTCATAATGTATAAGTAAATCTGTATTCTTTCTTTTTCATTTTTCAATATATGTAATTAATTCATTTTGAAAATACACGAAAAATACTGTAAAATTATAATTTGATAAGCTTTCTTCAAAATTAAAAAAAATTTATACCATGTTAAAATATATCTTGAATTCGTGTTTGTAATGTTGCATGTATTTTTAATTAATCTTTATATTTAATTTATTAACGAATCAAAGTTTTCAATTATGTTCAGTCCCTTTTTATTTTTGGATAATAATGTCGGATATGGACTCTAATATCGAGTTTACATAAATAAAATAAAATTTATTCAACAATTAAATTCGTCATAAAGAGTTGATGGTTAATATTTTATTTCTATTCTTATGTTTTTTTAAATTCTATTTATTTTCATATACTTAATGATCGATCGTTTAAATTGTACAGCATGAACTTATTAAACATTGAATCAGTATAAACTTTTTAATCGTTGATAATAAAACATATAATGATCACAATTTGAAAATATTTAATTTTCATCTCCATATTGAGGATTATCGTCACAGTTGATAATAAAAAAAAGAAAACTCTAAAAAATCCTCTTAAATAATTTAATCTTAAATAAATAAACCTACCTATATAAGTATAATGAGACTCAGCTCTCTCCGCGCTACGAGTTCTTCGAGCCGAAATAATATGGGCTTCTTTTCTATTATTCTTATTTGGTTTTGTTAAAAGCTCGCTGGCACAACTTGTGTTATCTGAATCGCCCGTTCTGCTAATAGATCCATGAACTCTTGTTAAATGTTTTACCCCTGATGTTTTCTTCAACGTTGATTTACCTTTTATTTTTCCGTCAGTATTATTTGTATTAGCCTTCGGAATAAGAATGGTAAATTTGTTTGTTGATACAGCAGACATTTCGTTGCGAGATTTACGTAAGTCAAGAACTACGCCACAACCACACACTGCAGTGGTATCGTTAGGCATTATCTATATAAGAAACATAGAAAACAGTTTATTAAGGAGTTATTTAAATACATTATATCATATATTTTTTATTTACATTATAGTCTATTGTATTTCAAAAAGGCCTGGAAATTATTATTCTAAATTTTAAACTATAATTTTATTTTTCAAAATTGATTTATTTAAAGAAGTTCTTTTATAATTATTTTACAGAAATAATGTATTTCCAGAACGTATTAAATTATTTGAATACGAAACTTATATCTTATGCATTCGCCCAAGTTTTTGATAAATCTTTGTTCTTCCAAAAGTTCAAAAGCTCAGATAGTATAATAAAAATTGATTAAAAATTTATGAGATATTTCACTATTTTTGGAAGTAATAAAATAAAGTCTTTACGTAAATTTCTAATAGTAAATGCGAAATTGATCAATCCTTTTATATCTTAGAAGAAAAATAGAAAAACAATGGATTGAAAACAAAGATTCGGCTCCGAAGGAGGTAAACACAATTCCATGTTCTGGCAACATAATGACATCGAATTTTTGAGAATATGAATGGAATAATTTTTTTTTATTATACTTCAAAATGAGAAATAATCGTAGTGCGTATCATGTGAGGTAATTGCCATGTTGAAGTGATAAAATCATGAAAACTTAGTCAGATGTGGTGAAAAAGAAAGTGTTACTTCATTACGAAAATGTACCAGTTGATACATTTGGCCAAAATCAATGGCTCAATTGCTTCTTTATGCACTCTATTCACAAGATTAGCCTCTAAAAATTATTATTTATTATTAATTCAATAAAATAGCTCGATAGTAAAATATTTTTCAACAATTAAGAGTTAAAATCTGCGGTTTACGGATATTTTAAAAAATTCGATGATTCTTAATATGAACAAGGTGTCTCAATTATTGAATATTGCTTTGAAAAGGGTGTCGAGTCAAAATGGGATTTTAATAAACATATTTTTATTATATATTGAGTTTATTTGTTATAACTACTTTTTATAGCTTTAAATATAATCATTTTTATATTAGAAAATATTTTTCAGATATAATTAAAGTCTGTAATAAATTTAAGTTACAGAGATTTTTTATATATTCATAATGGAATCATATTTCTGCAATAAATATCATTAAATTTAATAATATTTAAAATTTTTTTACTTTAATAAAAAATAATTAAATGAAGTATGAAATTAATCAGCAGTATATAATATATAATTTTTATTTAGTTTGACAATTACTTTACAAATTTAGACTTACACAGGGCTATTGCAAGACCATTAAAGATATAGTCTTTCTAATTTTTCTGTACCATTCTTGGGATAAAATATAACTGTCGGACCAATATGTTTTAAGTTTCTTCTAGCATCAATGAAACTTTTTATTGATTTTGTTGTGTTGTTTACCACATAATGCAGCAGTTGGAAACCTGTGGAAGATTCTTTTTCCACTATAGAAAATCCATTTTTGAACTAATTTATCTTATGATGTGAAAATTTAGATTAAGTAGATAACGTACATCTGTTAATGGTGGATTGTATATTCAAACGATCATATTTATGTGCAAAAGATGCACGATTAACAGCACTTTTTATTATTGCACTAATTCATACATCGTAAGCTATTTCTTTCACCATTTTGCACTTTCGAAACAATGTTGATTTTTTTACTTCACTTTCTCTCAGCATAGCCAATTCGAAATTCCTCATGCATCCTACAATCTTAATCTTACTGTTTTATATTTCTATACAACGGTCATTACACGAGTTTCATGTAATTTTATTATTGGCGTCTTACATCTGTGCAGCTATTTTTACATTCCAAACGTTCTTTCTGGATTTCAGAAACTTGTTAGTGTTAAGATTATTTTAACCTTATGTGTTTGATCATTTAACATTATCCACCTGTAAATGTATCGATCGATTAGGTACTTTCATAAAACCCTGTCTGTATCAATAAAGCAGTTCTTTTTGAAAAAAGATAACCGTGATTTTACTCGCTAAAATTTGCTTATACGTTAATAATAATATTTTAGAATACAGTCTTCAAACTATAATTTAATATACTTCTACAAAATATATGGTAAAATTCTGCAGAAAGTATAATGTAATTGGCATTCCTATATAATAGAATTTTTGGGATAAGGCTATCCTGAACATATACTTAGTATTTTGCTTCAATATAAAGCGATAAAGTATAATTTATTTATATCACTACCCCTGTTAGATACTTCACCAATAAATATCTTAAAAAGTTCTAAATAATTTCTAATTAATGTAGATCTTACCTTATAAATTTACAGCAGGTACACAAAACAATCTTCATTCTTATCCTATTTGATAGGGATTTCAGTTTATAACCAAATATATTTATCTATTGAACTACTCGCCTTATCTTTAAGATGAATATTACGTTTTTGTCGATATTTTACATTATAACGATACCGTGAGCAGAGAAAAAATATTGGGGTGATACTTTTGACAATTGAATTCGAATTCACTTGCGGTTCATTAGTAGAAATGTACAGAAATTGAAAAGTCTGAATTTTGAGATATAGATAATTGAGGAATTGCAATGTAAATTATCAAAAGTCTTATTCATATATATTTTAAGGCTTTAGTTTCAAATTATATTTACTGAAAAACGTATTTCGATATAGTAATTGAAGGCTGTGAATGCAGGCATTCGTGTAAATCGGCAGACAATATTGGATATGTAATATTAATTATTTTAAATATATAACATTAAATGAAACTCTATTGAATAACTCGAAGAAGAATTTTCAGTTATAATATATATAGGATATAAAATTAATATGTGATCTCTCTCTCTCTCTCTCTCTCTCTCTCTCTCTCTATATATATATATATATATATATATATATATAAATTATATTTCAGCAAACGAGAACAGTAAAAAGTATTTACAACATGACACTGACATGTATATAAAATAATAAACACTTTTTCACTGACCTCTTGATTTATTATTTAAAATCGATATTTAAAACCTTTCGATTATTGTAAGATCACTATTAGGTAATAAAATATATTCTTAGATTTTAATAAATACATTAAAATGTATTAAAATAGAAAAAAGTAAAATTAAATCACATCATCAATTTAAAAATTTAGTTCTTATTTTTCTCTAATCTGAATGGAATATATGTAATTGGACCTGTATAAATGTATAATAAGTATCTGAGGACATAGTGTTATTACTTTAGATTTAGTACTGTTTCCATATTTTCGTTTAAAAATCGATATTGATTAAATCTGATATCATGTACAAATTCAGAACTTTGTAGGATTAACAAGTAAATTAGCAAAAGAAGTGACGAACATATCTAAAATTTTATTTTTAATTAAAAGAATTACTTATCTCGAGTTATTTTTTAAAACTAGAATAAAGAAGTAATTTCTGTTTATTATCCTTGATTTATTAACACGAGGTTAATAAATTATAGAAAGTTATTTAATAACTTAATAATAATAATATTAATAACATAAAAAAAATAATATAATAATAAGCGTAAATTGAAAAAAATTCAAAAAAAGTTTTTAGTGGTTAAAAATATTTTGAAATAATTTTATAAGATTTTTATATTTGCTACAAATAAAACGGGTATAAATATTAGCGCTAAACCATCTGATAAATAAGATTGTTAGAAGCTGTATATAATGAAAATACATACAAGCTAAAAATATATAAAATAATTTAAGATATTGCACATACATATCTAATTTAACATATATTACAGTATTATAGTTATTCTTAGACCTGTCAAGATAAAAAAATGATAGTGTCAGATACGGATTGATAGATATATATTTATTTATTTAAATATAAATATTATCAGAAGTGCAACATATACACAGTAGTTTTTGATGAATTAAGTAGTTACTTAGAATTGTACTATTTTACCGAATACCTATTTTGATATAATTATCTATAACTTATTAGAATGAAATGCGAATTAAAAATATAAAGAATTAAAATAAATATATATGTGATTGTATTAAAATTATATAACTCTCTAAAAGATATAAAAAAATAACTAAATTTGAGAATTTAATATCAACAAAAGATAATTTAATTTAGAAAATTAGAGAAGAAGAGCTGACGATATTAAAACGATAAATGTAAAATGTGCAAAAATTACCAGAAAAACTTGAAATTGTTAATAAAATTTCGCCAAATTAGGTAATACATGTCCTATTAACGGTAAGCTCAAAGAGTTCACGTTTAAATTTTTTTTTTGACCCATTATCTCTTAATACGATTCTAATGTGTCGATGAAATCGTCGTATTCATAATTTTACACTTGGTACTATATGTATATAAAGGATTCTCGACACCCTTCATACTTTTCTACCCATAAATTCTTGTTAATTTCGTATTATAAATATTTAAATTATTTTGTCTAAATTTTGATTATACTTATGTTTAATTAAATTAATTAAGTCATCACAATATTTTTATCCCTTATACATTTATTCTATATTTCTATCGAATAAATTAGTCCATATGTTATGATAGATTTACGTAAGCTGAGATAGATAATACAATATTACTATAAATCAATTATTTTTCAGATATTGTTCTGTAATTTTAAAAATTACAAGATTTAAATTTTATAATAATTAATAATTAATTAATGATTATAAATTTTAGAAAATTAAAATGATAATATTTATTACATTTTTTAGATATATATTTTTATGAATATGTAATCTATTCAAAATTTATTTTTATAGAAGTCGATTATGTTTGAATAATTATTTATAATCGATTAATTATAAGTTTTACAAAATCTGACGAATATAAAATTTAATAGTAATTTTCTATAAAGTAGTAAATTTCATAACAAATCATGTAGATATTCTAATTAAAGTTTTTATTTAAAATATATAAAAATAATTTTTATTTTTCTTAATTTGTTTGTTCGTTTTAGAATATTAGTTATAAATGATGAATAATCAATTTTATATTTATAAGTTTTAGACATCATACATAACATATTAACCAAAATCTATAGTTATTTTATTATTAAAACCTTATTTTAACTTTTAAAAATAACAGAAGAAGTATTGATTTAAAAAATTTGGTGACATTATAATATGATAAAACATTGTTCTCATATTATTTCATATTAATTATTGATTTATAAATTAATAGAAATCTAGATCATATTTAATTAAGATATAAATATGTACAATACACCATGAGATAGAATTATTATATTTATAATGATATTGTCTTGTAAATAGCGAAAATTTATTGCTTTTTCTGCACAAACAATAAAAATAAATTATTAAATGATGTAGAACCTTAAAAAACTTTTTTTTTATTTATAAAAAATAGATTTTATATGGTATTATTAATAATTTTTGTATATCATAGACAAAGTTTAATGAGTATTTAAAATTTATTGGATATTGATGAATCAAAATGAAAATTAATGAGCTCTACTTTTCTAAAAATCTTTTAATATTTTTTATATTAGATATAACACAAAAATATCATTTAAAAATATTTTATACTTCTTGTTATTTAATACATATGCATAATTAATATTCCTCTTTTTATTAATAACTATAAAAATATTTCTTTAACACTATTTATTTATTTACTAATCAATAATTATATTAATAATTTTATAATTGTTCCAAATAAAATCATTTCAATTTCAATGTTAATTTACATAATTTATACACATATTGATAAATTAAATAAATAATTTATGTATAAACAACTATATGATCTTATTAAAAAATTGTACAATTTTATTAAAAATATAATTATTAAAAAAATATTAAATATTTTTTTAATAAATATTTATAGATACAAAGTAAGTACATTGTTTTGTATTAAAATCTATTCGAAAACATTCGAAACATGCAAAAATTCTTGAACAAATCGAATATTTAATAAACTAAAAATTATGATTTTCGTAATAAGTTTCCGTATTATTAATAAAAAATAAAAGAAGTAATAATATTTCTTTTTACTTTCTTATTCTAATATAAATATATATGAACTGTC
This sequence comes from Platyscapa corneri, assembly GCA_018907185.1. Classification (NCBI taxonomy): domain Eukaryota; kingdom Metazoa; phylum Arthropoda; class Insecta; order Hymenoptera; family Agaonidae; genus Platyscapa; species Platyscapa corneri. The sequence continues at coordinate 3,179,063 of JACCHW010000033.1, forward strand.
AGTACACATGGACAAACATTGCAACAGTAAAAGTCGGCTAATAGAGTAAACGCTATATAGCTGGTAAGAAATGTAGTGTCAGGAAGTGATAAAGAAACGAGAACGAGAGAGAAAGAAAGAGAGCCACAGAGAGAAACCGGGTCAGACTGGGTTAAAACCAAGTAGTGTTGAGGTATCGGCCACCCTTCAGGAACTAGGTCGCTTTTCAACCTAGTTTCCCCAAACCAGTGCTAATCAGTGTCTGCTTCAATGGCTTAGCATTCGCTGTCAATGCCGTTGCTACTACAACCTCTTGTAGGATTTGTTACATGGAAATGAAGAAAATAGATATCTCTCTCGAGTTTAAAAAAAATTGTTTTTGTACAAAGTTTTTAGAACGAATAATTAATACATAAACTTTTTTATAAAAAACTTACTTTTTTATATTTTCTATTACTTCTAGTTTTTAAATTCCATTCTTTATCGTATTTAAATTGATTTAAAATTTTTAACACTTAAAACAATTAAAAAAATTTCTATGTAAATTAAGTAAAATAATAAGAAAATCATTTAATGTTTTTTTAACATTTTATTATGTTTTAAACATTTACTAAAAAATTATGTAGTTTTTTTATTAATAATTGTAAATTTATAAAATTTTAATGAATAAATTTTAAATGTTACATTATCGATATAATTATAAAGTTTTTCATTTTATAAATTAATTTAAATATTTATTTAGAAAAATAGACATATTCAATTAACTCCTTTATAGTATACAATTTAAAAATTAATGATTGTAAAATACATTAGAAAAGTATCTTAATTTTGTTTAAGTACTTTTATGAAGAAGAAAATTAATTACGAAGTTTTTTATATGATGTATCACAATTTTCTTTGACTATTTTATATGTTTGAAAAAAATAAAATAACTTAATATGTAATAAGATATTTTCAAATTATTTTTATTTGATCTTTAGAATATTTTATTTTGTGTTCTAAATTGAATTATTATAAAATATATATTAGGTTTGTGATCTCAAAAAATTAAAAAATTGTAATATTATCATATGATTTCACGAACGATTATTATAGTTTTGTGTGACCGTAGTTTTAGTATGTGATTGTAAATTGTTTTTATAAAAATTTTAACAGAAGAAATAATTGTAACATAAAATAACAAATAAGAAATTTTATAGCAAAAAATATCTCGATATAATTTTATTTATTTTAATTTACATCTAATTAATTTATATCAGTAAGTAAGATAAAAATATTATAATTTTTTTATATTGACTGTTATACATTAAAAGTATCATATGAAGATGCATTCATAAATTAGTAGATAAATTATAATTAAATATAAATTAAATTTATATCAATACTTAAATATATTATTAGGTATAGGAATAAGTTTATATTCTTTATTAAATTTTTTCGATTACTGGAACAATTATTTATACAGTAATTTATTAAGAATATGCACTGTTAAAAATAATAATTTTTTCTCATATTTCAGATAAAAAATGATTTCTGTGTAGTAAAACATCTATTTAAAGATGTATAATGAGCACTAAAATGCAGTAGATGATAATTACTCTGTCAGAAATATTCTACTCGTGTCAATTCCTTTTATACTACGAGATATCTTATTAAAGATAAAAGATAATATTTGACAATTGAATTATTGCAATATTTCTGCACGTATTAAATTGACAATTTGGAGAGTAATGAGTACAGTAATTTTTTTGCTTACAAAATAATTACGAAGAAAATTTAAAGCATCCATATTCATTGAATGTCAGTCCATATATAAATGCAAGTACACTTAACGTAAATTTATTTATTTATATTCACTATAATTGAATTAAAAAATAAACATTGTGTAAATTAAAATTAATTAGCTGTATATCATTGTTTTGTGTATAATTTAAAATTTTATTTGCCTCAGCTGACAAATTTAATTCAATAAAATCTTATTTATTCAATATTTCGAACACTTTTATTATAACAATAATAATAAAATTCGCATCTCGTTTGCTAAATCAAAAAATATTAAGTTTCTTAAATCTTTGTTAAAATAGCTATTTTAATTAATATTTTATTTTATATTATAATTTTCAAACAACAATGTTTAGTTTATATAATCATTTTTAAATAAAAATATATGAATGCTTAAATTAAAAATAAAATATAAATAAATATATGAAAATTTTAATTTTTCGGATACATGAGGTTTACGGTTCAACTAACAGTTATTATTTTATTTTTTACATTTAAAGTTTACTGAAATAATCATTTTAAATTAAAAATATGAAATTTAAAGCAATATATAAAATTCTTTAATTTTGAAATTAACTTCATATGAATTAAAAATTGAAAATACAAAAAAATTTGAAATATTTATACTTTTAATTTTTTAAGATAATAATTATATAAAAGTATATAAGGGTTTATTCTTATTATAATAAATTTCAAGCTGTAATTATGTTCTTTTATTGCATGATAAATTACTTAAGTAAATTATAAAGCTTCCTTATTGTTATTGTTATTACATATATTGTACTGTTTTATGTGTTCAGAAAAGAATATTATTGATTTCTTAGAAAAAAGATTTACAATAACTCAGCCTTTCATACGATTTTGGCTATATTTTACTATTTCAAGTAGTTTTTGTTTCAATTAGCTAATTCTTTAAAATTAGTAATTTCGTAGTGCACAATTATTCAAAACAAAATCATAATTCACAAAGATTATTATAATTAAAATTATCAAAAAATTCTAGACTGTCAAAACGAAGAACAAAAAAATTAATATTTATACAATCTATATTCTTGATTAAATATATTTCGGTTGATGAGGTAAACGAATTTAAAAAAACATTATTATTTTAATTCTGCTTTAAAGTATCTTTTTATAGAATTAAAAGCTTTTAAATAAGCTTTCTTGAAACTTTTTTATTTTTTTATTTATACGTTTCATAAATTCAACTAATGTGTAGAACTGTTTTTCAAAAATAATTGATTATGATTGGAAGTATTGCTAGTGATTATGTTTAATAAATTTACAACAGTATCATAAAGTGTTTTTCAGGGTGACGGTAACTATACTATATTTTTTCAACTGTCAAACTTTTTCGATATTGATCTTTCTTTATAATTTAGTTTCGTTTGCTTTCATCAGCTAATATTAGGTATATATTAATAATATTTAATTTTAATGTCTGCATTATTTTCAAAATAATGAATATCTTGCAATAAAATTATATGTTTATGATATAATTGTCTATTTCATCAAAATTAATATTCGAATCAAAGTGATTTTGAGTGATTTATTATTAATATATTCATAATTAATAATATCAATTAATTACATTCAGTTTTCCAAAAATCAAATTTTTAAATAATGTTTTTACCATTTTTGTTAATAATTTATTAAATATTTCTAAATTTAAAAAATTTTAAAATAAAGTGTAGTTTTGTGCTTAGTTATTAGCTTAATTTTATGCTTTAAATTAAGATACAATAAATCAATACACAAACACAATAAATTTTTTTATAATTATAGTGAAATAATAATTAATTAATATTTTAATAAAAAATATATTGAATATATTAAATATTGTAATATAAACTTAATTTCGAATAAGAAAAGATGTCAGTATATTTAAGGTACAGATGTATATTGTATACAAATTTATGTGTTAGTATCGTGTACTTAGGATCATTCTTTTCTCTTCCAACTCTGGTAATGAATTCGTCCATATTTTACATAAGATTGAAAGATAGTGTAGGATTTTAATAGAATCGATTTGTGTTCATGAAAATGGAGTGGAAGAGAGTTCAAACTTATTTGATATAAGTGGGTGGAGAGAGAGTTGAAGAAAATTTAGACATAGATGAATCCTGAGCTCTGAAACCTCTTTGGACCTTTGGAGTTTCAAAGTAGTCAGAACTCCTGAGAAGGATAAAAACTACGTTCCTCTTTTTACGTCTGCTTATATAATGTTGTTCTAGTGACCCCATTATTGAAGCAAACCCAGTTACTTAGCCGTGAATTGTATGGCAATATATTCCATTTCCTCTGTATAAACCATAATTAATATTCATCGGAGATATTGAACAATTATTTGAAACTATTAATTGAATAATTTAAACTATTAAAAACTTGAATAAGTTATATATTATTATACGAATGAAAGATAAATATTATTTAAAATATGAACGTCCATATAAGTATGTAATATCGTGCTACCACCATATTTACCTTCTTTCATGAATTCTTGATACGAACACAATTGTTTTCATGTTAGAGAAAATAAGAAAATTTATAATCATATAGAGGAGATATAAAAGTTTATAAATTTACTAATTAAGTAATCAACGAATTTATTAACAATATTTAATTATTATATTATTTATATGTACAAATCAATAAACAAATTGGATGTAATTCTATTTTTTAATATAATAATATATATTTATGTAATAACAATTCTATTATATAATTGAAATTTACTATTTAATTCATTATGATTAATCATTAAAAAATAAAGAAAAAAAATATTCTGAAAACAATAAATATAAATTTAAAAATAAATAATGTTATTTACCATATAATAATGCAATAAGAGTAAATAATATTTAGTTCTTGTGTTCTTAACAACTAAAATTATTTGAATTACAGAACTAATGCATACATATATTACTGTACATGCATGAGTGAGCCTGCGTATGCTGCGTATAGACTAGCTGTATATTTTCATAGTTATTGCAATATAAAGAAATATTAAGAATAATCTAATATGAAGATGTATATAAGTGCATTATATATTTCATTGTCCTTGATTTCATTGTATATATATCAAAAAGCTAAGGAGATAAAGTGGGTCATTTTCAGGTCACTAAGCTGTTAGCAGACAAAAATATTTGTTACTAGTGAATTAATTATAAATTGTACCTGTTGTAATAAACAAACTTTATTATAGTTTATTAAATTAGATTCATATATATAATTATTTTATATGTTCTTTTATAAGTTATATAAGTTATAAGTTATTAATTATCACTACGATTTGACTCAATAATGAATTGCGAAATCGTAATATCGAATTAAATCATGTATATTAAAATCTTTTTAATATTAATAAATGAAAGATTAAAAAAAATTAAATTATCAAAATCAAAATATTTGTACTGAATTAATTAATTTAATTTTAACAAATATTTACATTAATATATTATTCTATTGAATAAACTACATTTAATAGAGTAATTTAATTGTATTTTTATTGTATATCTACTTAATATTATATTTAAATTTGTTGACTACATTTTTTATAAGTTGATTATTGAATAAATTTATTTAGACATTAGAATGTACTAAATGTATGTATATTATACTTGTACGAACTACTATTACTATTTAGCTAATAGAACTGTAAAAAGTAGATTTAAATAAATAACGAGTAAGGATATGAAAAAAAATTAACCTTGTATATATTTACTTATAAAGAAAAAATTACGTAAATAAAACTTGATCAAATATTAAAGTAAAAATATAAAATATTTTCTTCTATATTATAATTTAATATATATTTTAATTTATTCACAATAAGTTCCATTAAATAACATTATATTTTTATTTATTTAATTATTTTATGTATATTAGTTTATGATATGAAAAAAGATTTTTTATAAATATAAAAATGACGCAAAACATATTAATAATATTTATGAAAACTTATTTTCATGACATAATATATTAATTAATTGTGAAAAAAATTTTTTTTAAATTTTTATCTAATTTACATTTCATTTTTTAATATTATATTAAGCATTATTTTAAGCATATAATTATATTTTTTAATAGAAACCATGGATGATACTCTTGTGTTTCTTATGAATTTAAAGTTTTTCCACAAATATCACAGTAGATGATAATAAATTAACAATTACGTATTTCTATAAATTCTGTAGATATTTAACTCAACTGAAGCTAGAAATATTTTATTATTTACCTAGAAACGTGAAGAATATCAATTAGAGGTTTATCTTTTAAAAAAGTTATTAATTTATTAACTACTATAAATGATAAATTCATTTACGATGAGGTAGAACTCAATGGATATAATATCAAATTCAAATGTAGGAAATAATAATACCATTTAGGATTTTAGTATAAAAGAATAGGGGCTAGATATTACATGTATTCGTATAAACAATGTAAAATTTCTAATCTTCTTCATTTAATGTATTATATAAATAAGAGTAATAATAAAAATTAAGAATTATCTAATAATATAAGTTTTTCTAGTTACAAAAAACTATTCACTATTAGCTCCAAGAATATTTACCTCAAAGAATATTTTAAAGTACAGCATGTGCTATTATACCATAAAAATTGAATTTAAATTTAATATATATAGCAACTTCTTTGATTTCGATTTTTAAAGATTAAAGTACATAATTTAGTTATGAATAAATACCTGAGTTCAAACATCTATTTTATAAATCATGTTATACATTTGTTTAAATTAATACAGAATACGTTCCTGAATATTGTTTGTAAATGATTTATTAGGAGAAAAAGCACTTTCCGTTACAATATTTTTAACGAAGCACATTACACATAATTATTATTTTTTATGAAATATATTAAAAATTGTGTTCTAAACCGATGAAATTTGCTTTAAAAAAGCTATATAAAAATCTCATCTTGGTAATTATGAAGTTAATAAAATGAAAAATGCAAAAATCATATATAAAAAAATTATTATTATTAAACGATAACATTATTAAAACAAATATGTTTAATATTTAACATAAATTTTTATATAAAAAATAAATTTAAGAAATTCGAAATATAATATGATAATTATTTAAAGTTTATCATAATAACTTAAAGAAACTAAACTGAAGCGTGAATATGAATTTATCAAATCTAATAATAACAGAGATTACTTCTTGTTGATTTACATAATGTGCTATATATATATATATATATATATATTATAATAGATAATTTATTACTGTAATAGATTACGTAATAGATCATATATTTAATAAATATCACGATTTTAATATACTTGTATACAAAATGTCATAATACGAATTTGTAAGTTCTACTTTATATTCTTTCAATAAATTTTTCTATTTTCGATATATCGAAACTGCTTAAAATCAAAATAATACGAAATGAACGATAGAAAATAGGTCTATAATAGCAAAAACATTTTCAAAAGAAAAGATTTAAAATAAACTTATTATAACTCTATAAAAAAAATACTTTTAACTTAGTCATGCTTTAACTTCAAGTAACTTTTATATAAATTTAAAAATTAAAAATGTAACTATTTTAATTTTATGAGAATTCATAAATAGACAAGTAGTATATATAATAATATAATAATATAATATTATATATTATATATTATAATAATTTATAATTATATATACATTTATATATAAATTATATAATATAAGCTATATAAATTATATTATATAATATTTATATATAAAATTATATAATAATAATAAAATGCATATATAATTTTTAGTACTGTATCAATCAAACATTTTTCTTCGTCTTATGTGTTCAATAATTATTGTAAAATATGAAAATGCTCTGACCTTTAAATTAACTCGTTTATTCAGCGTTGTATAATGATAATATCGAAAAAACCGAACATTGAAAGATAATCCTGGTTGACCCCTATTTTCTTCTTAAGTATATTCAACCTTATTTTTCTAAAATAGTGAAAATGGATAAAATAAACAATTATAAGAAATATTCAGTAAATCTATTTCTACAGATTACGCACATCATACGTTAATTTTTATAGTATTCTTGGTATTCATTTTGAAAATAATAACTGAGTATAGTGTAAAATGTTTAGCATGAAATAATTGTGCATATATTTTAATATTTGAACTAATATTTATGTTTTTATCTATAAAATATATATTTTTTATTACCATAAATAACGATTATCAATACAACAAATTTTTTTTAAATATATAAACAGGAATGTGATAATAACTCGTGTATATTGTAAATATAAAAATTCATTCAAATAAAAATTTATTTTTTTGAAAAATGTAATCATTAAAAGAAATATTGACAAAAATAAGTAACTCTTAAATTATTTAAAAGTATTTAATGGAATACATTCATAATACCTTTATCTTCTCTACTTATAGTAGACGTTTTATTGTAAATATATTATAAATTTTAATTGAATAATGGGAATATGTAATTATGAACTAGTAAAGCAGATTTTTAAATTAATATCTATAATTATTAATAGAATTCTTTTAATACTCACATATTTATTTTAAATGAAAATACTTTTATCTACATATTTAGTATTTTACTAACAGTATAGCTTTAAGCACTATTTTTCCAATTCAAGTAAAATAAATGAAACTTAAAACATTAATAGTGTACAGCTGAAAAGATAAAAGGGAAAATAGAAAGGATAATATAGAAAAATATAAACTGCAGTTAAGAAACAAAAGCCGAAATCACGAACACCTTAATTGGCACGTGAGCATGTAAGCTCGTGTGGCATACTGAACTCGGCTGAACCTCGCGCGTTTGCTCGGACCAACCGAGTTTCGTTTTCTCACTCACCCTTACAGGAAAATCTTGAGCCATAGTGGGGATAGAGAGAGTAAGATATCGACTAGAAACAGTGAAACGGAGAAGGAAGAAGAGCAGAAAAGGAGGAATGTGCTGAATGATATATTTAAGCTGTGGAAATGGTAACAAAGAAAGATAAAAAGAGAAAAGAGAGAAAAGAAGAGTAAACGAGAAAGAAATAGAGGCATCAATACAGGTTTAAAGAAGAGAAAAACAAAAGAGAAGGTACATGTTCAGATTGATATGGCAAAAAGTGGAAGCGGAGAGGGAAACTGAGTCCTGCTAGACTTTCGCATCGATTTGTTACAAATAGCGTTTCACAGCACGCGGATTCTTTCTACTTAACCTTTCTACTAACTTTTCTTGCTTCTGTATTCTTTTTTATGAGAAACAAATATTTTTAATTTAGCGGCTACTTGCTAGATTAATTTTTTATCTCTTTTCATTTGACATCAATGTTTTGCTTTTTTTGAAAGAATTTTCTTAATATTTAATTTCCAACAAATGTAGAATATTAATTTATTAATATTTGAGTATTAATAATATTATGAGTATTATTAAGCAATAATATTAAGCAAACAATATTTTTTATCTAATTTCTTTCATTTGGTTATTTCTATATTCAGATATGTTGTGAAATTTTTTAACTGTTTAGAAAAGTAATTTAAGTTTTCTTTTAGAATTCAGTTTCTTTATATAATTTTTTTAACTTTTCATCGTATGTTTGATATTTAAAATTTTATTTAATATTAACTTTCATATTTTTGTATCTAGAAAGTCTAGGCCAATATTTTACTATATCATTTTTTATTAAACATTTTGGTTACGTTGGACAAAATAAAAATTATAACGAACATATACATATAATCTATATATTTTTATTTTTTATGATTAAATTTAAAAAAATTAATTCTTTTAAACTAACTTAATAAAAATTTTAAGATATCTTAATAAATTTTTTAATTCATAAATAATTAATAAATTTTTTAATAAATTTCATAAGAATCTGGAACAAATATGAAAATTTTATAAAAATATAAAGTATCTATTTTAATTTTAACTTGTGCACTATATGTATCGTCTTAATTCGTATGCGTTATTTAGTAAGAATTATATGTGTTAGCATTATCAACAATAAAATCATATTTATCTACTATTTTCAATGTTAAGTCATTCAATATGCATTTTTTTGAAATTTTAAATAATAAAATTGTTTATAATATCCTTATAAATACTTCTAATTATATTACAATACTTATTTGATATATTTAAAAAATTAAATTTAGGTGTCATTAGCATTGATAAAACTTTTAAAAATATATTTAAATAGTAAGAAATAAAGTAATAAATCTATATACGTTACATACTTATAAAAATTAATTATGATCATTTGAAATTTTTGCATTGTGTTTACTAATTAAACCTATTTCTTCAAGATTAAAGTTTGAATATGATAATATAATTTCTTTAGATATTTTGAATATTGTAGAAAACTAATGATTAAATGAATAAAACAAGAAAAATGAAAAAGTGACAAAAATTTGTTTATAAGCAAAAAATAATACGAGTAAATTAATTTACCACTATTTAATTTTTAATTTTCAAAGTATAATCAAAATAATTAAAATGATAAAGTTATAAATACGTGATTATGTGAATACATAATATATACTTTACGTCATAATAAGAATTATTTAAAAAATAAATTAATAATAGGTTATAATAGTCATTGTATACAATAGTCTATTACTTGTTAAAAAATGTATTTCATTTAGTTATTAAGGAAAAATAATTGTTTTAAATTGAATAATAATAAATTCATCTATTGATTTTAAACAACTAAGCTTTGAAAACTATTTTTTAAACCTATTTTTATATAGTTAACTTTTTATAACTATTTTTATACAGTTCATAAGAAAAAAATAACTTTAAATAAATTAGATAAACTTTTAATAAACCTTTATGATAAATTAAATAATATCTGTTCGAAAAGTTTTGCTCTTTAAGTAATGGATTATTATCGCATATAAAAATCGCATGTACAAGAAAAATATTTATAAAGCAGAATTGAGATGGTGCTGGAGATGGTCTGAATAAAAATAATAGCACTAGATATGTTTCTTTGCGAATTTTTATTTTTCCATGCAATATATGCTATATATATATAATAATAGATATTTATTTTAAGTCACGCTCTACAGAAATTTGCTAGTAGATAAAATAAAATAAAATAAGATAAATATGTAAGAAAGATATAAAGAAAGCAAAGTTCTTTAGACTAATATTTACGATAGCGGCAATTTTAACTTAACTTTATTTCACGAGTATACAAACAACTCTGTCAAAGATTCCTCCGGTATGTCGTTCCTTCACTAGTGATAATGTTCCCTTATTTGCTGAATGACTTCTAATTTTGATGATCTGATCCCTCCTTTTTTCCTATTCTAAGATATAGGGATACTTAAATTATGTCTTTTATTAATCTCAATGTTTTTCTCATCCTCTCTTTTTTTCTTACCTCCTTCAAGCGTGACCGTTATCTTTGCTGCAGTTATCAGTTATAAAACATTTACTAATGAAAGACTTTTTTAACAATATATATCCGGTGTATAATCTATAATTGTACGATTCTAGATAATATATAAAAAAAATTAAAATTTAATTTAGGTTTCAAAATTAATTGTTACATAGTCTATGATACCACAAAATTATTCTAAACATTTATTGACCAAAATTTTATTATAGAAAGCTTTTATGTAAATTTAATATAACTTTAAAAAAACTTTTAATTCTTTAAAGAAATTATTATAATATAAATGATTTTGCTTTAATTTTTTTTACTTAATTCTGTAAGAGTTTTCTTTGTTTTTATGGTGATGATAATGAATTAGTATATTTTTAATATATATTATACAACAGTGGTTGTATTTTATTTTCAGAAACATTTGTAATTTTTTTCTACAACTACAGTTTCTATAATTATGGTTACATTAGCTATGATAAAATTTATTGTTCTTTATTTAAGAATAATAAATAAAAATTTGCATTATAATAAGTATTTTTCGAGCTATGCACTATCAGAGAAATATCATATTTTTAAAACATCATATTTTGCATAAAACTATATTTTGCTGACATTTGTAATAAGAAATTATTTAATAATTTAAAAGATTATATTTATAGAATCTGGTTTGATTCTAAAAACAATATTTGATCATATGGAGATCAACATTAATTATTTAATATTTATATTTAAATACAGAATTATTTTAGATAATTTTATTTTAATATCCGTACAACTTAAACTTTTATAGTTACATAAAAATAATATTTTTTTATTGATAAATAATTTACATTACTAATGAAGGCAAGTAACATTTTCTCAATAATTTAAAAGTTGCAACGAATTTGGTTCACTATGGACTATTGTGTAAACTATAAGAACATTCGTATATATATATTTTTGGCCGTCTGGATATCGAGTGATTGATTGTTAAATACATGAGAATACTTTTATTGGATTTTCTCTGAATCGACCGATATATGTAAACACACATACGTGTCGACACACATGTGTGCAAATTTGCATATGAAACATGAAACAAATGTGTATAGAATGCGCTTAGCTACGCATTTTCAGCCGTGAAAATTCTACGACGTAATTTCTCCATCTGTTTGTCTCGCTTGCACTGTAATGCAGTAATCGCCGTGGTTTCTCAATCTATCCCAGCATACCAGCTAGGAAAGCGCATGCGTGTTAGACCCGCAATCTCAAGCCACCCAATTCACGCGCTACTACAGGACAAGGCAGACGCACGAACGTTTGACCTAGTGACCCACGCATTGTGATCACCGCCACTATGAATTCGCATAACGCTTATAATATGGTTGCGAGCAAAGAATTAGGACTGATCATTCATTGAAAACTCTGGAAAATTATATTTTATCCGATCGTTTGATCTCATTCGAGAGTTCCCTATGTTTACCTCCCACTGCTGGGTTTTTCATGAGTTTTTTCGTATCTTATTTGTATGACGTCCCACAGTTCATATTCATTATGTCACTTTTTCCATGGATATCGTTTGATAAGCCACTCTGACACCTGTTCGTTCCACCTGTGACTCAGGTATTCATCCACCATAGATATTTCATCTAAGCTACCGTATAGTATATCATTCATTATTCCGCTTGATGATTGTTGTTACATCTTCTCCTCAATATTTCCGACGGACAAGTATCTTAAACATACATGTATATTTTTTTACGTTGTTGTTAATTTTCAAGTACATTATAACATTTAGTTATACGCTTAAGCTTTAAAAACTTTAATTTTATTAATACTTAGATACAGTTAAACTTTTAAACGATAAATAATTTAAACGTTTTACAGATTATTTTTTTTAAATATGGTTTGTTTAAGCGATATGTGAGAGTGATCAGTTTCCGTTGAAAAGTAAAGGGTTTTAATATAATATATTATATTATATTATATTTGAAACAATTTTTTAATCATACCTACATTTTCATTACACAAATATAATAAATTTGATATAATTATAATTGAATTTCGACTTAGTTAATGAAATCAATAATTATGTTAGATTTAAAATTATTTTTGTCAATGATTACTTAAATTAATAAGGGCAAAAATTTATTTATTTATTTAAAAATAGTACTTAAATCTAAAATTATTTTAAAGAAATCAAAAAGCTTAGATTATTATTGTCTTGTTTTATAAAGAATTCCATTGTGAAACCGTGAAATTCGTTCTCAGGTTTAATAGGAAGTTTGAATAAGCATTATATATAATAAGTAATTTGAATACGTGTTCACATGAACGTAATGGAATATATTTCTAAGCAGATTAATATTAAATCTATATAAAAATTTACCTTTACAGTATTCGAGAAAAAATTCTTTTCTGTATTGATGATCAAGTATCAAATAAATGAAGTTTTGAGATGTCAATTGGCATTAGAAAAATTCTTGGTGCATACACAGAATTTCATAGATTACAATATTCTTAATGTACTAACGGTATCAATGATACTAATAATGGTTTTTTTGGTAGCATATTAAAGAAAATACGCTATCTTTATATTAAATTTTCTTAGTTCACGAACCGTCGATTAAACTTGAGTTACTTATTTTTAATTTGTCTGGAATTAAATACGCATAAATACGCAGTACGATTATTTATATACCCTACTAAATTATTACATTTATCTACATTTCAGTCCATGCGCGTGAATTGAAAATTATATATAAAAAATATTCTCTTCTTTATATTTTAACGTATTAAATACAAATAAATAAATTCATTATCTGGAGAAACTGCATTTTATGTTATATTATATTATACATTTTTAAAAATTAATATAAAACAAAAAATTAATAAGATTTTATTTATTTAAACATTTCATGAATTTTTAATTATTAGTTGTAATATCAAAAGTTATGAAAAAAAAATAACCATGAAAAGCACTTGAAAAAAATAGACATTTAAATATTAATATCAAGAAGTTCGTTTACGATATTAATCCCGGTTTTTACGAATCAAAATGACAATCTTCATCCTAAGTGTTTAAATTTTTATGTATAAATAGTCGCATAACACAAACCAGAAATCAAGCAAAGAAAAAAAGAATTTAAAATATTTTCAATATTTCAAATTTTAATTTTTAATAACATACATAATAACAGTTTTAAAAAAGAAATTAATTTTAATAAATAAACATGATATTTTCATTTCATAAAATATCACCAAAGATCAAATTTTATCCCAATTTTCGGAGTATACCAGGATTTTAATCATTGGAGGCATGTTGCTTCAATTTCGATTTATAGTATATACAAGTAATTCAATTTCAATTTCCTTAACATATTAGTGAATAATTATGAACCGCAATTATGAAACCATTATCACAGGATCCGCTATTTGGATGGATTTTATTGTTTGGAGTCCAAAGCATAACGAACACTAAAATATGTAACACTCCATAATATTTAAATTAAAAAATAAACTTTAGAAAATAATTATTTAAAAAAAATAATTTCCTAATAATGAGATGACAAAATAATACATAACGCACGATTTTTCAAAAAGGTTATGTAATTAGTATTATATTTTGTATATTTTTTATGCATTTAAAATTTAAGTTATACTATATTAAACCTAAAAAGTTTCTTTAATTCATTCCATCAAGTATGTAAAAAATTTTTAATTAATTCATACTTTTTTTAATTTCTTTATTACTTGGTATAACATATTTGTATGTATTAGTAATTAAAATTGTCAAAATAATCAAAATGTTGTATAAATTTTTTACATTACCATTTATATGTATTATTATTTGCATCATTTTAGATAAAATTACTTAAGATACTTTGAGTCAATTACAATTTTCTACTTATTTTTTCCCCGTCCTTAAATTATTTTCTTGTTTTTTATTCTCGTAGCTTCTCCAGTTTTAACTCCAATTAATACTAAATATTTTTTTATATCTTTTGAGTTTTTCTTCATGACTTCTATTCAATATTTTGTTTTATTTTGGACTACTTCATTCTTTTCCATAACACGTTTTATTTTTATTTTTATTTCACACATTTTCTGTATGAATTTTTTTTCTTCTTTACTTTCTTCTTATTCTACGTATATAAGTTATAAAACCATGGTAGACTTATTCAATTAAAAAATTAATTTAAAAAAAATTGACCATATTTTGTACAGAATGTATAAATTAAAACGTTTTATAATTTCATTGTATTATTAATGTTTCAAATTAATCAAAAAATTAAATAGTGTTAATATGAGTTTTATACTTTCTTATGCTTTAAAAATTTTTCTTGCAAACTGTAATAATAATTAATAAAATATATTCATTCATATAAAGACGTATACAAAAGTGTAAAATCATGTCACTTTTTTAATTACAGTACAAATACATGTATTGGCTCGTACACATGTATGTATTTGATTGATTATTATGCTTTGTATAAAAAAATATAATAAAGAAACGAATGTGAACATTTTATCAATTACTATTTATAGTTTTCATTTCCATTTACTTATTAATAATACACTAAAGCTATAAAACGATTTCAATTTGTAATTCAATACATAAATAACGTTACTTTTTTGTATTTTTATTTTTTAATAATCTTCTATGGATATTTTACGAGAAAAATATATGGTTGTTTTTGAATTAGTAAAATATATTGTTGTATATAAATACAGATATAATAAAGCCTATCGTTTCGTACTAAGTAAATAATGGCTAAATTAGAATTTAAGTAACCTAATAAAACACAAAAGATTTAAATATGTCAACATAAAATAATATTTTAACAAGAAAAAATAAGAAATAAATAAAAAATAATAAAACTTGAATTCACTCATATAGATAATAAAATAATCAAAAACTCAATTATCATCTGCCATAAATTTTCTGCAATTTTGGAGATTCGATTTTAAATACAACTAAAAATATTTTATAAAATATTAAAAGTAGTATGTACAAATTTAAATAATAAATAAATAAATAAATATATACATATAATATATATATATATTCAACTACATACAATATATGAGTACAGTTTTATATTCTATGTGTGTCTATAAACTTACATATCACTGTACAATGTGATGGACCACTTTTTTACAACAAATTATGAATGACCTGTAATTAAAAAAAAAATAAAACAAGGTTTATAAAAAGTATATTATTGAATGAAAGTTAATGCATATATTATATATTATTAATCAAATAAACTTATTTTTATACAAATATTCAATAATAATGTTTATACTGTATACTCATTATTATTATATTATTCGTTATATAGTTTTTCATAAAATTATTTTTACTACAATATGGCACCGCATTCTGACACTGCGACCTGTTTGTCATTTCCAGTTACACAGTTACAGAAGGATGAAGTTATGATTTTGTATTATGCAATTCAGATTTTTTCTAAAAGAGAATTTATTACTTCATTTTATTCTCTATGAACTATGAAATCTAGATTTTCCATTTCTAGATTTCATAGTTCCGATTGTACAGATAATATAATACTAAAATTCAATAGGTTTGTAGAGAAAACAATTCACTTTTATTTTATGTTATAGTGTTTTTTTCATTTCCTATTCAATAGTACATAATAAAAATTTTAAATGTTTTGTATATTTTTTTATGTTATACTATTTTTAAAATGATTTACTTTTTGTTTGCATAATTAATGCAGATATAAAATTCAATAACAACTATCGCAATCTATTTTCAAACAAAAAATATGACTTGCATTCATCTGATCTAGTAAATAAATTAAATTTTTAATTTCAACTTGATTGAATTTATAAACTATTCAAAAAATATATTAAATATATCTAGTAGTTATTAAATTACTTTGTCACAATTTTATAATGTGATATATTTTTAGATATTACTTAAAATACAATTTACAAATTACAAGCTAATAAATCATTCTATGTAGGATGTAAATATTTTTATTTACATTCGAAAAATGGATAAACAATAATTTATAATGATAAACAATAAAAATTGGTTCTGGTGATTTTAGAATAAATAAAAAATGAATTAAAAATGTAAAGAATATTTACTTATAATTTTCTCACATAAAGGTTGGAGTAGCATAAAATTGGTCTAAAATATGCATGTAAAATATTATATCTAAAATATAATATTTGTAAGAAAATACACAGAAATAATAATAAAAAAATTTTATACGAAAATGATATGCTTTTATCAGTAAATGCAAATAAAAGTAAATTTTGTCCAATGAAATTATAGATTTCGTTAAAATTTTAATTTTGATGATAAAAACAGTCTTGTATTATTCATTTTGAATATGATAAAAATAAATAAAATTATCAATGGTACTACATGTACATATATAAAAACGAAACTTATGCAAAATTCATATCTAAATTTTACTTCAATGATCTCGTTAATGTTTTAACTTATGTTAATTAACTGAAGTAAAATACTTGCGAATATTAACGAAGACTAAAACCAAGATAAAACATAAGAAGAAAAAGAAAATCAATATCTTCAGAAAAAGTCATAAAAAGATACCAAGAAAAATTTATTTATTCATTATAAAAATATTTTTTGAATTGCTAATGGTGACATATTCACTGAAAATATATAATTTTTCGTATGACATATATTTTACTAAGAGTTATAACATTAAAAGAAATAGTGAGAAAAAATAGTTTTTTATTATTAAAAATATATTAATATGGAAACTTAAGAATTGATAATATTGATTAATAATATTTTAAATATTTAAATTATTAAATAACTAATTTTTAAATTTAAAATAGTATCTAATTTTAATTCTATTTTGAATTTTTAATTCTAAACTTTTAAAGTTTACATTTAATTTGTCATTTTTTAGTATGACTAAAAAATATACATATATATATATAATTGTAATAATAATAATAAAAAATATTTTTAAGACTTTTACAGATTTTTATATTTCTATTTTTTAAATTATCATTATTATATT
The DNA here is from genome assembly GCA_018907185.1 of Platyscapa corneri. Lineage (NCBI taxonomy): Eukaryota > Metazoa > Arthropoda > Insecta > Hymenoptera > Agaonidae > Platyscapa > Platyscapa corneri. The sequence goes on from JACCHW010000033.1 coordinate 3,197,222, forward strand.
TGTAATTTGTTTTTGAAATTTTTTAATAGTTTGTGGAATATAGAATAAATGTCTTAAAATATATAAGTGTACATATGTAAGTTTTAAAATATATAAGAAACGTCATGTGTTAATAAATTTAATTATGTTTTATAAATTTTTTTAAATAAATAAACAAGAATATCATATTTTGATTTTTGTTGAAAGTTATATTTTTATATATTTAATAATATATTTAAACCTGGATTATTTATAGAACTTTTTATAGAAGATACAATATTTTGTAATTATAATTAACTTTTAAAACATTGTTAAAAATTTTGACTTTCTAATAATTAATTTACACGAGTCATTTTATTGTTAAAAATTAAAATTTTTTTCTAAATTAATAAATTTTATGAAACACTAAACTAAAGCCATATAAACATTTTACAATAAATTCCGTTCATTTTGTTCGCATTATAATTAAAAAATATGAACTTCTGTAATTATGTAAGATAATGGTATATAAGATCTTTTATAATTAAAAGTCTCATTGACATATTATGTTATTTGATGTAATACAAGTTTATTTTGTAACTAAATAATATAATATATGAGTAGTAATGTAAGAATGTATTTTAATTTAAATATTTTATTTTTGAACACATATTTTAAAATTTATTTTCTTGATATTATTATATTTCTACAACTATAAAAAAAGCTTTTGTTAATCAATTAAAAAACATGAAGTAGAATAATACAACAGCTTTTACTGTAATTAAATTTTTCTACACATATAAATAATAATATTTGAGTGAAGTTATGACAGACTATTTTCATTTTTCATCACTGAAATCTGATCAAATTTACTATACTCTACTTTTTCGGTGAAATTAAAGTTAATTGTGGTTAATATAATAAAATTTATTTACATGATATTGATTAATATATATGTTTGTTTTTAAACTATCATTTAAACTAAAATTATATTTAAATATGTTTGTTAAATAAAAATGAAATAAATCTCTAGGTTAATATCAAATAACGAATTATTATAATTAATTTTGAAATAGTGTTCAATAAATATATATTTATCAGAGTATTTAAAATCTGTACATACATTAAAAATACCTGGTCTAGTCCAGTTTTCTATTATACGAAGAATTAATCTGAAAATTTAGGCTTCCCATGGACCATTTTATATGTATATGTAGGAGTATATTGAAATTTATAGTTTATCAAGTTTAGTTATATGCTATTTTTAGGAAAATTAATTATAATAGAAATTTCAAATACATTCCGAACGAAAAAATAATTATTAATATTTTTATTATGAAAATAAATATTTTAATATTGTTAATTAAACAACCCAGAAAAATTTAAAATATAAAAACGTTTAAAATATTTTGTAAAAATTTATGTTATATTTTATAGCATTCAAAATAATAATTAATACTATGAAGATATTTATACATTTATATTTAATTATTTATTTCAAACAAAAAGTATTAAAATAGAATAGATCTTCTATTATTATAAAAAAATAGTTTATTAATTTATTAACCGATATAAATTAATACGAAATGCTCTAAAAATAAATACTTATATTAATTAATTAAAAGTCTGGAAATTCTATTAAAATTAAAAAAAATTAAAATTTAATTATATTAATTAAAAAATAATAGTGAATATCTAAAACTTTCTTTTAACGTATAATATTTATTCTTGTATTTAGTAACCGTAAATACTAAAAAGGATAAAAATCACAATATAACCAACGATATTCTATATAATGTTATAACATATGAGTATGAACATATATCTGAATTATAAGATATTACTACGTAGAATGAAAAGTTCAAAGAAATCCCAAAAGTCTCACCGACAATCCGCTTGGAGGCGCTGATTCTCAACTTTTCAATATGGCTACTTCCTACTGACAAACTAACAGTTCTGCGTATTCAGACATTCTGCGATTCAAGAGTGTAACATTAGTAATTTTATTCTCCAAACTTCATAGAGTGAGTAAATAAAAAATGTATTACAATGTTGGTTAAATAATTCTTGCTTCAAAAGAGATTAAATTGAATAAGACTTTTTTGAGTACCGGTACATGTCGTTTTCATATGAACGATCAATAGGGATGTGAAATTTAAGGGGTGGACGAGTGTTTTTTCCTGATAATGTCCTTCGCTCTCATTGACGCACCTTCACTTTTTTATATTATTATTACAATTGATATATTAAAAAAGCAATCTTGAATTTGCAAAGTTTTACTTTTAGAAACTAAAGTTCATAAAATTTTGTGTATATTCTAAATTCAGTATAAAATATACTTTCATTGAAATATTTCATAAATCTTCTTAAACAATTCAAGTTTTTCAAAATTTTGTAATACATCATAATATTTAGTACTTATTATTGCAATAAATATTATGTATATTATTATGTTTTAATTTTTATTATAATATTAATTTTTCCATTTGAAAAGCATTCCAGTTTGTTAAGAAAATTAAAATGTAATGTAACTTTTAAAATTTTAAAAATTGTGTTTTTTTCACTTCTATTTTAAAGTTTAATAATTTTCAATGATTCATTTCCATTGATGATACTACATATGTAAATAAAATTTTGTAGAAAATGTAAGTGAAGTATTATACTGAATTCATTTCAGTTTTGCTTTAAAAACTTTATAATAGCTGTATCGGTGTATTCATCAAAAATTGAATTAAATTAATAGGAAATATTTATGACATTAACAAAAATTTTTAATTGAATTATATAAAATTCAACAACATGATCCAAATATACAATATGAAAAGTATATGAAGTAATATGGAAACCATAAAATTTGTAAACGTGATCATTTTTATACAGTATAACTTTGAATAAAAAAAATTGTGTTATTTTTCGTACTAACAGAAAAGACAATATCGCTAATTATCTGCGAAGTGACTCATATTTAAAAGTAGTTTTATAAACTATTTTCAAATGCTTTAAATATATTTGCAATAATAAACTAATAAAACTGTCTATTAAAATATTTTTAATTGAACGAAGCTATAGAGATTTGATAAATTTAAATATTTACTAAAGGTTGATCGATGAAGTTATATAATTAATCAGAAAAACTTATTTCTAAATACTGTATACGCGATAGTTCTCCATTTAAGTAGTAGTATGCATGTAATAAATAATACCTCTATTAAGATATCTAAGTTTGTGAATTTTTATTAATTTAAAATCTGTTGTTTTACTTAGAAATTTCATTTTATTCATTTGATAATAGATTTAGTTTCATACGTTTTAGGTTATAAAAAAGAATATAAATTCTAGATTAAGTAAACATAAGCTATTTATATTTTGGCGTATCAAATATTGACTATTATTGATCATCCAATTATTGACTATTATTGATTGATATTATTAATCAATGAATAACAATATCAATATATTATCAACGTAAAAAGTTCTTCAAATAGTTTAATATTTATAACGTTTTAAACGCCATGAATAGTAATTTTCTAATTAAAATTGAATAGAAAAACAATTTTTATTAATTTGATATATAATTTTAGATGAATTCGGAAAAAATAGTAAACAAAATTTTACTAGGTAATCGAAAAAATTTGTTTGAAAATATTACATGCGTATTAAAATATCTATCATAAACATTGAGAATAAATACACAATATTATTAGGTAAATATTATTTTATTTAATTTTAATTCTTTCTTTTTTATTTATATGTATTTATATATTTAGAAGCCTTAATTTAATATAATTGTTTATAAATTAAAATAATATATTATTAATTTCAGATTCATGTGAATTTTTATTTTCGCAGGTATACTTTGTATAATATATAATCTAATAAAATAAAATATTTCAAATTTTTATTTGTAGATATTAAGGTCAAGCTGCCATAAAATTTTACAAGTATATTCATATGCACTTTAATTATCAAAGGTGGAATAAAAATCTAAAATTAAAAATAAATAATAAAGATTTTTTCATTAAATCAACAAAATTCATTCATTTCATTATGTATATGAGCATGTGTGAATGCTTTTCTACATGTGTTACTTACAGCCATATTCAATTTCCCACTTTTCTAATCTTCGATTGAAATAAAAACATAGATAAGGTGACATGCTGAGATATTTCAAATTTCTGTAAAACCTTTTGAAAGATATCAAAGATAGCAAAATTATTTATTTTTTGGGTAAAAATATATAAAATTCAAAAACATGCTTAAAAAAACGAAAAAAATTTGATAAGAAAATTAAAATGTAGAGCAGTGAAGAAAATCGGTGGCGTACTAAATACTTGAATTAAAAAATTTGAACAACAATACAATAATATTGTTTCTAAATTAGCTTAAACTCATAGATTTATTGCAGTTATTGTTTCCAGATATTATGTTATATGAATTCTTTAAACGCAACAAATAGAAGATGTTATATAAATAATTAAAGCAAACTTTTAAACTAAAATAAATATACAAATAGAACAATGAATAGTATTATAAACTATTATTAGTAGTTTAAAGTAGTACAAAAAATATGTATTTTAATTAGTTATAGTTAATGTGCGTTGGTTAGATTTTTCTTTTATATATTCTCAAAATTTGAACGTATTAGATATCATACTTTCTTAGGTAGCAATAATTTAGAACTTTATACACAATATACTTACAATATAGATAAGCTATACTATATGATTATGCACGTCATTAGAACCAGTACAATCTGAAGTTTAGTTGCAATAAATATGAAGTTAAATATGAAGTTCTTCATTCAAAAGTGATTACTTATCATTAACATCCTACAGACTAATAATTACTTATTCACACGTATTTGTGTGGCTGTTTGTATTTGGAAGACTTCCTGCAGTTTTGATATCAGTTTCCTTCAATAGTACCAGCTTCTCAAAGTTTCAAACTTCTGCATTTTTTACATTTTTAGTTAAGGTGGTACATATGCAGTGTTTCTATCAATGATATTCATCAAGAGTATTATATTGCATATCCATCTGTAATCCATTTTTATATTCGGTTTTTTGCAAGTTACTACATATCATTTTGCAAGCAGAATAGAGTATCCATAATTACATAAAACATATTTCTGATATACCATCTTGTAGTTATAATTCTGTAATTCACATACACATCGTTTTAGACATTCAATGTAAGAAAAGCAAGTTTACATCGTGAGACTAACTTTCTTAATATATCATAAAATTTTTAACCATTCAATATGTTCTTTGCGGTTTTATAAACATTCGGGTATGTGATAGGCAGTATATTTACTCCAATTAAGATTCCATTAAAGTTGGAGAGGTTAGGTTGCTTTATGTAAACAGCAGTATCTATTTAATTAATTTTGGCCATAAAAAAGACTGTTAAATTTTTTAAAGTCTCTTTCAATTGAATTTATCCTAACTGGTATTTGAATTAAAAACAGATATATACTGCGAATTTCATTAATTCAAAGGGATTACGTTCATATGCTTGAATGGAAAGGTACTTACTTTCGATATAATTGTTAGATAATCGACGAAAAGTTGGTATTGTTTATTTGTCTTTAGAACTAAATTATACCTTATTTGAGCAAGGAGTTTTATATCAATCTCTAATGGATAATTCATCTGAATAGTATCTTTCACTTCAATGATATACTATGCTTAGAATATTCTTAAATTATGTAAAGCCAAAAGACTAGTTTCAGCAAAGGGTAGCGTATACTTTTAACACTACGATAATGTTCACTTCCACGAAAGGTACTTTACCTAGAAATGAAGAATTGCGTCGAAGGTAAATTTAAGTCATGGATATTACCTATATGAGTGTTGATTTCTTAATTGCTAAATGAACTGCAACATTATAAAAAGACTATTTCTTTCCTTTCACGTATAACAAATTTTAGGTAAAACCGTATACCAATTTTGCATGCATGTTCTCCAGTCAGTAAAGCGTGATTAATTTCTTTTACTTGTTCTTTTTTGCTTGTACTTGTCGCTTTTTCCATTTCAAGGATATAAGAAATTTGAAATTTTAGTTTATGTTATATTTTTCATCAAATCTCTTAAATTTGTTTTATTATACTGCAGGTTTCTAGTTTATGGATACATAGACTTCAGTATCAAATATATTCTTAAAAGTTTGATTAAATTTATCTTATTTTTTCCAGAAAGAGAATCAGGTTTTTACTGTTCAGAAAATACAGTTAAAGACGTCATAAACGAGGAAAATAGATGTAGATTTCTTTTTTACGAATTACTAAACATAGTTTAGATAAGTTTCTTATTTTTACATTTTATAATGCAGTTACAGTAACAATTTCTTCTTTAAATATTTAAGGATATTTAACATTAATGTTTAAGATGTCAAGTGTTTCAGAATTATTTTACATTTAATTTTTCCACTTTATATCCATTATTCTAATTATCTGACAAAGATATTTAAGTAGGCAATATAATATAATAATATTAGAGCTGTGATAACCTTGTAATTTTACCTATTATTATTTTATTTTTAATTTCTTTTGAAAATTTTTTAAGTTGTCTTTCTTTTTTATTCTTGAAAAATTTTCTAGCTTTTTATTTTAATACACAAAGAGATTCATTTCTTGTTTAGTGTTCGAAAAACTTAATTGTTCTTAAAAGACTTTTAAGTTAGAAACTTTTGTATTAGAGTCTGTTCAATAATATACAAGTGAAAATAATCTGCGTGTGTAAATCCGAATCTACAAAGTTCCGAGGTGAGGAGATACTTGTTATTCCTCTGCCTGATGTCACAAAATAAATAAATTTATAAAGGAATCGAGTTAAATAAACATTTTTCTTATTATATTAGAGGCAATTGAATGACCACCAATTGAAAGTTCAATCGAGCAGGGAGTCAAATCCCCTCCGAGATTATTAATAATTATTTAAAATAAAAAAAAGTTTTTCTATTAAATATGAAGAAAGTTGCATTATCATTTTAAATTTGTCTATAAAAATTATTTATTGCTTATGAAAAATGTAGTAATTTAAAATTTAAACTAAATTCATATATATGTACAAAGAGTAAAATTTTAAATTAAATTAAGTTTTTTAAAATATTAAATTATTCTCTAGTTGAGAGAAATCTAAATAGAAATGCTATAGAAAGAATTTTTAAAATACACGTTGCAAGATTTTTAATTTTTAAATGTCAGCTTCGTATTAAAGTCAAATGCTAATTATCAGTCAGATTACAGATTTCACTAAAGATTTCAATTATAACGAAATTGTGTTTATGCAAAAATCGTATATTTTCAATACAAAAATCATAGTACGAATTTAACTCAAAACAATTATTTTAAGATATCTTTTAGAAAATTAAGTGTAAAAAATTGGTTAATTAAAAAAAGCTTTTAAAGTATTTATTCAATAATTACTAATGTAAAAAGTATGTTCCATTTATTTGCTAGGCATTTGCTCAAAACATTCAAGCTGGCGCCATTTAAGCTTCGGTTTTCCAAAACATCCAAGTCGCGTAGCACCGACAGTCAAGGCAGTCGGAGCAGTAGCGTTGACGTGGAGGATATTTCGGCTCCAGAAATGACAGATCACCGATCCGAACTCAGTATGCTAGCCATAGGCAGCTCGGAGAGCTTCGGAAGCGGTGATTGTGTACGAATGGCAACTGATGCTGGGAGCGTCGTCAGCGTCAATACGAATTCGACGGTGCCTGCCTCTTCTCCGCCTCCATCCTACGAACATGTCCTTGAAGAAGTATGTTATTTTTGAAAGCATAAGTGAATTTTTCTTTACATTTAAGCTTATAAGTTTATCTGTATATTATAAGTCCATACTTAATAAATCGAGTTTTTTGTATCTAAATATGTTATGTTATTATTCGATACAAAAACATTACAGAAAATATTTTAATTTTAATATTTATTTAAATGCTTAAACAACAATATAATTTTATTATTAAGTTGTGAGTGTATCACTAATAATTAAAGTTTTCACTAAATAAGAAAGACACTAATTAAATAATAAAATCAAAATTAGGAATATTCATTTGACCAAGTGAACCATTGAGATATTTTTGATAATAAACTAGATAAGCATTTTCAGTCTGAATATGAAATTGAGTTTTACAAATAATAATTCAAGCTCCAATTACAATAAATCTAAATAGCAAGAACTAAAATATATTTTAGTTCTTGCTATTTACCCAAAAGTTAATAAAATTTCTTATTAGTTTCGTAAAAATATTTATTATGTATTTATAATTATTTAAAGGCACTGAGTGCATTTTTATCAATCTCAAATAAATATTGTAGACAAGACTTGCTAAATCTATGACGGATGACGAAGAAGCGATTGAGGAAACTAGCGAAGAGGCCAAGTCAGTAAAAAATCAAGTTGAACCTCCGATAAAAAAAGGTCCAGAAATATTATACAAATCTAGCAAAGACTTTTATAGAGCAATGGCTAAGCAGTGGGGAATAACTTGTAAAATGAGTGATAATTGTAGATGCCTCGACTGCCAGGTAAAAATATTTTCATTAATAAAATATATTTTTTGTCAGTAATTAACTTAAACACTTAAATTATAAATGAAATTTATATGTATATAATTTACAAATTTTTATTCAATCTACATATTCATTAACTTTAATAAACATTTTTAATAATACACAATCTGTATCAAATTTAAAAAACATTATCTACATAAAAAGTTTTAATTAATGAAAATTTATTGAAAGTATTTAAAACTTTTAGTATGTAAATAATTTACTATCCATGCATAAAGGTGTATTAAAAAATTATAATTTATTCTAAATAAACAACATTAATAAGAGAACTTCAAATATATAATATATATAAAATTTAGTAATCTACTACATCTTTAATATATTTATCATATAATTAATGCGGTATTATTTCTTTTTCATCATATTATTCATAATATAAATTAATTTAAGATGAAAAATTATTTAGTTGTACATTGTTTTACCAATAAAAATATATTAACAGTACTAATAATTGATTATATATAATTATGTACATAAAAATATCGATAGAAGTAATTATTAGCCCTTGTTTGCAAAATAATAAATATACTGCTATATATATACACACATATTATTTGATATCTTTAAATTCTAAATTTTTTTAGTGCTTTTCAATTTTAACAAACATTTAAACACGCATCAAGGGTAAAGCATTAATACTTAAATATTTTAAAATATCAAATAAATATTTACAGAAATAAAAATATATACGTGCTCAGTCAATATAAAAATTTAATTTGAAATTTATGGAATTAATCTTATAGAGTCGTTATTTCGATTGTGGTTACGAGAAGTACCAAGATTATGATAAGTACCACGAACAATCAGATGGTGGATTAAGCGCCAGTACACCAATGTTCGTCTCTGAGGTAATGCATGGCTCGGCTTGTCTTCTACTTTAAGCTCAGAATACATTAACAGTAATCTCATCACACGATGGCCTCATAAAAGTTTCATAACACATTTGCTGTTCCAATGTATGATGGTATGTCTACACCCTTTTATAGAGGGAATCATGTGTCTACTGGTTAAAATAGTTTCTCGTTCTTTACCTGTTGGTGTCGTTTTTATCGGAAAATCGGTTTATTAATCGAGGGCTTTATCTAAGTTAAAAAAGTTAAAAAATTCTCTGTCCGAGAAATGCATATTTAAGGATGGGAATGAGATGCTGTTTATTTCTTGTTGTTTATGTATAAATGGAAGTTATAGAAATATAACAAAGACGAAAGTTGCAATAAATTTTGTGCTTTGCATATATAATATGAGTCTAATCTATTAAAATTGGTTTAACAATGACTAATACAATATTTGATTTGAATTTTTTGTAAATGTTTCAACTAGTTAAAATAGAAACTTATTATGTTCGTAATTTTGCATTCTAAAACAGATAGCATTATTAATAAATAAAAAAAAAATATTTGTTTTTATGATTCATTATATATGCTTTGACTAATATATTTAAAACATAATTATTAATTATTACTTCAGAATACTAAAATGTTTAATCTGAATACATTTACACCAAAATTTAAATAAAATATTTTACATATATTGTGACTCATTTAAACTAAAAATAATTCAAATTACACATTAAAATCTCTACTTAATTGTAATATAGATGTTTTTACATAGGTATTAATGTATTTAACCACGAAAGATGATCTATCCTTATAAATTTTATATTCTTTAAAGTCGTTGATTATTTTGTAAAAATATTAAAGATAAGTAGATAAAAATATTTAATTAAAATAGATTTAGTTTTGTATATTTTGTTAACACGGGGTCCTATATAGATAAATAGATCAAATGATATACAGCTTAATCAATTTTACAATATAATTATAATTAGTATCTAACTTATACTCAATGTACTTTAAACATCTTCACAGTAAAATATGTAATACAAAATATTCGCTATTTATGTAAAATGTACTGTAGATGTGAACGCATCTCATACGTGTTAGCGCCAGTGCCTCTATAATTGGCATATCTTTTTCACAACATACTTAGCCAAATAGGAAATGAAATAAATAATAAAATGACTAAGTAAACAAAATAAAATAATACCATCATGTCTTAAGGCTAAGACTATAAAAATTATTTTTTATAATTTTCAGAATACAAATTAAAAAAATCGTAAAAAATTTCAAACATTTCAAAATTGTCTTCGTTAGTTATATTTATATTTAAAAATCAATCGATATTTTATTTAAATTAAATGTTTAAAAATTCTTAAAAACTAATGAATATTTAAAAAATGCAAAAAATTGAAATTTTCTAAGCCAATATTAGAATTAATTTATACAATATATACAAGAACAAAAAAAAAGAAATAATATGAATCATAAGTAAGCAGACAACTGTAATTAAACACTGAGATAAAATATTATATCAATTATCCATTACTAAAAAATCTTTTTAATATCAAGAAATCATAATTTTCTATTTGTCAATATATTAAGATACAATTTTTTCATAGTTGAAAAATAAACAAAAAGAAAAAATATAGGAATTTATTCAAATATGTCAAATAAAAAAGAATAAAAAGATTTATGATATAACGAGGAAGATGAATAAAAAATGAAAAAAGGTAAGAAAAGATTATATTGCAGACCAGATTCTTACTATTATAGCATTTGTATGTGAAAAAGCGTATATTTAAGAATATATTACGTGTGTGTATATATATATATATATATATACAATAGACTTTTATAAAAAAATGAGGTATTTTAACAAGTATAGCAATTTCAAAAAAATTCATTAAAATTAATTAAAAATTAAATCGCGAAATCTTGGAATCTCGCGCTTAAAACGAATGAAAGTAAATCATTGACGAGTATAAAAGTCGCGTATTATCTTTGCGAAATAAGAAATCGCGTTACTTTAATGGTTATACTATATAATTGTAACAGTGCCCACTTATCTTAACAAAATCTGAAAATAAACATAAATTCTAAGGACTTTTAGATAGTCTTAAGGGGTCTGATTTTTTATAATATAGTAATAAAAAAAAATTATATAACTATTGTGCAGGATCAAGTATTTCAATTGATAAGAATCTACACGAATGTATAATAGAAAACTTATTGGATTATTTTGTTTTTATAAAATTAAAATTTTTTTTAATTTATAGATTAAAGCAAAATATTTGTGGCACTAAATATTAATATATGTACTATAGCGTTTAGAAACGTCGTTTTAATAATATGTACAATAAATCTTCGCATATATTCTGTAAAATAATATTTTTTCTTAGAACTTTGTATTGAGATAATTATTCCTAATATATCATATTTAATTATTATTAAATTTATTTTATTAATAACAAACTGACATTATAAAAAAAGACATTAACAGAAAATTTTTATAATAAATTTTTTACGAAATGACGAAAAAATCTTTTTAATGAGATAGATATGTTTAAATTATATTCCTTTTTCTAATAAAAGACTTGTCAGATATTACGTTTAAAAAAAGACTTATTATAAGATTGTAATAAACAGCGTCTTCAACCGTAAGAAAGGGTGGCGGAGAAAAGTGAGAAGCATGGAGAACGTAGGAATGGGAAACAGACACAGAGTAAGAAAAGATAAAATGGGGATTTCATTTTAATAAATAGAAGTTACGACAGCAAAAGTCTGCCACACGAATATTTACTTTGAGCTCACCCAACCCAATTCTTTTAATAAGTATAATATTTTTTTCAAAATAAAGACAAATCATAAAAAATATTAGAAATGTAAGAGCCGATAAAGAGACTTAAATCGTTATCTGATATTTTATTAATATCCGTAAATTTCGTTACTTTCACAATAATATAATTAAGTTGATTAATTTTCCGATGTAAACTACTTTCTAATATAAACATACTTTCGATTTTATTTAAAAACTAAATTTATTAATAATTGTTTAGGAATTTATAATTGATTATAATTTTATTCAATAATTACTATACATTATTATATTTTATATGTTATTTTATACAATTTGAAGAATTTCATTTTTGTAATTTAAGTGTATAATATTGAATGAAAATCTTTTATTTAGAAAAATAAGGAATTAAAAAAATACTTAGTAAAGTATAATTTTCTTTGCTCGAATAAAATATTTAAACTGTTTTTTAAAAATGGAAAGAAAAAAGAAATAACAAATTAAAAAACGAAGAAGCTTTACAAAGTTTCGAAAATAACGTACCTTAACTCTTTTATTTATGCTAAGTATGGGAATTTGTTTAATTATCTTAAACATACTAACATAAATGACTGTAGTGCGTAATAACAACACGAAAATATTAATTTTTAGATCCTTAAAGAGAAAAAAAAACAAAAAATAAAAAATTTAAGCGTTTATCCACTGCAAAATAATTATAGGACGACTTGAAAAAATTTTATAGTAAATCAGAAATTTTTATTTAACTTTACTTTATATATTGTTAAAGAAAAATTAAAAAAATAATTAATTATAAATTCTATTAAATGAAAAAGAGATTATTACCTAGATATCAAAAATATTAAATTTCAATATGCAAATGAGGTTTAAAGATATTTTTACTTGCTTTAAATAAAATTTTAACAAAGGTAATTATAAAAGACAATGAATTATATGTATTCTAATTTTTCATACACTAAAGATAAAAGTAATATTTTCGTTTCTGGATATTATGTTATTTATTATTGAATTAAAATGAAATTTTAAAAAATACATGCATTCTAATAAACGATAAACTCAAAAGTCTAATTATATTGAATTTAATTCATTAATGTTTGAAAAAAATATAGTTATATATTCATTTTAGTCTTATATCTGTGAATAGTTAAACTTCAAAATATTTAATAATATATTGGTATACAGAAATTACTTACTTTTTATTTATTTTTAATGTAACATTTATATATATAAAAATATATATTTTAAATTTATAATAAATTATTTTATAGTAATTTATTTTTATTAATAAATCAAACTTTTCTATAATGTACAAACGAATTGTAGTCTATAGCCTATAATTGATAAAAATAATTTCAATATTTTTATTTTATTTATTATATTTTATACGAAAATAAAACTTACATTATGTGTAAAAATATTTAAAAATATTATATTTAAATGCAAAAAATTTAAAAAACAAAGATTCCTATTTAAATTTTATAAAAACAAAATATTAACTTTTAAACCAGCTTCATATGTTTACAGATTCTATTTAATATTTTTATATTACAAAGTCATAAATATATTAGTTTTATATATATTCGCTGTATTTTAGGATTATTATTTATACATGAAATTAAAATAAATGAGAATATTAAATATGAAAACAGTGATTTTTAGAAAATAAAAAAATTTCAAAATATGTATAAAAAGCGATTATACTATTCTGTACAAACTTTTCACAGAACAATTCTTTTCATTAATAGCTTATTCTATGTTCTATTTCTATAATTAGAATAAAATTTCTTTGCAGTTGAAACAAAATTTTAAATATTTAAGAACTAAATATTTTAGTTTTAATATATTCAAAAAATAATAAAAAATTTGAAATTTATTCTATTCAAAATTTCGTAAAATTATTTGAATCCATGTTTAGTCATATAAAAAAATAAATTTTAACATCTTAGATAATAATAAATGACAGATTATGTTGAAAAAAATCTTTATTTTTATATGTGCATTATGTTTATATTAAAAAATATACTAGTCAGCCAAAATTTTTTTACCATAAACATAGTAGTATTTAATTCTATAAAAACCTAACGAACTCTAAGATTTACAAATAATAATTTTAATTTTCATATTTTTTTAGTTTAATTTCATCAAATATAATATTTTAAATTAATAATTATGATTTATAATGCATATCGAATACTTAATATCTATTGTGTATATTCGTCTCCTAGGCGCTCGCCATTCCCCCTCCACCGAGAAACTTACTGTACATATAATCTCTACACGTGATGAATTACGCAGCTAAAAAATGCGTAAGCGTGACTATTATGTTATAACGCGCACTGGTATCTATCATGCGTCTAAATTTGGTTATCGCTTCATTTATCTCACCGAAAATTCCTTTGGATCTGTTTCCTATTCGTCGATTAATTACTACACGAAAAATCTTATCAAAATACTACTTTCCAGCATTTCCCATTTACTTTTCTCACCCGTCTACAAATGACTATTTATCTGCCTCGAACCAAATATTTTTATCTCTCCAAAAGATAATTACTTGTACTTCTGAGCTTATAAAAGCCTCTTTTTTTCTCTAAATTATTCAGAGAACAGCCAGAAATCTTTTGGACTTTTTCCGAGTTACAATCTGAAACCAACTCTTATATCGACCAATAAGTAAAATCGCAAATAAGCATAATTACGATTCTGCGATTTTTGAATAACATCAAGAGTAAAATATGACAAACAAAAAATAATATTTGTAAATATAAAAAGTTTACTAAAAGAACCTCTACGTCCTGATTTCTTACATAACTTCTAGAAATGTTTACTCCTTTCTTATCATTCTATGGTGAAGTAGCAAATTTATTTTCAATACTTCATTTATCTTTATCTTTACACTTTTGTTATGTAGATTATATGGTTTTTGTATTAGATATTTTCTGTATGTAGTCAAACACATACTTGTAAGACTAAAAAATCTCTTTAATTTATGAATAAGAAATGCAGAATATTGGTACATGATATGTTGGAGATCAAAAAGTCTTTTTTTAATAACCATGGATTTCTGAAACCAAAAAATTATAAATACCCCTCATTTTTTACTTTTTTTTAGATGAATTACTATTTTTTTTATTTTTTATTTTTTTAGCTTCAAAATTCTGCAAACAAATAAGAAATATTAATAATATTGTGTAAATTGAACTATTAAAATTTAGTATATAACATAAAAAATATTTTTAAGACAACTAAAAAAATATGTTTTAACATAATCAAGAATTAATAAATATATGATATTATGTTGTGTTTTATTCACTTTGTCAAATTTTATTTTATTTAAAATATAATTATTTTTACTTTTCACATAACTTTTTTTAATTAAAATGTAAATTTATTTAAAGAATTTTGATATTTTTACTGACTCATGGTTGTAAATACTCAAATTTGATTTTGAATTAAGATTTATAAGCATTGAAGCATTAAAAAAAATACAATTTATAAAAAATTTTAGTTTACATGTAGTAATATATTATAGTATATTATATTTGATATCTTCCAATATATCAATATAAAAGAAAAATAGAAATTATATACATAAAATATCTCATAAAATCTCAATGATTATAAAATGTAATCAATATTATATATTATAAATAATGATTTTACATAATTTTTTAAAATAAGTATTAAAAATTAATCAAATTAATGATAATCTATTTTTTTTGACGAATATAAATTCAATATTTGTTTAGTTGATCATAAAAGTTTTGAAAATGAACGATTTTAGAAGTTAAAAAATTTCTAAAATCTTTAAATAAGTTTTTTATTTTCATGTTGATTAATGAAATGTATATTTAATAATTATTTTCAAGTAGTAGAGCATTGATATTCACATTTTCGATGAAGAATAACTTGCTACAAAATACTTGCTTGTTTTGGTTGATAGATGTAAAGAAACTTTATTCAAGGATCTACATTAGAAACAAAATTTACAATCTTTAAAAATAATTGTCATAAATAATGAACACTTACTGAAAGGTATGTAAATACTTATTAAGCTATACAAATGGATGCAACATCTATGTTAAGTGTGAAGAAGCATAAATGACTAAGTTAATATTGTATAAAAGAATACACGTGTGAAGTTTTTTTATCTGTAAAAATTCTATTTCTAAGGAAAAATTAATTTCTATCGAAGAAATTTATAGTAACAAGTAACTATCTTCAATTTTTATAAAATCAACTGTTATCATATATTTTATTTCGTTGATATATTTATTTAATACGAATGATTTACAAAATTACATTTTGAAATTTTGAATTACAAATAAACTTTTTTAATCGAATTTCTTTAGTAATAACATTTTCATGTAAATAGTTGAAAGTTTATCAATAAATCATTTAAATGAATATTTTTAATGAAATTTGAAATATTTAATTATATTTTAAATTCTATTTTTAGACTTATGATGCTAACGACTATTACATTCAAGTAAAAATATATCATACAGTGCATCGACAAATCTGCGGTACAGGAATTTAAGTTCGAAGGTGACGTTTTCCGTATCGGGAAAGGGGTTTATGAATTTTCAGAGCACTGATATTTACATCGAAGATTCATCAATTTATCCAACACTTTTTATTGTAGAGTAAATGCAGGACATTGATATGAGTCTTCCTAATCAATGATCGTATCAGAAATATCTGATAATGAGGGATATGAACAATAAAGAAGGATATATCTATAAGGAGCATTCGTGATTATTTTGTATCCCAAAACGATTCCAGACCTCTGAGAACTTTCGGGACGTCGCCCTTCATCCATCAGCAACTCTATTATTCTTATTAGAATAGTAAAAATAAATAAATATGAAATATATTTAATATATTTATACAAAAAATTCTTTTACTATCTAATTATCACATAAAAGTACGTTATATAAGCTTTTCAGTATCATTGCTTATTTGAAGGATTCAAATTGATTTAATTATGATATTATTTGTATAAAACTTATATTTTCACAGTATTAACATATTAGAATTACTAATAAAATCGGAAATTCTTTCGATTCTTTTTTTTTTATTATACAATAGTAATAAAAATATAATCCGTTGAAAAATTTTTAATAAATAAACCATCGTTATCATCATTTTGATACAATTATTATTGTGTAAAAATTGATTTGAATATGTTTCATCATAGAATTTGATTTGTTTTTTTCCTTTTAAGTGTATTTAAAATTTTTCTTAAAATTTGACATGAAAAATTCCTTTAAAACATAGTTATTATTTAATAAACCAATTAAAGAAAAAAATAAATATATTTTATTTAATGCCAATAAATTTGAGTTATATTTGAAATAATACAAAATCTAAAATTTTCGCGTTAATTTTCAAATTATAACTTCTACTTTATTTATTTAATAAAAAAATATTATTGTATCAAAAAATTCTCTTGAAATAATAATATATTTTCACGAAAATAATAATTATTTTAAATATTAAAAAATATGTTTTATGGAAGTTTTAATAAGTTTAAATTTTTTCAAAGATATTGAAACAAAATTTTATTATTTTTAACACTTAAATATAATAAATGATATGATTTTAGGGTATATTATTATTGTTTAAAAACATGTTGTTTTATTCATACATTAAATATAATGGAAAAATACGGAAATATTAGTTTAACGTTTAAAATTATAAGTATTTTAACTTAGTAATCATGTCATACTTTTGTTTTTAACCTAAAGTAAAAAGGGTATTATTTAATATTATCATGATTTATATCATCATAATTGAGTATTATTAAATATTAATTTCTCTTTGTTATTTTTATAAATTTTTATAATTAATGTTATATTACACGATCAATTATATTATCAAATAAACTGTACAAGCGTATTATTTGGTGATATATACAGCGCAATAATAGTTTACAATAAAAATTTGTTCCTTTTCTACAATAACTTAAGATTATATTATTAAAATTCAAATGAGAATACAATTACCTATTTTTATTTATTAAGATAACTGTATGATTAACAATGCTTCATAAAACGACTAGATAACAGTTTTCAACTTTAAACAATATAATGAATAGAAAAAGTTATTATTAAAAAACGAAAAAACAGAAATTTATTTAAGAGCATATTATAATTACATTGATTAAATTTCATTCTATTATATGAATACTAGTATTATATAATATGATTTTATTTAAATTTCATTTCAAATTAATGAAAGACCTTTAACACTTTTACCAAGTTTTTTTTCATAAATGAAGTAAGAAATTATGAAAATGAAAATAAATATGTGCAATACATATTTGAAATAAAATAAATTCAATGTTTACTGTTAAAGTAATTACTTAATTTTTAATACGAGTTTAAATTTTCGGGAATTTATTATAAAGATTTAGTTTTTATAGTTTCTAATATTGTATAATGTTCGAGTATACGACTTTCGTTTATCTTAGTTTAGTCTTAATCGTATTTTTTTTAAGTTTCAGTAAAAAACTAAAAATTTTATTTTTGAATATTTTTTAAATATTAATTATTTTATTTATTTGGAATAACTAATATTGTATACTATTGCTTATATGTTAAAAAAATATAGTAAGTATTGCTGAAATTTATTTATATTTATTTGAGTATCTCAAATAAAAATTTACGTAAGCAACTATGAAAGTAGTATTAAAAAATATATTTACAATAATACATTCTTCTTTTCTTTATATTATTATTAATCATAATATATACTGTAATCGATTCAAATGTATTAATTTAAGTACAACTGATATAAAACACTAAGGTATGAAAATGATGAAAATAATATTTTATTTTAATTATATTTTTTATATATTTATGTTGAAAATTATTTATTATGTAAAATTGTGTGAGATTAATATAAAAAATATGTTTTTAAAATATTACATAATTATTAATTAATATGCGAAATATTGAAAATTTTAAGATATTGTTATTTTATATATTAAGTTTGTATAAAATATGTTTTTATAAAACATAATAATAACTAACAAATAAAAAGGATTTTTTACTACGGAAACATCTCAAATTATTAATAACAAATATTAATAAAAATATTTACGTTTAAATTTTAATATTTAAAAAATTTTTTTTTCCCGAATAAATTAAGACTAATTAATTTACCTTTATTTCAATTTTGACAAATTACAGCAGAATAAGATGTAAATAAATATGAAGAGAATTAATGATCCAAAAGTTTATTTTTTAATGATTCAATGATTCTAATCATTTCCTACTTCTATTTAAAGCGCATAAGCGTTTATTTGGCTTAATAAATGACAAGAATGCAGTACTAAAAGAATATCAGTGGATTTTGTGATTCGAGCCTAACTTCTCTTTTTCACGTACCTTTAAGTCGAGAGTATGTAACACCCTTCCTCCACTATACTATGTTATGTACAAATCAATAATTTCCAAAGGCCATCGCTCTTAAAGGCAGTTTACAAAAGTAGCGTCACTGACTTACACTTTTCATTTAGATAGCACTTGTAAAAATTAAAAGCGTTAGCATTAATAAAATTTTTAAAACTATTTCTAAATATTTCTTTTATTTTCAATTTTAAGTATTCGCATAATGATTACAATCACTATTATAAAGTAAATTTACTATTTTTTTTAAATACAATTTAGGTAATTCATTTATGTTATGATAGTAATTAGGTATAAATTCACAACGTGTAATTTAATTTAATCATAAAAATATCAATAATATATTCCAAATGAATAAAAATAAAAAATTTATCCCGGTCATGATTTACTTTTTCTGTAATATATGTTGATATTAATAATGTAGCAATTTTAAAGATAGTTAGTTGGTTCTTATTTTGTACGTTTTAACGAGTAGAAATTTTTTGAAATTCTTAGAACATAATTTGATAATCGTAATAAAATTTAATAGATACAATAAAACTGAATAATTAATATATTAATTGTTATAATATTAAAAATATTTCTTTGACAATAACTGCGAGAAATAAATTAGTCAAGTAATCTATATATTATAGTACTCTAATCAGAAACAGAGATTGAAAAAAAAACCCAAGATCGATTAAAAACATTCAAATAATACTGACTAATACGTTAATATAAATTAATTTAATATAACTTTAATACAAATAATATTACATAAAAGTCACAGTTTCTCGTTAATACTTAATAATAAAATGTTTTACATTGATTAATAATCGTGTACAATGATTATGATACCTGTTTGATGAAAAATTGTAAAAAAACGCTCATAACAATGATAAAATATCGTCTTCATAAAAATTTAGTTTAAAAAATAAAAGAATAGAAAAACTAAATTAATAATTGCTACAGAAAAACCAAAGCAAGTAAGAGTATAAATAAACGTCGTGTAGGCACCTTTTATTAACAATGAACTAGTAAAAAAGAGCAAGATTTTTTTAAACAAGAACAAAAATTATATGTTGTGTAATCTCCGTGGTTGTGTATAATGAAGTATGAGTCCGCATTTTATCTCGATATTACGTGCGTATACATACTACATTTGATCCTTATGTTCTAATTGAGGCGTACAAAAAAATTTTTAATTGATTCAGGATTAACTTTAATTAAATGAATGTAGGTCAATATATATAATTACTGCTGAAAAAATCTAAAATTATTGTAAAAATTTGTGTTATTCAATGTGCGTCTACCAATTGAGCCAATTATTAAATTTTTAAATTTAAGGATTTTTAATTCATGGTTTAAAAACACGGTTTATAAACTAAAAAAGTTTAGTTGATTATTATTTTAATTTTAAAATTGTTATTAATAATATAGTTTTGAAATAAATTAACATAAAAAGTGAATCAAAATATCGAAAAAAAAAATTGATTCATTTTTTTATTTTGTATTAATAATAAAATATAAGATATTGAAATATAATTAAATAATTGTACGGATACTAAAATACTTAAAATGATATTTAAGATTATTAATAAAATTTATCATCTTATTCAAATACGTAGCGCTAAATTGAATAATCAATTAAAAATTATTTGTGAAAAACGAGTTATATGCAAATGACTGTGACAATTGTATAATAATTTCAAGTTAAAAAAAGAAATACGAACTGTATAAAAGTTGATACTGAGAAAAAATTAAATTCTCCTATCATATATCAGATGTATAATTCGTTTCAAGAATGTTTTCATGGATTATCGTAAGAGTAATACGGATGTTGCATTCAACCTATTTAATAAAAATGAATTCTATATTTCCCTTTTTTCTTAATGGAGGGGTATTCTTCGCCGTTGACTATTTGAGTTAAAGAACAAGTTTAGGCTTATGAAGAAAAAATCTCGGATAATCTTTAAAACAATCAAGATAAGTACAGGGCCTTTTCTGAAAATAGTTACGGTCCTGATTTTCTAAACCTTCACTATTGCGCCCGCGCAACATAACGCAGCTTCAGTTAGGGTGCGCGCGTTCTCCCGGCCAAACCCTATTTTTCCTAATGTCGTCATTTCGTCCCTAGTTCACAGTTGTACTATACGAAGTAGCAGAAAAATAACAACGCGATGATGACGCCTCGGTAGGTAAGTAAAGGGTAGGTGGAAGATGCATAATAACGCGACATTTATAGGAACGTCAGGTTTCGTGGTGCGCGTGTAATCTTCACGTTCTGCGTGCACAGAATCTTCAGTACCCAGAAGACGATCGACAGAGTCAGCGTCGGGCAAGCTAATCACGGATGTCACTTCGAAGAACCATCCACCGGACCGAACCCGGCCTCCGGCTGCTACAATTCCCAAACAAGGATGGTGAGTTCTCTAAGGTTTAGCTTAAATGTTTTCTTGCGGATAGAAATATCGTGAATGAAATGTTTGCAATTCTTATATTGGAGGTGGAAATAAAAATATGTGACAAAAAATGTTTTCCAATATACTACTTTACGATGTACATAATTCCTTGCGGTTCTTTTTCTATGCTTTGTATTCAAAATATTTTTAAATGTTTCTAGTTTTAGAATTGGATATATTACTTTGGTACACACACTTTCTTCAGGATAAAAGTAATTATTTTTGTTCAAATTAAATCTCAAAATTTAGATATAAATGATTTATAAATAAACTGTATTACCTCTTTAATTAGTAGTAATAAACACTGATATTTAACGGTAAAATATAAGAATAATTCCCACAAAACAACTATTGCTATT
This sequence comes from Platyscapa corneri, assembly GCA_018907185.1. Lineage (NCBI taxonomy): Eukaryota > Metazoa > Arthropoda > Insecta > Hymenoptera > Agaonidae > Platyscapa > Platyscapa corneri. The sequence continues at coordinate 3,219,618 of JACCHW010000033.1, forward strand.
AAATAAAAAATTCAAATAATTTAAGTAAAAAGATTTCAAGAAATTCGAAAGATCTTCAAATAATTCATTAAACTAAAAATATACATTAAATCAAGCGATTGATTTTATAATCAAAATGATGGCTATATAATATTATACTAAGATAAAAGCTATAATAACGCTATTTATAAAATTCAATATTTAAATAAATGATAATATTTATACGGTATAATTCTACAATAAATATTGAAATATATATTTTTTACTTTTCTCATTGTTTAATATCATAATTTAAACATGTTATAGTTCATTGATAACGAATTTTATAATTTTTTTTTATAATTAGAAAATTTCAAATAATTCAATAAATTTTATTACAATATAAAAGTAAGACTTATACATCTTTATTTAAAAAATAAAGTTATTTTTTATTAACAAATGTAATAGTAATTTAAACTTCTATTCAATTTAATATTTTTCCTTAAATTAATAAAATAATGAATAATCAAATATGAACTAACAATATATTTTAATTTATAGATATTGTATAATTCATAAAAGATACATTTTTTCTTAAGATTTATCGAAGACAAAATTATATATAAGTACATGTTTCCTAATTTATAATGTTAAATAAAAATTGTAACAAAATTATATAAGTTATATAAACGAATATAATATATAAGGTACGTTACATATTATAAATTAAGATCGAATTTTTTAGTAATTATAATATTTAATGATTTTATTTAATATTATTATCATATTTTCAATTTTATTAATTTAAACATTTATATCAAAAAAGATTAGTAATACAATATTACAAAATACATCTATATGATAGATCTATATAATAGAAAAAGTCACAACTTCTCAAATTTTTTTATTTTCATACTATATCTAAAAAATAAAAGATATTTATAAAGATTTCTTAACAATGAATACACTCATAATTTTAATTGTGCACAAATTTTTATAAAATACTTATCCTAAATTAAATTATATTAGGTTTATACATTAAATTTATTGTCTTTAGAGGATGTAAATTCTTATTTATAAATGCAGTAATGCATTTGTATAAAAATAAAAATAAACAGTCGCAGGAACCTGAGGAATCAATACCAAAACTTCTGGAGCGTGAACTCCGACTTTTTGATCTTATCGACCCGCGTGATCTACGTTCATATGCTTGGTATCACGGAAGCACGTTACCGGGTGGACGCAAAGGTGCTGAAACCGAAATTCCAGATGATGGAGATTTTTTGGTGCGCGACTGTGCCAGCCAACCTGGAAATTATGTACTTAGCGTTAGACACAAGGGACAAGCTCTGCATTTTGTTATCAATAAAGTATGTAAAAAAAATAATTTTATTTGATTTGATAAATGATATATAGCTTCATTGATAGATGGATAATAGATAAACAGGTAGACGAATAGAAATAAGAGAATGAAATAAAGAAATTCTCAAACAATTGCTTGTTAAATTATCTGTTACATAGGCAAGTACATACTTTTAAAATAGGTTTCTGTAAATATATAATGAACTTTTAGCTAGTACTTTATAAATTTTAAATATTTGATTATATTAAGAAATGACTATTGTTTATTTTAGTAGAAATTCACTGTTGAATCCTTCAATTTATAAATTATAAAATTATATTATAATTTTTAGTGTTATGTTGAAAAATATTTTTTTTATAAATATTTTTCTAAAACATATTTTCCCTTTATAATTTAAAATACTTTTTATAGCATTCATATATTATTATAAAATGTTTAATATAATTATAACTATTAATTATATATAAGCCAATCAATAAAATATAACTTCTCTATCATTCAAAAAAATGTAAATTTTAAAGTTTTAATTTTTATCAACGTAATATTTTTCTTTCAAAACTTGTAGTATTTTTACTAAATACTTATACTACATGAGATATAGTACATTTATTAAAGTAATTAAATTTTAATATATCATTTAAATAAATAATAATCTTTATATTGAAAATGAAAAATTAAATATACTAATATATATATAGTTATATATATATGTATATAAAAATTAGATTATTATATGAAATTGGTGATAATTATGCAGAAATTTTTATAGAGTATTTATTCTAAAATGAATTAGGCCTAATAAAAAATCTTATAGCTGTTACAATAATTTCGTCCATAAGTAAAGTAATATATTTGTTTAAAAATGAAAATAAATTGTCGGAGAAATCCGTGAAGACATATTATATGGATATATATACATACATATATATATATATATATATATATATATATATATATATAATATATGATAATCAAATGTATTAAATAAATATTCGTAATAAATTTTTTTTTGAAACGTAAAATATTATAATTCTGAATTATAATTATCAATCAAACTAAATCTATCAATTTTTATTTATTTTTTCGTATAAAATAATATAAAAATATAAATTATTTAGCTCAATGATTTTCAGTGATTTCATACTTTTCTAAATCAGCTTCATTAATATAAAAATGATCTATATAAAATTTATTTAAAGAGAAAGGTTCTAATTATGAATCAATAAATGTATATAATTATATTTATTTCAGCTTATTCTACAACCTGAAACAGTTTACGAACATATTCAATATCAATTTGAAGACGAGGCTTTCGATACCGTTGCAGATCTCATTACTTTCTATGTGGGAAGTAAACGTCCAATCAGTCAAGCTAGCGGTGCGCGCATTATTAATCCTCGACATCGTAAAGTGCCTCTGTCAACAAGTTCAACTATAATCAAACCTAGTAGTAGTTTTTCACCCTCATCTCTTTCGGCAACAGCACATTCTCCAAATAGAGTGCCTCGTAAGAAAGAAAGAAGTCAATCGCTAACACCATGTCAGCATTATCAGAGTCCTCCACCTCCACAATTGGTACCACTTCATCAGATTTCACATCCCCAATCAAATACACTACCCAGAACACCTTCGATGTCTAATAATCAATCTCTGTCATGTTCCTTATCATTGGGTCGTCAGAAGATTACTAGGGTAGTATCTGATCCTGTTCTCAAGTTTCAGCAATTACATTTGCAGAACCAACAACTACAGAAAACGGATAAAGAAGAATCACATTACCAAACACCGAAAAATAATTCAGCAGTTTTTCCAACTGGACTAAATGATATCGGAAGTTATGATTTGCCTCCACCGAAGCCACCTCGAGTGCCCAGACATCTAAAGCCTCCGCCTCCACCACCCTATCCTTTTCCGCATCACCATGTTCATGTTCACCATCCACATCAAACTAAACCTCATCAAGCATCTGGTAGTGACAGCGGTAATGGCTCTGGTGATAGTGAATTTGAGTCTAGTGCAGTAGGAGCTTGTGCTTTACCAATACAACCTGCTATGAAAGGTATCATAATTCGAAGTTATCATCAAGCTAAGGTACTTGGTTTGTGTGATTTCGATATAAAACAATGGGAAGAAATGGAAAGAAAATTAGTTGAAACTACACCAAATTTTGAAATATCTACAGTACTAGATCTCGAAAATTTTAACACATTTTTGTTACCAACCATAGAACATAAGCCTCTAGATGCCACAGCTCTTAAAGGAGTTACAATAATGGTGAATGAAACGGCCTCTCGAACCTTAGCTTCGCATCTTACTAAAATCGACGTAGACATGCTACTTAAGGTAAATAAAAGTATGAATTTCAAAATATCTATAAAAATAATTAGATTATTTATATATAGTAATTTATATGTATTAACAAAGTAATTTATAAATAGTAACATATCTCTAAGATAGTTCATTTTTTTTCACATATCTTGATTTTCTGTTTTTATTCATTATCAACTAAATATTTTCTATATTCAATAAGCCAATACTTTAGAATTGTAGAATATAGGTATTCATTTGATAAATAAATATATTAATAATTTAAGATTTACACCGAGGCTCCTCCAAGTATTACAGATGGTCTGTGTGGTTTAGAGTTGTTAGTACTACCTTATGCGCATCAAACAAGACTTGACATTATTGAAAGAACTGAATGTCTGAAGCTTCTAGTTGCAGTAACAGTATTGACTTGCTCAACTCCTGCAGAGAGGGCAATGATGATTAGTCGATGGATCCAAGTGGCAATAGATACAAAAACAGCTTTAGGGAATCTTTTCGGGTTTTGTTCTATTATGCTAGGATTATGCTTACCACAAATTCAGAGGTTATCCAGTACGTGGCATTTATTAAGACAAAAATATACCGATGAAGCCTTTACTTTTGAAGCTAAGCTTAGACCCACATTACGCGCGATGAATGAGTGTACGGATCCGCAGGCGCCAAATACAACACTTCCTCACATTCTACCTATTGCTTTACTGAATGAACGAAACCACGACGACGTCTTAGGTAGATATAAATAGCTATATTTATCTTTAACTAAATTTAATATTTTATTCATTTTAATGAATAAAAAATTTGAATAAAAGTGAAATTGTCAATTTCATTTAAAATATATTGTTAAAAAATTATACGTATTAGAGATTTAGTAAATAAAGTTAGAATAAAAAATATTAAAATTAAAAAAAATCAAATTATATTATTAAAACAACATTAATTTTCAATTAATTTTAAGTAGTCGTCATTTTATCGAATGTCTAGTAAAAGAGTAATAGAAATTATATTTTATTACAAAGAACCTTATATTTTATAATTGATACTAATAATTATGCTTGAATCTTGTATAAATAAGTAACGAAGAAAAATTATTATTTTTTGGCTTGTATATTTTTCAAAAGAAAATGTTGTTTAGCGTATTTATAGAATATATATATCTTGTCCCAGTGGTTCTAGAAGTGAAAATATGTATTAGAATTTTTATCTAAAATAATTCTAATTAAATTTTGTACTTTATTAGAAAATTAAAAAAACTATAAATTTCAACGAGAATTCTTGATAGAGAATTCTGTATTCTTTAAAATTTTAATTAATTAGATAATTCATTATGTTTAATACTTATTTCTTAATGACTGACTTTAATTATGAATAGTAAATTGATAAAAATACACTGTTTCATGATAGATGTAGCAATTTTATCAATTTGTAATTTCATATGCAAAAAATAAAATAATAAAATAATACTTTTTGTTAGAAAATTAAAATTGTAAGCATAAATATATCTTTTTGACAATGTATTATTAAGGTAACGCACCACCGTCGGCGTTAGCAGCCGCCGTTCTTTCACCCTGGGAAAATTCTGCAGCAGACTGTGGCCTATCAATTATGTGGGCACATCTTGAGGCATCGCGTAAAATGACTGAAAATCTTACGCACTTTCGGCGTAATGCTGAGATTGCTCTTGAAGGCTGCCGAAAAGACGAACTTTTGAGCGATGCTTTTCGGACTGAATTCCACATCAAGTTCCTCTGGGGTAGTCGAGGTGCTCTTGTATCCGCTAATGAGAGACATGTCAAGTTTGTTCAAGTTCTCGATGCCATGTATGATAAATGTGCGACCACAGAACAAACTTAAAAATCGGTTATATCCATATGTGATGTTTGCGTTTCATACTCTGTATCTTTAAATTTTTTCATATAAATATTTTAGTGCATCGTTTTTTTGTAGAAAATTAAAAAATTGATAAAAAATTTCACAAAGCAATAAGTAATGAATTTTTATTTTAATAGAAGAAATTTTAATAACTTTACTAATATTGATTCACATCCGTTTAAGAGTAGACTAAAAGGAACAGTTAAAAAGTAACTTTACTATGTTTATAATTGAAAAATTAAGAATTAAAAAAAGTTTTGTGAAATTAAAAATTTAAATACGATTTTAAGCAGATAAAATTTATTAAAATCAATAAAAATAATTATCATAAATTCTTTAATTTATATTGAATAGTTAAATAAACCAATAATACATTCAATTAGAGTAAACAGTTTGTAATGAATAGCAACAAAAATTAACTTGGTTTATCTGACGTTGTATACATTCTAACAAACATTGATATAAAAGTAATTAATTATATATAGATAAAAAATTTTAAATTTACAAGTAAATGATTTTCTAACATTTTTTATATAGTTTTTAATTTTTTTGATTATTTAGAATAAAAAAGAATTTAATGCACAATTAAATTACATTTAGTAAATATGTAATAACTGTGATGGAAACTATTAAATTCTTTTCATAATTTAGAGCAAATATTCACGATTAAAAAAAAATTAATTAATATTTTAATTTCTAGTAACTATTTAATTTATTATTTAAAAATTAATATTTAAAAAAACGCAACATACAATTAAATTGCAATTATAATTTTTTAAATTACATTTAATGTCATTCAAAAAGACTTTGCACAAATATACAGCCAAAAACAAAATATCATTATAAAAGCTTATATACTATGTTGATAATATTGCAAATATTTCATCATTATTATCGATGGAGATAAAAAATTTCTCTTTACATATGAAAATGAATGAAAAGTGTTTTTCCTGCTAATATAATATGAAAAATAAGCACAAAAAACGTTTAAATAGATAAAATTATTTGAAAAAACAAAAATAGATACTTTTATAGAATATTTCTTCGAAAAAATATTGAATTTATTTACTTTCTCTTCGTAAATAAGTGAATTGTTAACATTAACAATCTCTATAATTTTTAAAAAATTTAATATTTTTATTCCATAATATTTAAATTTAAGGACTTTATTCTAACTTTCAATTTCATACTGCTTTTTATATATTTGTACATATTTGAACGAAACTTTTTATTCGTACTATAATATATTTAAAATAGGAAAATGAAAATGTTAGTGAAAATGTAAATCAAATAAAAATTTTCATTTTCAATTAGTATTTGAATTTACCATTATAACATGGAATTACGAAACTTTTAATATTCTTTAATAATTATTTTCAGACATTTATTCCATTATAAGATTTTTCTAATGCATTTCGTCCTAAGTGCAGTTATAACGTGAATGAATATTTGTCACGTTTTTCGAGTAATTTTACATTGAAATGCATAAATTTATATTTAATGTTTACATTAATATTATTATTACGAATAACGACAATATGTGAGAAAAGAGTAATGTAAGCAGCACAACCCAAAGAGAATAAACAGACGTAAATTGGCATATGATCCCAAAAGTCAAGAAAAGAAGCTGTGGAAAAGTTATACGAAATATAGACCAACTGTATTTAATTAATTTACTTAAAACTTATGTTTAATTACAATATTATGTACATTATTATTCGACCAATACTAAATGTTGTACCTGTTGTTCGTTCACGTTTGTTCATTATCTATAAAACGATGAATATTATTCCCATAAGCTGTTCTTTAATTATTTCGTACTTTTTCTTTATATTTCTTATTAATTTTACTATATTTTTAATAAAAATTTATAAAATATTTATTCTGCGCAATTTAAAATAAGCAAAATGTGAGTATGTATTTTATTCGTGCAATTTATTACATTTTCAAATTCTCAGAATTAAACTCAAACTCATGTATGTAAATAACAGTATCACGTATGAGCTTATTCTTCATAGTCCGCATTTTACAAAACACCAAAAAATTCGTAATCATCGCAAAATGATCAATATACATTTGAATGTTAAGTAATGATATAATGTGTAAAGTAAAATTGGAAATTCAGAACAAGTATAATGTGTTATAGACATAATCAGAAAATGTGATACATTGATATGGGATTATAGAATCAGTAATTATGTTATAACTGAAAATAAAGAGTGAGAGGATGTACCCTCTTAACTACGGGATCATCAGATGATCAGTTTTCGAATCTTTTCTTAGAAATCAGCTTTTGATCCTCATTTTTTTACTCAGATACGGATAAGAGCTTAAACTCGAAACAAAATATAAGTCCACCTATATAATCACATCCAAAATATACACCTTTATAACATATGTTTGATATTTATTATTACTTATGTATTCACGTCGACTTTCACGAAAGGATAATGTCTATTAAATTTTACAGTTTCATTAATGAGGGATACTGATATTTTATGATGCGGTATAATGAGAGAATTATAATTATACTGGACATATTCGCTGTTCTAAGAGTATGGATGAACCTTAAATTGAAAATTATGCATCATGCATTGTTTCATTTATTAGGACTGCTTTTTTCTTTACTATCTTGAGTCAGTAAATGAAGGTAATTATAGAAGAATAATTTTTTCGGTGTAGTGATTATAAGTATTTCGATTAATATTAATATTTCTGGCGCGAGTTAGTGCTGTATGTGTTGTTAATATTCTCAGCATTAGTTGATTTTTTCTTTTACATTTGATTGTTCTAAGTGTTCTAAATTTTCTAATAAGTTTGTCAGTTTCTTTTCTCCCTATTACCTAATTATTTTGCAATTATTTCTGTCTTATTGATAAATAATTCCGCGCAATTTACAATAGAACTCATGAGCTTCTTTATTAATATTTTTCTTTCTAGTTAATTTAACTTAATTTTTAGTACTGCAATACAATATCTTATATAAATTATTGTACTCAATTCAAGCTTAAGTAATAACTCTCTAACTTAGTTGAGATCGTTATTTTGCATGACATTTTTTTAAATTTGTATTGTTTACGATATTTTATTTCTTTAATAAATATTCTATTGAGAAAAATATTTAAAAAAAAATTAAGTTTTATTTATAGCGTTTATTATTATTTATTAATGTTAATTGATATTTAATATTGATGATACTTTCGATTATCAATATTAATTAAACTAATAATGCGTTTAATATACTTTTTCATGTCAAATTATTTAAGATTTTAGAAAATTATTTTTTTTAGTATTTATTTACTAAAATTCTTGGCTATCTTTAAATTGTTCAAGTTTAAGTTCGTTAATTAATAAAGGAAAATAATAATAAAGAATGCAAGTTTCTTTCAATCAGTCTCTTCTATTATAATTTATTATCATGTACACTTTATGTAGTATGACGCTTCTTCATTTATAATAATATTGATCAGAGTGTGAATAATTACTGCATATAAATAGCAGTTAACCTCAGTATAGTAGGTTAGAAAATAATTATTATGAATACATAGTCTGAATCAGGATAAGCAAAATATAATAGAATGTAATACGAGAAGAAATAAAATAAAAATATGTGATATATACATACCGTAAATCTGAAATTTTAAAATATAAGTGTGTTCATGGCAGTATCACTACTTAACGAGTATCCATTCCCTGTTGAGTATCTCTCTTGGGTAAATATTATTAATATTAGAAGTTAACAAGTGTCTGTTCATATTTAGGAATCCCGACGATAAACTTGCTATCTTCTACATTGATTTATTATGCACAAAGATGTCATTTGAATAAGCGATTCAGAATTTGGACCTCTTAATCTATATTGTAATCTTAGTTTTAAATATCCATAAGATACAGAGTGTACCTTCAGTAGACTACTTCATTCCATGTTCCCTTACAAACTTATTAATTAATTTAATCTTAAATTTGGTATCCTTATCCAATAGGAACACTTGTGTTGTCTTAAAGTACAAAAATATTCGCTCGCACAACTTGTGTTTTTCACTTTTCTTAAAGGGATAACTACCATCTAACTGGAGGATAAACCAGCATTATTGTTATCATGAAGAAGAGTCAAAACAGTCGGCATCACGTTTACAAAACTTTCCAATGTATGACGTGGAAATTATATTCTTGAAAGTGTAAGGTTCAAAGTATCATATAATCAATACTATTTCGGAAGTTGTGCAACCATCTCAGGTTGTTACTATCTGTTGTAATTTAAAAATGATACATTTCCAAATATACAAACTTCTTAATGGTCTTTAAAATATTTAGGTATTGCTGTTCTATAACAGACCAATTTGAATTGACTGTAATCGTGACTCAATTCGTAAAAAATTAGACTCACTTGATAATTATGATCATCTCATCCGAACCGTCTCTAAACCTGTGTCCTTATTATCAGTTTGTAACACGAAAGTTCCTTGATTTGTCTTCGACAGTGTTATTTGCGTGAAATTCCTCAGAAATTTGTAATACCAAGAAGCCGTATAAAATTTATCCTATACTTCATATTTTGAGATGATTTTTATAATTAGGAATCAATCTCATTGAGGATTTACTCTAGACAATGATTTTAATAACTTTTAATTTATACAACATAATTTGCTTTTTTTCTAGTCAACTTTTATTATTACTATTAGACTGTTAGTAGTTAGCCCAACTGTAAGAATACTATAATGTAGTGCTCAAGCATATGTGTGGCCATAACGATGTCATTTTAATTAAAAATTATTTTTGTAATCTATTCCACTAATTTTTAATATATTATGGATTGAAGTGAATCTTTTTATCATTCTTTTAATAGATAAACATTTTTACGAATGTAACCATTTTAGAGGGCATAATTTTATAATTTAATAAGGACATATTTACAAAAATTAATTCTCTAGAAACTAATGTGCATAATTGAAACGATGGAAAAAGACACCTAAATATATAGTTTTATGAAAGTCCAGATAATCTAGCGATGTAAAAATTCTAATATTTTCTTTACAAAGTGAAAAATGTTTTAGAGACAAGCATGTTTCAGCCAAAAAAATTTCATTTTTTCCTCATTTTTGCGAAACATATTCTGACGGGTTTAGTGGGTTCGGCTTCTGATCTATGGACAAATTTTATTTCACGATGTCTTGTCTTCTATTACTAAAATTTTATCTTTTATCTGTATACAAACCATTGAATAATTTCCCTAATCGCTTTATTGCATTTCCTTATAGTGATTAAAGTTATTAACAGAGGATTATTTTTTACTTTGCGAACCATAGTTATTATCAGGCTGATTCTTTCGAAATAATTTCATTATTGCTAAAATGGTATTCGTTATAAACATTATTATTTTTATTAACACGATTATAATAATTTTTTGAATTTCTGTAAATACTTTTTAATCTAACTTTGAGTATTCATAAAATGTCTGCTCTATATAGAAGTTTTGTCATTACCCACCGTGAGGTTCTTGTTACATTTTCCATTCGAATTTTTTATCGTTTTCTGAAACATTCATTTGCCTGTATTGTATTATATTTTTGTCTTAAACTGTTTAATTAATTATTACAATTACGTATTTTATTGCTTTATCATCGATGGACATCTCAATTTATCTTTTTTCGTTCGTATTGTTTCAAGAGTGTAAAAGCTTCGTATCAATATAATTTGAAGCTCTCCTGATGATTTTTCAAATATTATTTAATTATTTGTTATTTTTTATCTATTTTGTAAGATAAATTGTATATCATATTTATCTTATTATTAAATCTTGTTTCAATCTACGTTATAATAGTGCTTTGAACGGTAGTTGATAATTATGATAAAATATATTTTTTGTTAAAACTATTTTATTTCGTTCGAAAAAATGTTAATATTTTTCAAATTTTATTGAAAATAGTAAGTAGTTATTTTAGTCCCTATTTATTGAATTCATTACGAATTAAAGAATGTAGTCGTGGCTTTAAAAATAAAAATTATACTAAAACTCCTTATGATAAGAAATAATTCTATTTAACAAAGAATTTTGATAAAGTTTAAATATATTGATATTTTTATTTGAAAAAATATTTCACAATGGTTGTTTTAAAATTTCTAAATATTGATTTACATATTTGATAATAAGCAATTTTACATAATAATTTAGAAGTTAATATAATATAATGAATCAAAAATCCTATACACCATCTTTTAATTTTATTGTGATCGACTATTACAAGTTATTAATAATAAATTAATTTGTAAGTGTTACTGTAATCATTATTCACATATAAATTATTCAGATAAATTTGCCATAAACATTATATTTTGAGAAATAGAATGTGTAACAAAGTGACTAGTAACGGTATATAAAATTTTGTATTGAATAAAAGAAATTACTTCTAATTAATTATTAAATTGGCAATAAATTTTTAAATATTATAATAATTAAATCTTAATAACACATTATAGTAATAGCCAAACATTTTTAACAGTATTATTTAACAATTTCATAGTTTAAAACGAAAAAGAGTAAAGTAGAACCATCCTAAAAGGAATTTATGTAATACATATATATATAGAGAGAGAGAGATAGAATGTCAATTTATACACTTAAGACTGTATATATGTACATGTGTACTTATATAAAATTCTTTATTATGTAATTTTAAAATTACAATTAATTTTATCAGATTCATTAAAAAAAAATATGTGACTTAGCATTCTTCATAAAATATATAATAAAAAATTAAACTTTACACAATTAATTAATAATATAAATTATAGACAATTTTTTAAGTTTTTCATTAAATCTTATATTTATATTTTTTTTTACTTTAAAATATATAAACTAAAAATAATTAAAAAAACAAATTATTTTTAAAGCACTTTGTTAATTTTATTTATTTGACCTAAGTGTTAAATAAATTAAACTAACTTTTTGTATTTACTTTATTTTATTCAACTTAATTTTATTTCAGCTTTATATTGTTCAAATACATTAAATTAAAACTGCTGAAAAAACTTGGAATTCTATATTGAATAAACGATTAATGATATTTAGCAGTTCTATGATTCTTTATACGTTTATAATTGATTATATAAAATATTGCCACTCCAGCAAGTGATAAATGAAAGAATGGTGCCATTCCACTTCGTTTAGGTTGTACATATTTCATTTGCCAACGCCACCATGATCTTGACAAAAGACCAGCGAAAGATTTTGGAGTCATGCTACGTCTTTGTAACCAAGAACCAATTTCAGAGAGTTTCAGATCCCCAAATGCAGTATCTTCTAAAATATTGATTAACCATTAATATTCTTTAAAAAAATAATTGAAATTAAATATAATTATGAAATTATTCGTGTTTAACTTTTAATTAGAGGTATATAGATAGATATCATATATATTATAGTTAAAAATAGTATATTATTTTAAATAGAGTACTAGTATCAAAATTTATGCCTGCTGATGGTAATATATTAAATATAGAAAGTGAATGGTGATCCCAGAAAACTGCAAATGACCAGTAATATAATTCACGTTTTTCATAAATCTATACTAATTGTTTTTTGTTACATTTATCTTTTTTTTTTATAAGAGAATTAAATGAATTAACATGTGTTAATTTGTATTTTTCGACTTACTTGGTCCATAATAACGAGAAGGATCATAAGATCCATGTACAGCTGGATTATACTCTTTAGGATAGTCACCAAAACCCATTTTGAATGGGATTTATATAATTTTACTATAAAATTTCTTGTATAACTTTATTTTATTACTCTTCTTATTGATGTATAAAATTTGCTAGAAACCAGTTGAAAATTCTTATGTAACTAAACTAGTAACAATTTTTATTTCTAACCAAGATACGAATATATGATATATCATTCGTAACTTTAGTTAAAGATACTTTAGTTAATGATAGAGCTTAGAATACAGAGATGTAAGTTCATCCTCCATAAGGCGAACATAGAAATGTAATTTGAATTAATATAAAAACACAAGAAGAAATAAAAATTAAATTAAAAAAAAGTCCTCAAAATAATTAAATGTATATTTTTCCAAATATTTTTATAGTGTTTTAAAAATAATTAATTTATCCATAAATACTGAAGTCCAAAAAAAATTTTTTTTACAGAAATTTTATTTAATAAATTTTATGTAATTTTTCTCAATTACTTTTAAATCTAATTTTTAAATAAGAATTAAGGAATAATATAATTATTAAAACTATTTTGTGAAATAAATGTTACAGTTTTTAGATAATTGAAGAGATAGTTTATTCAAATGTCGTGACTAATCGCAGAATTATATTGTAAATAATTTAATATATAATATTAAACAAGTGTTAAGGGTTATAAGTGAATCCGTGACATTATTGCTATTTCGAAACAGATAAAAGTAATAATATTAAAATTAAATGGTAAGTTTTAAATTTTTAACGTGAAGAAATAAAATTGTGGATATTTGCGTGTTTAAATTATTTCAATAAGAAGTCATGCTGCTGGAACAACTCTACGATCAGGTATCACATTTATTTAAAAAATTATTAATATTGTATTTTCAAAGTTTTCAATAAAAAAAAATTTTTTCTAATCAAATCTATAAAATAAAATTAAATATAAAAGTATTACATTTTACTTTCTGCGCATGTATACAATTAGCGTCTCTCAAAGTAACTAGAAAGTAAGAACGTGAAATCATGCTTTTATTTACTGTGAATTTCCTCAAAGAAGGTACTAATTCTGAAACTAAAATAACTAAAAAATGAAATAATATTATAAATATTCTTTTCAAGGCACTGTAGGTAAGGTAAAAATTAGAAGTATTTTATACGCGGATAACATAGCTTTACTAGGTAAGAACGAAGTCAAATTAAGAGAACTATTAAGATTGATCAAAGAATTTTTAAAGAACAAAGTATTGGAGATAAATGTAGATAAAACGAAGATAATGAAATTAAAAAAAGTTAATAAAACAAGAAATAAAAATAATGAAATTTTTACATGGAACAATAAAAAAATAGAAATAGTTAAACAATATACATACCTAGGATACGTAATTTCGAATAATAATGAAGATATATTACATAAAAAAAATATAGTGAAAAAAGAAAATTTTGTGATAAGTCATTTATGGAGCATCGGCAAAAAGTACTTTAAGGACGATTTTAAAATGAGAATGAAAATATTTGATGCAGTGATAGAAAGTGTATTGCTTTACGGTGCGGAGTATGGAGCTGGGAAGGATGCAAAGAAATCGAAAGAGTGCAGAAAAAATACATCAAATGATGTTTGGGGCTAAATAAAAGCACACCAGATAGTGTGTCAATGTTAGAAACGAATAGAGTTAAAATCGAATCGAAGGCGGCCAAAAGAGCAATGAGATACGAAAGTAAATTCTTGAACAGTGAAGGTAATAATATTGTAAAAGAATGCATAAATTATAGGATTGAAGAAGGAAGACGCATGGAAAACTGTAAAATAAGAAATAAAAAAGAAAAAAAACTGACAGTATTGAGATTAAAATTTTTAAATGATATTGGATGGTCGGGGATAATATGGAAAGAAAAATCTATGAATATGGAAAATTTTATAGAAGAGGCAATAGAAATACGGAATGGTCAAAATAAACAAAGATGGATTAGCCACAGAGAAGGTTCTAAGAACACAAAATAAATAAAGAATATCATTTTAAAGAATATAGAAAAAGGAGGTTGTATTTATGAAAAAAGAAATAAGGAGTAAATAAATTCAGGAGTAAAAATGTTGGCAAGATTCAGGATTGGCAATGAAAACTATGTAAACAATTATTGGTTGAATGAAAAAAATAAAAGTTATATAGCATGTGGAAAAGAAGGAGAATCATTAAAACATATTTTTGAAGATTGTATGGTTTTAGGGATAAAAGAAATGAACTGGGAAGAATGCTTCAAATATAATAAAAAAGATGTGAGCAGATTATATAAAATACATTGGAAGAGAACAAGATTGAAGAAAGAGAGAGAAGGAAACACAGAAGAAATAGTATAAAGAGCATAAATTTAATAATTTAAAATATAAGTATAAAATATAAGAAATTTAAAATGTAAAAATATTGTATTAAAGATAGTATGTTAAATGATAAAATGTACAATTTAGAGATATAAAAAATTATATATGTATTACAATGTAAATATTTATATAACAAAATTTTTGTTCAATAAACTATTACTATTTAATATTCTTTTCAATTATTCAATTTAAAAGTAGATCCACATACTGTTATAATTTAATTTTTTTTTAAAGAGCTTTAGCAATTTACAAAAAATTTTAGTTCAATTTTAAATATATTTATTTATGAATTGACCTATCACAAAAAATTTTATAGAAAACATCGTAATTCTAAAAAAAAGATATCAATGTTTTAAAAAATTTTCAATAATCAAAATTAGAAAGTTATTTTGGTATACTGCACATGAAACAAAATAAAAATAAATTTCAAATTATAAATAAATAATAATATTTGTTTAAAATTAATTTATAAATAAACCATTGATTAATAAGTTTAGTTATCTTATGTAAATGTACAGAAAAATATATATATATATATATATTTTGCTTAATAAAACACTGAATATATATTATATAAAAAAATATATAAAAAATAAATTTGATTATAATTATAATTATTTATATAAAAAATTAATTTACTTATACGGTGGTATCTGTTTGTATTACAATTAGTAATTTTATTTTTTTTGTGAAAGATTTAATTAATTATAATTGTGAATTACAATTCTGTATCCAAAGCTGATATTTTAAAAATAGTACCTAACAATAAGAGTTGAAAAATAAATAGAACACTTATAGTCTACACAAAAAGGAGTAGAAATTATTTCGTTTTTAAAAATATTAAAACCATTTAATACATGGATCAGCTTTTAAGATATTGAATAATTGGAATATTGTCAGTTTTCTTAAATATCAAATAATAAAGAAAAATAAGAGAAAATAATTTATTTTTTAATTTTCCGTGTTTATAAATTATTAACTTCTTGAAGGAAATTTTGAATGGTAATTGTCAATTATATACAAAAGTATTAGTGTAGTTACTGTTTCCTTTTACAGAACAGTAATTACGAGCACGAGTAAAAAGAATAACCTTAAAATATCATTTGATAATCGTTATTTTTTCGATTTTTATTTTCATTTATTATTCAAATGCAATGAAAATAAGTTTTATAGATTTTATAACATAAAGTTATTTGATAATTTCACAAATTACATAAATTTTTGTATAACTTTTTATGTAATAGTTATAAAATAAATAGCATTTGAAGAACCCCATTTTTATAAAATAATTAAATCTAACTATATTTAATTATATTATTTATATATAATTATACTGTTAATTATATTATGGTATGCCTTATAAATATTAAAAATTTTGAATACTTAAATTTGTTTATAATATTTTTATAACACATCTTTTGCCCCTGCATATGTTAAAATATGTTTCATCACACTTTCGTGAACATGTTCAGAAGTATTATAATTAATACTATACTGTAATGAACATATATATATATATATATATATATATTCATTAATATATATACAGGATATGTTTTTGCAATTTTTGGGTAGTAATTAATAATTGTAAATTTAATAAGAAAATTAATATTTAAAAAAATTATAATGTAATTTTAAGAATATTCTACAATTTGCGCGAATACAGAAATCGAACGATTTCCAGCGAGCGTTTTCTTATATATATATTTCTTAATGTTGATATACCCATATATAATTAATGTATAGAATTATAATTAAAAATTTTGAATAAAAATCACTTCTATAAGACATCTATTAATCTATTATCTTAAATTTTTAAATATTTAGTATATACAATCCTCCTATTAAATTTAACGTTTATTCTTTATTAATACTATATAACTGCAATAAAACAATATTTGTTCTTTCACATATATTAGAATTATTTAAATTATATTTGCCAACACAAGTTGTTTGTTTATAATTTAGATTGTATTTTTTAATTTGAAACTATATTATGCTTATTCTTATGCTAAAAATAAATAAATCGAGATAATTATAGATATAAATTTTTCATTTTTAACAAAAATTATTTAACATAATAAAGTTCTGACTTTGCGATAAAAAAGTGAATAAAAATGAATCGCTTTATGCCTCAATTGATAGAATATTGATCATGAAATATTGACTGAAACATTATAAAAATGCGCCTTTAATAACATTACCTTTAGTGCTTTTGTTATTACGAATTTTCCAATTTGTGGTATTATCAAAGATGAACCTATTATATATACTTGTGCATTCATAATTTATGGTTAAAACATTACGTGTTTATAGAAAAATGACAACTTTATCTACGATTCCACTTGTTACCCGGCTGTCTAGTAGAGTCATCAGAATTCTAGGATGTAATCCTGGACCAATGACATTGCAAGGCACAAATACTTATCTTGTTGGCACTGGAGTCAAGTATGTAGATGTTTCAAGATTCTCTTAATTTAAAAAATCTATTTGATGAATAAATTTTTTATACCAGTTGTTTGTATTCAGTGTCTTATTTGATCTTATTTAAAGAATGTCTACTTTAATATTGGACATAGGACTAGGTTATATTGTTACAGTTAATATTTTGCAGGTTTTTTTGTACAAATGAATTTTTTTACTTTATTCGGTTATTTTTTCATTAATAGGTATAATAAAACTATTTAAGTATATTGAATGATCTCTTAATTAAATTTGTTTGAAATTTCTGTTTATTATTTAAAAATTTGCAGTTAACTTTCCATCTTTAATTTAAAATATAATTATTCTGTAATATATTTTAAAATTATCACACAGATTTTTACTTTTTATTTTGAAATATGGAAAATATTTTATTTAAGAATATATTATAATCTAAAAAATGAATTGATCTATTGACACAAAATTGGTAAATAAAAATGTAATAAATATTAAAATATGAAAACAATTGAAATATTCTTTTTATGATTTTTTCAAAGTATAAATTATAAAATGTGCCATTTAAAATACGCATTCATACATTATTAATTAAAGAACATATTAAAATAAATTTATTTTTTCATGTAAATGTTTATTTTTTCCATTTAAAATAATCAATTATGAGTAATTGTATGAATAATTATTTTATTACTAATAAAAAAAATAATTAAATATCTTCAACAGTAAATTAAGATTTTTCATTGTAAATATAAAAGATTTTATTGTTGCAAAATCAAATATAAATTAGTTTATAATTTTTTCTGAAATCAATTTAGTTATTCATGAATTATATAGATTATGAAACAGAAATATTTTTAAGAAAAATATATTAATTTGTACTTTCTTTTTTAAAAATATTTATAGAAAATTAATGTTAAATTATGTTTTACTATGACTTCTATTTTATGAATTAAAAATGATACTATAATAAAATATACTTAATATTTCTTAATTATTGTACAGAAGAATATTAATCGACTCTGGGGACTCTGACACTGCCACACAGTATACAACTCATCTTAAAGAGGTACTCATTGAAGAGAATGCTACAATTGAACATTTGATAATAACACATTGGCATCATGATCATATAGGTGGAGTATCAGCTATACAAAATATACTGAAGTCAAAAAATTTGAATTCGAAGTTATCAATGGTTTGGAAATTTCCTCGATCAAATGACGATTCAAATGGTGTAGATGAAGAAAAATATCTGGGCACTTGGAATATTCTAATTGTAAAAATTATTCTATTCAATTATATAGTTTTATTTTTAATTTTTAATTTTTTCTCAATATTGAAATAACAATAGGTATCATGATATTAAATTGATTTGAAATATTTAAATAGTATTGATTGGATCATATTCAATACTAAAAATTATTTAATCATAAAATTCTACTTTTTCTAATGATTTTTAGATAATTATATAATACACTTTAGAGATTTTAAGTTAAATCATACTTAAAATTGAAAATATTAAAAAGTTTATCAATTCAATGTTAATTTAATATTTTAGTAGATTAACAAAATAATTTATTTCTTCTCTTTATAATTTTTAATTTTATTATGATTTGCTATCTTTATATCAAGTTAGTTTATGTAGTTAGAAATATAAAAATTAATACTTATTCAAAATAAATATATTTTTCATATTAATTGACAATATTCATATATTTTTTTATCCATTGCTTATTAAATATATTAAAACAAATATTAAACAAGATTTTATAAAGAAAAAAAATTCTATCAAATTATTTTATATTAAACTTAAAATATATTTTTCATAAAAATATTCATTTATTAAATATTAAAACAAATATAGTAAAATTAGTTAAATTTTTTTACTTGAATTTAAATTAGTAATACTTAACATAAAGTAATACAAAGCTGTATAAAATTATAACATCTATTGTTATTTATATTATTATTAACATTTATTTGCAACAAAAACATTACAGATTTCAAGTTAACTAGATTACTTTCAAATTTATTATTTTATTATTTAAAGGATGAGCAAAAAATTGAAGTTGAAGGAGCACATTTAAAAATAAAATACACACCAGGTCATACAACAGATCACATTTGCCTTATGTTGGAAGAAGAACGCGCGATTTTTAGTGGTGACTGCATTCTTGGTGAAACTACAGCTGTTTTCGAAGATCTGCATGACTACATGATATCACTAAAAAAAATTCTCAATGAAAACTCTAAATTAATATATCCAGGACATGGGCCTATTGTCAAAGATCCTAATGTAAAGATACAAGCATATATTGAACATCGAATTATGAGAGAAAATCAAATTGTAAATTTCCTTGAGAGTAGGAAAGGTCAAAAATACAATGTTATGGACATTGTTCAGTCTATGTATGCGGTATGTTATTAATTTTTTTATAGCATCTATAATTGGAGTGTAATCATCTAATTTTTAATTCGCATAAAAAAATTAAAAAAAAACTATTTTTATGTTAATATACATTTTGTATCATACTTAAAAAAAATTATTTATTTAATTAATAATTAAAAATCTTATTTATTTAATTTTGCAAATTATTATAATTACGTAATTTTCTA
Source organism: Platyscapa corneri (assembly GCA_018907185.1). NCBI lineage: Eukaryota > Metazoa > Arthropoda > Insecta > Hymenoptera > Agaonidae > Platyscapa > Platyscapa corneri. The sequence goes on from JACCHW010000033.1 coordinate 3,240,257, forward strand.
TTATTACATTAATGGTTGATTATTAGAAATGCCCAAATTTTCGTATTTTTTAAGGGAAAAAATTAAAATAAAATATTTTTTTATTTTTATATTAATATAAATTTTAATAATTTTTTATAATAAATTTAAAGTAACTAACATATTTAAATAAAAGTAATGATATAAATAAATTTTTATTATTTTCATGTATTTATGATTATATTACATATAAGATATAAAATTATTATCAATTATTAAAAGATTAATTTTCAGAATTTTTATTTTTAAATTAATTTGAGGTTATTGAATGTAGAATTGGTTCTGAACTTAAAATCTAATGAGCCTGATTAGCTTTTATAAATTTAATGACTGTTAAAAAATATCTATTATTCTTTTAAATGTATATTGCTATTTGTAATAAGATTTAAACTATACTTTATTTTTATTTCAATAGTTATTTAATAAAATATCTGTACATTTTCAAATGATACTAAAACATTTTATAAATATTTTGCAACATTTTTTTTATAAAGAAAACTAATCTGTTTTTATTTTTGTAGGATACGCCGAGGAATCTTTGGTTACCAGCCGCATCAAATGTAACACAGCATTTAAAAAAGCTTTTGAAAGAACATCGAGTTATTTATGAAAATGATAAATGGTCAATAGTTGAATAATTTTGTTTATTCAAAGTATAAAGCAAAAATCTGTAATATTTTGTAATCTTTGTAAATTAAATTAAAAATAATTTTAAGTATTCTAAATAAAAAAATGTGTTGCGTGAAGTATTTTTTAAAAATTCATTAAAAATTTAATTTTATGAATTTCTACTTGTTTTATAAAAATTTGTTACATATAATGTAAAAATAAAATCATTATTTGGGTCTTATGATTATCTTACAAAATGAAACTTAACAAAACAAATTTTAAAAAACGTACAATAATGTTATTAAAAAAAAAACAAATGAAAAAGTAAAAGCTATAACGTCGATACATGAATTTTTGAATTAAATGTTTTAAAACATTTATTTATCCTAGCAGTATCAACGAAATACAGACATAATAGATTTTTTGATTATTTTGAACAATTGGCTGTCAATATTACAATGTTTCAAGTTTTAAACAACTATACGAAATATATATTTCTAGCACAAGAAAAAATTAATAATAATTCAACGACGTATGCTTAAGAATGTAATCGTCGGGTCTTTCAAATAAAGCATTTATGTTAATTTTTTATAGTGATACCTGAATTTAAAATTTATTTTTTAAAAACGGAAATGAAAATTTTCATATTATGTAACTTTATTTAAACTTTATATGAAATAAATATAAGAAATACTTATTTGTATATTAAACTATATATAATGAATACAAAATATACGTCCAAGTCTATTTTAACTTGAAAATAAAAAGATAAGTTTTTGCAGTAACAGACCTTTCGATTAATATCTTTAGCAAAGCTTAGTTCTAATATACAGTACAAAACAATTAACATGTTTAACACAGCTTCTTATATCTTTGAAGAAATAATTACATGGCATCATAAAATGTCTATTAGGCTCACTTTCAACACTTTTATATTGGCTATTTTTATTTTTAATTTTCATGTGGTACATCAGATTTAGATGAATATTTGGAAATAAATGAAGATGTGTACTTATATAGTTACAACATGAGCTACACACATTATATATTTCCTAAATACACAAAAATAGAAATTTACACACGTATTACTTTCTTTCTCTTTGGGCAAACGTAATATATATATACACATACATACATATATTTATACAACAGGGTTAATTGTGTATATAACTTGCTTTTGTATTATATTTCATATATAGAATATATTTTCAACTGCATCATAATGATATTTTTATAATATAATCTCTGTAATTTATTTTTTTAATATGCATGTGTGTATGTATATATTTATTTATAATCATTGATAGTATTAGCACATAATCACATTAAAGAAGGGGGAGCTTATCATTTTGTCAGTCACCCTTTTTTCTTTATATCTCATAAACATTTTCCTTATAGCATTCATACACATACACATATATGTAGGCAAGTACACATTCAAATACTATCGCACACATGCTTTCTTGTATTTTTATTTTAGTACTAGTCAACTATCAACTTCATTGATCATCACAATTAAAACAAACAAAAATCTTTATATACTAATAATGAACAAGTTATGCTTTATAATATAGAAAGAAAAAAAACGAATAGTTATACAATATGATTCACTTTGTGCAATGGAATCAATTGTAAATAGTAAAGGCATCTCATTAGTTTTGTAGATATAATCCAATAATTATAAATGAGCTTATAATTAACTCGTTACTAATAACTTTTAACAAATAAATGGCGATGTTTTGCTAAATCTTTCTGAATATATATTTATAATTCCTCATTTTGAACATTTCTCGTGTTATTATTTTTAAACATTCATTCATATAATAATATAATCATTCATTCACGAAACTCGCATGTATGTTATTATACGATAGTTACGTTTTGGTCGAGATTTTGAAAGGCACCTTTTGTCAGTTATTTCACAATGAAATAAGAAGATGAATCGATGATTTTCTTAACATTTATATCAATTACAAAAATAGAATACAATTATCGAAAGAATTAATTTTAATACATATTAAAAAAAATATTTATTTCTACGTATCGCCCTGATTAGTCCCATCTCATCTAATTTCAATTTTTTTTTTAACTTTCTTATAAATGAAAAAATATTCCTAAAAACTTATTTCAATGTATTGACATTAAGTCTTACATAAAGTTTTATGTCATTTGACGTCTTTAATTGTCTGTACATAATTGTCTTAACGCAAAGAAGTACAGTAATGAATCTCAGTCTTCTTTTTATTATTTAGAATAGATTTATTCTACGCTATAACAATAATATTTAAATGATGTATATAACAATACTTTAAAATAATAATTCACATAGCTATTAAAAATTTGAAAATGTAATTTTTTATTCAAACAAGTTTTTTTGTGTAAATATTTATTTTTATTCTCAAAATTAATGGAAGAATAAATTTTTATTGATAACAAAATAAGGTTACTTAAAAAATAGTATTCAAAATAATACTTTAGTTTATTTAGTATATAATTATTTTGTTGAAAATTCATTACAAAATTATTTTAATGCAGCAATAACCCATTCATTGATGTTTATTAATAAAATAGAAATATTTTATTGATTGTTTGAGTACATAAATCACTGAAATTTTTTTCTTATCCATAATAAAAAGAAAATTATCATTGAAAACTGAATTAAAAAATTTAATAGCTAGTAAATAAAATAGTAAATACTCTATTATTTTAAGAAATAAATACAACAATTTATATAGAATAACTAATAAAACATAGTGTTTACAATTACTAATTTGTAATTTTTTTATTTACAATATTTATAAACGATCATTTACTGCCAACTGATATTATCAGTAGATTTCTCATTTAATTTTCTTTTATTTTATATCATTAAAAGTATTAATTAATTTCTATATTGTTAATTTAAAAAAAAACTGAGTTTCATCTCTGTACCTCCTCTTTCAATGACAGACTAATTTACATACAAAAATTGTGTGTTCGTGTGTTTATGTCGCAGGTCTATTCCGTACGTGTATATTTTTCGGTATCCACATGAGAGTAAATTAATGTGTTGCGCGCGCTTGCAAAACCGTTAATACAACACTTAACAACAAATCATAGTAAAATTTTTTTAACAAAAAATTTCTTCTTAATAGCAACAGCGATGATTATGAACACATTACATTAGAAATCCGTTTTGCGGATCAAAGCAGCTTGCATCAATGTAGCTAAGAAGTTCGTGATCCGTCATTAGATCTTGCGTTATTAAGCCATTAGTTGTCGTTTCTGTTTTACGTACTCCTTCAGTACTCGTCTGTTGCACTTGCTGCTGTGGTTCATTGTTTTGTTGCATAGGTGTTTGTTGATTAACCACCGATGTTCTATTATTTGCAGTTTGCATTGTTATCGGGCCAGTTGATGGAGACTTACTTGTTACTTGTTCCACGATGGTTTGTTGCGCGACCGGCGATTTCGGTAAGATACCTTCCATAGCACTGTTCATCAATTGTGCGCTCTAAAAGTAAAAATATAATATTTAGATTGCGAGCGTTTTAATGTTTCGTAATTATAAGTTTAAATATTATTCATATAGATTATTAATAAAGAGGAGTTAATAATAAGTAAAATTTTTTTGATAGATGACGAGTAATTAAAAACTTTTTATATAATATTAATACTAATTTTTTATTTCTTCACATAGTAGGTATTTTAATTAAATTTAAATATTAATAAAAAATAAATCAAAATTGAACAATTTAAATTGAATTTTTTAATATAAAATAAAAAATTTACTTTTCTATAAATTAAACAACTGGTAGCTTTATGACCCATAATCAGGAGTTCCAAAGAGCGTCTTATTTTGTATGATTAAAGGATTTACAAACAGAAGGATGTGGTGAAGGTATAATAAATTACTTATTTAACTAGCTGACATCGAGAAAGCAAAAAATTAACAGTCAGTTAAATTTTGTACTTTGAAGCATTTGTATCATTTATCTTATGTTTTATATTATTTTTAGTTATTTTAGACCTATTTGAATTAAAAAATTTGAAGTATAATTTTAATTATATACAAATAATAAATTTACATATTAATTATAAAGTTATGAAACAATAATTTTATATAATTAACTGAACATCATTATTAACTTATAATGAATTATAAGAATATTGAAATAAAATAATTCCATTACATAGTCTTATTGATTTTAGTTTTAAAAATTAATTTTTTTTAATTGAATAAATTTATGTAAAATAGAAAATATTTAAATTACTAATACATTTTTTATTTATTAATACTAATATATAAATGATAAAATATTTATATTAAAAAAAGTTTATATTAGCAAACCAAGTTTTATATTTAGGTATTTTAAAAGTATTTCAATCTAAGAATAAAGTAGTATTTTTTGTAAAAGTCAAAGATTATATTAAATCAATTACGAATTATTTAAAGTAATTCACCTGAGTTGCGACACTATTCAAAATATTTTTTGTAGCTATAATGGCGTGAGCTGTTGTTGTTGTAATTGGCCTGTTATTGATAATGTCCTGGGTAGCATTTGTGATAACATTATTAATAGCTTGTTCAGCTGCGGTAGTAAGTCTTTGTTGGCTCGGTTCCTGGGCAGCTCCACTAGCTAAAGCAGAGCTTGCTTCTGCGACAAAGCCTGCTGGTTGATTGAGCATAGAGCCTATATCTTGTTGAACCGCTTGTTGCATAGCTTGAGCAGCTTGAGCTTGCTGTACAGCTTGTTGTACAGCTTGTACCTGTTGAACCACTTCGTGAGTAGCTTGTTGCACTGCTTGTTGGACGACCTCCTGTGTGGCTTGTTGTACCGCCTGTTGAACTGCTGGAGCTGCTGGTGCTTGTTGAACTGCTTGAACTTTTTGAACAGCCTGTTGGACTACTTGTGCATGCTGAACAACTTGATGAACAACTTGTTGTTGGGCTTGTTGTACAGCTTGGACAGCTTGTTGTTGAGCTTGTGCTACAACCTGGAAATAAGAATTTCAAAAGGTTAAACCTATTAAAAAAAAAATTTAACATTTGAATAAAATAAAATATTTTTATTATTATAAATAATAAACAAAGAATTAAATAATTTTCTCGAAATTTTAGTTAAACTTATTTTAAACTTGTTTATTGAAATATAATATGCATATTTTATAGATAAAATTAATTTTCTCTAATTATAACAAATATTATTTATTAATATATATTAAAATTCTAATTTATTTTTCTTTTAATATATGACTTTGTTAATAAGAAAGTAAACATTTTACATTGTTTAATACACATAAAGAAAGGAAATGCATATAAAGTCTTTAAGTATACCTGTTCAACTTGTTGTTGAGCTTGAGCAACAACTTGTTCAACCTGTTGTACCTGTTGCTGCATGGCAACTGGGTCCTGTTGGGCAAGTGCTTGGATTGCTGTAGCAACACTCGGCATAACTTCACTTGTTACTTGTAAGGGATTATGTGAGCTAACATTAACGCTTGAATTAACACTGGCAACAACAGCAGCAGCAGCTGCACTTGCGATCGGTGACTCCTGGATGGTTGGCATTAATGCAGCGTTTAAAGATTTAAGTAAACTATCATCTGGTGTACCCTCTTGAACTTGAACTGATACAGTAGGCACGGCAGTACTACCATCAACACTATATAATAAGAATATTAATTTCATAAAAATTAAATAAAATTTTTTCCAAACAATAAAATTATTGGCTGAGCATAATACACATTTAATAAATTAAATTAATAGATTAGAAGTATTTATCTAATTTTTTATAAATGATTCATTATAGATGATTCGAGTGATTTATTTGACACAAGTGTTGTAATTATAAAAATTTATAATAAAGAACAATTTATTAATTGTAATTAATTTTATACAATTAAAATATATTTCAAATAAAAAAAAAAATATAAACCGATGTGATCGATCGTTTAACTTATGTATTATAGTAATTTTTTAGTTAATTTTAATTTTTATTTAAAATTTAATACAAAATAAAGCATTTTTATTTACAAGAACTAATATAAGACCAAATATCTGTAAAACACTATTATTCTACAAATTTGAATAATGAAAATATTGTAAGTATATAAACATTATTAGATACAAAAAATTAAGATGAAGTTTATGTTTGTATAGAATTCTATTTACTTATACACACTTTAATGGAGATACATTCGTTGTAGGCATAAGAGCTTCCAATAGCATCGTCTTTACGGGAATCGGTGGGCTTGTCCTAGTGGTTTGTTGGGGACTGTTGATTGAATCGTGTTCCACAACTGATGTCACATGGTTGATTATTGTACTTGGGCTGGAGTTTGCAGGTCTAAGAGGTGAAACCATTTGGTGAGAATCAACAGCAGAATTAACTAATTCGTCAAGAGGTACTGTTGTTCTGGTTGTTAGCAGATTTGGTGTTTGCTGTTGGCTACTTGCTATAATTGAAGCTCGTACGAAATTTGCTTCCTGAAATATAGAATGTGTTTTATTAGCACAAGTAACATTTTATTATTCAATTTATGTTGGTATATATGTGTAAATATTCAAATTTTTTATTATTTTTATATACCTGGACATCAGTCTTCTTTGTCACTGTTGACTCAATTTGATTTAAATATTTTTCAATGCTATGACCACTTTGGGCAGGTAATGGCTGATCAGCGGGAGTTGCAGCAAAACTACCTAAATTGCCGTTACCAATGCCATTAAATTCGGACTGATGATGCTTCATCCGTAAATCTACAACGCCTGGACTTTGCATGTTGCCAGAAATACTTGCTTCATTTGCCATAATAGGACTAGCATCTTTATTAATATGATGGGGACTTAAAACTTTTACCTGAAAATTGATTTTGAATTTATAATACAGAAATATTTTATTAAATTATACAAGATCAATAAGTGATTTCCACTTTGTACTCTAACATATTAATGTTGTTATATTAAAAAATTTTGATATTATGTAATTGAATTGATCAAAATTATTACTTAAACAACATCAACAAAGGAATACAAATGAACTTTTTTTTCTTTCAATATCTTTTTATCGTATATAAAGATTAATTATGTTAATTTTTTCTCTATGTAGTTTATTATTTAAAAAATTTGAACCAGTTAACATTTTTTAATGGAGACAGATAATTTAATAAGAACTTTTCACATATTGTTATTTAAAAAACAAATGATTTTTTATTAATATTTTAAACATTTCATCACTTTTCAGTAATTTTAATTTCTGCAATTTTCTTCATTTCATTCGGTAATTTCATTTCATCCCTTTTTTGTTCTACTTAAATAAAAATGATATCTAAAAGTAAAAAAAATATTAATTTATAAAAAATAGAATAAAGTTATTTATTAATTTTAGTTCAAATGTCTATGTTCAAATGTCATTCAAATGTCCACTCAAAAAGTATGTATAAAAAGAAGCATAAAATTGTATAGTTATCGTTTTAGATTTTGAATTTGAACCAAAACTAAAGTTTTTATACAAATAAACTTCCATTTTATTAACTAATAAAATTTTATTACATTGTTTAAAATTGGTATTTTTATTTTAAAATTGTGAAAATTCTATTTCATATTTAATTTATTCTATATATTACATAAATTTTAGTTTATGTTTTTTAACATAGAAGTAAAACAAATTTTAATTCACCTGCGATTGGTCATGCAGTGCTCTGAAAGTCGACTGTTGTGACACAATGCTCAATGGATGTTGATTTCGTATTAGATCAACAACACCCAATAATGCCTCTTGTACTGGTGAACCATTAGACGGTACAGTACTCCTGATAAGATTACTCTGAGAGGAATCTCTGGAGTTATCATTCATCAGTTGATTTAAAGAAGGGCCGACAGATGTGGTGTGTGGTGTACTCGTTATCCCGGATATGCTATTATCTCCCATAAGGCTACTTTCACTATTTTCATCAAGTACCTCCGTTTTCAGGTTATCAGGAAGAATTAGCTGTAGACTTGAGGAGGACCTCCGTGTTATGAGAGGGTTAGCTACCATATTTGAAGGTGGTGGCATCATGACATCGGCTGGGGTGCTCTGATTGTTGGACGGTTGCGAACTCCACATCATCACTGGAGTTACGGGAGCTGAACCAGTTGCTGGTGGTGGACTTGGATCATTCTTCAGAATTTCTGGATTAACAGATGTTGTGGAACCGGAGCTGGATGTCTGGATCGATCCGAGAAAATTAGCTGTAGTCGTGGCTGCTTGTGGAAGCAGACCTAAAACATAAGAACAATCCAAAACGTAAATAAAATATTATTATAGAAAATTATTATTTTTACTAATAGAATTTAGAATTTAATTGATAAGCAATGGTGAGTGAATAATTTGTAATGAACAGTTAATATTAATCAATAATTATAATGATTATAATAGATTGTTTATTGAAATAATTGAATATTCATAAAGAAAATTTTGAAACTTGAATCTGAATAGTCTAGTTTACAACTATAGCATTATAAAACGTATTTTTGACATAGCTATTTTTTAACACAAATTCATATTCAATTAAAGAATGAGGTTTTTGAAATAGAGACAGTTTTTCAAGTATATATCAATGTAACAGTAATCATTGCTCTCATTAGTTTATTAAGAAGTTAAAGCATAATATTAATTATTCAACTTATTGTCCTATAGGATATGAGTTAAAGAAATGTAGCATCGATATATAAAGTAGTTGACAATATATTTCTGATAATTAAACTTAGCTGAAGCTTTTCATACATTAATGATTGGTTTCTTACTTTTACTATAATTAGTTGAATAAAATCTAATATAACGGAATGTAACACCAGAGGTTAGTCGGGCACCAACAAGTATCAAAAATCACTCGACAGCATGTTATCGATAATCATTACATGTACAAGTATTATAATTTGATTTTTCATAGCTACTTATAATGAAAAATAACAAATTGCTTCGTCCAAATATGCAAATTTCTCATCTTTTTAATGTCCATGATATTATTGATTTATTTCAAATAATATAATCACCAATATTCGAATATCATTATCAAAACAAGTTATAAAAATTGCAGCATATTCTTAATGAAGCATATTGCTATTTTCGAAGACATAATATCATTTAAATTTGAGTATATAACGATTGAGCCATCAGATTATTTTTTGATTTATAACTAAATCTTTATGAAAACATAAAAAAAATTTTTAATTTAAAAAAAATCATAAAAATATTTTTGACATTGTAAAAGACTGTTTTAATAGTAATAGATCACATGTAACCGCCTTTAATTAATCAATGGTCTGTAATATTATTTCGTAATTAAAGCTAGATTATTATATTCCATTAAAATATTATAAGAATGTAAAAATAAAAACAGGTAGTCCTACTTAAACGTTATATTAATTTTTAACATAAAAAACTAATTAATTTTCATACTCAGATAAAAATTATCTTACAATTTATGCGCATAAGCAAATTTATATAATATTTATAGAAGCAATAAAACAAGCTTACTTATAGAATTTAACTTTAATAATTAAAATATATTTAAAGTTTTATAAGCAGTCTCATAAATTAATAAACCTATAAAATAAAAATTTTATAAAATTCACAACAAAAATTACTAAAAAAATAAAACAGTGTATTTAAATTAATTTCATATCAAGCAAAGATTTATATAAAATAGTCAGTAAAAATTATAAACTTACCATTTGATGTAACGCTTCCAGATACTACATGAGTTGTGGATGATAATTTTGAAGCTAAAACAGTTTCTGTATTAGATGTAACTAGAGTTCCAGATGCACTATCCAATTTACCGACGGAGGGTGCTGGTGCAGTCGAAGCAGCCGTATAAAGAAAGGAATGAGGCTCACTTGTCTTCCCAGAAGATACAGCGTATAGTTTAATGCTTATAGTTTCAGAGGTAGCAAGATCTTGTCGTCTGTATGCTGGTACCACACAAACGAGATGTGTTTGTTGTAGGAACTCTTTGTCGGGCAAAACTGTATATTCCCAATGAGGTTCAAGCGATGAACTGAGATTATCACTATCGAGTTGGAAGACAACACGCGTATCCTTAAGGAAATTCTTCCCAAGAATAAATAGCTCGAGGCCACCAGTGCATGGGCAAGATGTCAAAGATTTTTTGCAGATTTCAGGTATACCTGGTGGTTGAGCTGCAAAAATATTTATCTTTATGTATATAAATTAATCCAGTAATGGATGAATATTTAAATTGAATATTGAAGTAGAATAGATTAAAACAGAATAAAATACCAGTATATAATTTTATTGTTATATATGATTTGTTGGGCTTTCACATTTTACACCAATAAATATCGTGATGGCTAAATATATATCAACTTTAATATAATATACAAAATATTTTGTGCTATTTGAAAATAGTTATTAATGTTTCACTAAATAGTTTTTGTAAGTTTTTAAAAGTGTATAAATAAAATGATAAATTATATACAATTTATTGTTTTATACATTTTTGAAAAATCTATACAATATTAAAATAATAGATTATATTATATTAAATTAAAAAAATATAATTATTATTATAAATATACTAATAAAATAATTATTATACGTTATTATTTATGAATAAGATTGAAAATTTTTAATTATTATTTTGTTCTCTTTTATGATATACGTTTATTAAATTTAATTCAGTTTCATATTTGTTCTTTAATAAACATTTAGAACCTTAAAGCATTATAAATTCTAATCAATAAATCAATGTAATAAATATACAACTATCGGCAGAATTTACGAATTATAGATTTTGATTTATATAAAATTTAATCTATTAAATAGTTGTAAAAGAAAAATCACAATTTCAAGAAATGTTTAATTACAAATTTGACGAATGAATAATAAATAACTTGATATTTTGATAAACCTCGAACTTTTCACATTTATTAATTCTCTTATTAAGTATTACTTGTTTTAGAATTATTTATTGTACATAATTTTTTATTGAATATACAATTGAAATTATGTATATAAATCTACATTTTGACCCATCAAACAAAAAAAATCAATATTCACATTAATGTAATAAGTTCTTTTCAATAAAAAGATTTTTATACATTTTGCATTTAAATGAAATATGAATTTACTGCTTAAAATATAATAATATTTCAAAAAATTTGTCTTATGAATTTAGCTACTTAAATACTTGATTCATCAGTCATAAGTGAGTTTTATATATCAATAAGGTAATAGTGCACTGAATAAAAAAAAGAACAAAAAGATTTAATATTACTTACTGCATACAATAGGCTGTGAGCAGACCTGAAGTGTCTCATTTGTACCATCATCGTATGTAATTGTTGTACGAAAAACCATGCGACACCTCGTTGATTTTTTTTTACTGCGTCCCTGCAATATACCTGCCTCTTGGGGAAAGCGATGTTCCACATCCACATTGCGTTCTTTGAGTATCCCAACACAATCACATGTCACTAGCATATCCTTTGCCGGTTCCATATCAACCTCAATAACGATTGTTCCATCAACTTTACGCTCTACACAAGGTGTTGAATTTTTACCACTTACACGACATGCCTGATAGAACATGTGTGGAGCGACACGACCAAGGTCCGTACCGATAAACACCTAAACCAATTATTAGTGCTAACTTTTAATATAAGAACATAGTTTCAAAACAATGATTCTGACAATGTAATAACTAATGCTAGCTAATAAAATTAGTTTCATAATCTATGTAAAAATAATATATGAATAAATTATATTGTAGTAACCATCGACTTGGATATTTTAAGAAAAATATTGAACTCATAAAAAGCTCGTTATTATTACATATTATTATTAACAACATTAACATAAAATATTAATTTTATGCAATTAAAATTTAATTCAAAGTTTATTAAATCATTTAACGATTAATATCGATTGAGATTTTTTATATTAAAATTTATTAATTTTGTATTTATTGTTTTTTTAATTTTATTTTTGTTTTTCAATTTGTAAAAAATGACAATAAACAATATCAAGATATAATATTTTGATTACATTAAAATTACTTTTTTAATTTATTATTTTAGAACTTCGCAATGGTAAACTAAATAGTTAATTTATGAAGAATAGAAATCAACAAAAATTATTCATATTTAATTTACTGTAATAATAATAATAATAATAATAACAACAGCAGCAATAATCGTTTTTAAGTAATTAGTGATAAATTTCCTATTACAAAGTTGTTTAAAAAACTAGCAAAAGATGAGCTGTTATTATAAAAAGTGATTTAACTACACTGATTATAAAAATTTCTAAAAATTTTAACTTCATTATTTATCTCAAACCTGAAGGCTTGCTGGCTTATCGTAGCCAATTAAACGAACGATCGGAAATCCATTGCCAGTACGGTCTTTAACAGCTCCTCGGGAACCTTCTGTTTGATAACGTGCTCGATGTTGCTGCTCTGGTTGGCAAATTATCTGTAGCTGTGTTTTACCATTTCTCGATACACTAGCTGTAAACAAAATATTTTTATTTATCTTATAATTATTAGTAACAAGTATTTAAAAAATTCATATTTTCTATTATCTAAAATATAGTAAAAAGTGGATTTTTATTTATAAGAATAGAAAAAAGATTTTATAATTTAATCATCGGTATATTTTAAATAATTATATTGCGATCTTTTAAATAATTTATGATTTCGGTAGAAAAATCTGTAAAATCTGAAATTTTTTTGATTTAATAAAATATTTAGATTTGATTGTTTATGAGTTATTTTATTTTAATATTAAAAATGAGAATGAAAGATATTTTTTTGATAAAAGAATATACGGATCATACTTACAAAGTTGTGACGTTAAGGTGATCGGTCCTTGGTGTACCGGTGGCCGTTTGGCTAGTACACCGAGATGTGGTCGCGGTCTTGTCACTCCAATGACTCGACCTACAGATCCATTTACATTGTTAGTCGTCCTGGCAGTCCCCACGATCCCGTTTCTTGTTGAAATTTTCCCTTCACTTTGTGAACCCTGAACTACTTCCGGAAATGCAAAATTCGCATCTTCAGATTCAAGCTTTATATCCATCTTACGGCGTTTTGTATCGTCTTCACCGACTGCTCCGTTCCACGCCTATTTAATGGGATCAGGATATTGAATAATTACTTTTTATTTTAAGAACTTTAATATTTAAACTTTTAATTTTTATTACAATAATAAAATTATTAAAAATTAAATTGTTTATCAATATTGAAAACAAAATTGAATAATCATTCAATAACAGGGTGATAGAAATAGAGAAAAAAATGCTTATTTATGTGTACTTTAGATCGTATTCTTAAAGCGGTTAATAAATAGTTTTAAGTAAATTAAAAATATATTTTGTTCATAAAATTATGATTCAGAAAAATGTAATTTTTTAAATGTTTATATTAAAACCTATCTCTAAATTTGCTAGTGTAATTATAAGTGAATTAATATTTGTTCATTAAAAAAAAATATTAATATATTTATTATATAATATATTTATAAAAAATGGATTCTAACATTTTTATATAAAAAAAACTATTCAATAATCAGAACTTCGAAGTTATTAAAAATTAGATGATTTATTTATTTTCTAGATATTTTCTACATGATAATTTTTTTAATAACTTACAGTCAATCATTTGCATTGATTATTTTGACTGTCCTTTTGTATTTCACGACTAATGGAAAGTACAAGTTTAATTCAAAACTACTATTATGTAAAAATTTATTGAATTTTTTAAATGTGCTCATTATTGTAAAAAGGATTAGTTTTAGACGTTGTGAATGCAATTATTTTATGTGTTTATGACATTAATTGTTAAACATTTCAATTAGCTGATTATATGATAAGAAAAAAAGGACCGTTTAAAAATTATAATTTTAATTTTACGTTTTTATTTAATTTTTTTTTTATGAATTTAAATTTTATCAAAATTTTAGTTTCGACAAATTCGTGATTTATAAATATTTATCGGATTTTAATAAAGAAAAATTAAAGTTAAGACTAACGTTTCTTATAAAATTGTAGTTATTATATAAAGTCTGGAATAACTTAAATAATTTAAATATATAAGGGTAGAATTTTTGGTTTACGTTTTAATTAATTCAATGATATTTTTGTAAAATATTTACTTTTAAGTTAGTAATTATAAATTAATAAATTAAAAACGCATGAAATTTTACATTGTAGACTAATAAATTAAAAATTTGTATAGATCGACATATTTTTATTTATTTAAACTTATTTTAAATTTTTTGCTATTATAGCAAAAAATTTAGGATAGAAATAAACACAAATAAAAATATATTTAGCATATAATATTAATACGAAATATTACTATATAATTTCACAAATAATTTTGGTTTTCATACTTTATAATTATGGCAAAGTTCTAAAATAGTGTACAGCGAAATCGATCTAGATTATTTATCATTTTTGGAGAGCGAAAAATTTCCTTACATTGAAAGGAAGATAATTTAATAACATAATCAAATTTATAAACGTAAACGATATGAGTTCAACTACAATTCACTTCTCCAAAATAATGAGATGTATATTACAGATTTTTAGTTTAATACTTCTTAATAAGTATGGTAAAAATTAATTTTAATTAATAATTTTATTCGCACAAATTTTATTATAATACTCCTTTTTCATTTTATTAACAAAAGTGACTTTTCATGTATTAAATAAAATTTAATAAAAATATACAAAAGTATTTATAACTTTAAATGTACATTTAAACAAATAGGAATTATTCACTTTAAGATAAAACAATACATTCACACTTTTTTTTAGATGATTCATGAAATAATTTTAGATTTGTCATGGATTATAAAGTATTTTTCAAAATATTACACAATAAAAATTATTTTCAGCTGGAATATAAACTACATTTTAACACGAAACTTCTATTATATTTAAAGGAAAAAAATATATTCTTTTACATTTTTTAACATATATAAAATTCTAAATAATATTTTTAAAGATTACCTAGATTATATAAATTAAAAGAGCTGTCAAAAGTATATTTATTCAATGATAATTATTATTCCTAGTTGTCATAATGTAATTATAAATAAAAATGTCTTTATACCGAGATTGTCCAGTAATAAATAATAAAATATAAAAAAAATTAACTTACTAATTTATACAATATTAAAATTTTTTTAAATTATTGTTAGAATATGACGTATTTCATTTAACAAATTTATTTTACATATACAATATCTATATTGATATATTATATTAAATTATATAGTAAAAATGCGTCTTTAATTTTTCGCAAACTTTAATTATTGCTGTATTGTCTTTAATATATTCTAAACAAATTAGTATAATTAATTGATGCATATTTAAAATTAAAAACTTGAATCTGTCTCTGTACATTTATAAAAAAATTTTAGATACATAAAATGTTTTAGATATTTATTTTATTTCGTTTTTTATATGCAACTAATAGATAAAATAAATAAATAAAAACTTTTTATTAATATTTCTGTATTTAATAGAAGTTATGAAACAATTGTAAAAAGAATTGGTAAATTATTCATAAAAATCCATATAAAAAATTCAGCTAAGCGTGTTAAACAAAATTCATTTTATCATTCCAGTAATATTTATTTAAGCTTTAGATAATTTTACCTCTATGTTTAAACAGGAAGAGTCATCAATACACATACATAATTCAGTATTATTGTAATAAAGATTATCATTTTACATTATTATAATTTATAATTTGAAGTATAATACATAAAAATATATAACTTAAGATAAATATATCAGAATACGTTTAGGAATTTTAATTTTTTAAATAAATGAAAATTTTGAGTATTAAATTTGAAACGAATATACCTTATAAGTAATCTTAAAAAACATATTTTCATTATTATTTTCAGATAAATATCACATATATATGTAATTTTCCTGACATGTATAATTATTTTTTAGATACTTAAATTTGTAAAGAATTAAAATTTAAATACTTTTTTATATAAAAATTAATAAATAAATCACGATCATTTATGAGCAAAAGAGACAAAATTTTTGTAATTTATCCCTAATTATAGACTATCGTAGAAGAACTACAATTATAAAGATGTTTTGCAATGAGAAGTGTCATGAGAAGTGTGACTGCGTAAGTAGTGCCATTTGTTTGAAAATGTCAAATTATTTAAAACTCGAAAAATTAAAATAATACTGGTATTAATTTTCTTCTTTCTTTATTATTTAAATTAGAATATTTAATAAAATAAAAAAATCTTAGTGCATTGAGAATAGTTTTTTTATTCACAAAATAAAAAATTTTAATTTAATAAAAATCTAATGTTAAAAGCATAAATTTTTATTAATAATTAACATCAGTTTTATGAACGAAAACTGGTTTATTTTTTTTATTTGTGACAAAATTATATTTTTTTAATTGCTGCTATTTTATTAATTCATATTCTACAGAGTATATATTCTTTAGTAAGAGGATAAATATATATATTACGAAATCATTTTTGATTATGAATATTTTTGGTAGAAATAAGGTGTTTATACTTAAAACTTAAAAAACAATATTTGTAAATTACCCATAACTTTAGTATTTCGTAAGTGATTTATTTTATACTTAGTGTCATCTAAAAATACTACTAATTTCATACGAAAAATCTAATTTTTTTACATTATTATTAGGGGTATTCTTGTTATAAAAAATCCCTAATTTATAATATTTAAGGCATGTAGTAGTAGACGAGTAACAAGCAACAATTTTTGTATCTTTTGAGCGACAGTGGAATAAAAGTTTTTTATAAATAGATAAAATTAAATAAATTCTTCAGATTAAATATTTTTTTTTAATTTATAATCTTTAATTTTTCACATTAAAAAAATTTCTTTAGGTTATGATTAAATGCTAAAAGAAAAAATAAATACTGTTTACTTACAGCTGCTTTATTCAGATGCTGATGTTGACGTTCTTCAAATCCGAGACCAGAGTCGTTAGAATTGTCACAAAGGTCCTGTGTATTGCTCGTAGTGGATCTTGTACCGGTATGTTCATCCGAGTTCCGTAAACTACCTGTCGTACGATTCAACAATGATGACGTCAGAGGGATTCTTGTTTGGTTACGATGATGCGCACGTTGCGATTGTGACTGCTGATTCTGTTGTTGCTGTTGTTGACCAATTCTACTACGTGTGTTAGCTGTATGTGGAGGGTTATTTTGGGGCCGACTCGAGGCAGACGGTCCGTTATTAGTTAATCCGGTGCCGCTGCTATTCCTCAAGCTTGCCCCTATCACTGTTGAAGATGAAATACCTACTACCGTGCCTGTGCTAGTACCTGTTAAATGTATAAAAAATTATCATAAATAAAAATAATAGTATTTCCATAAATAATAATAAAAAGTAGTGTTTTATGCATAATCGAAGAATGTATATAAAGCCACCTATTTTCATGAATTTTCTTTAGTATTTTTAACAATGTGAAAGATTATACATTGCGAAAAATACATTAATATGCATTGTTTAAAAACGTAAAAGCTAAATACTTATACACAGATTTATGGATCACTATTATATTTTTTTTTATTATAATAATTTCAATAGTATTTCAAAACGTTATGATTACGAATGTCAATAATAGTAATATGAGTTTATACATATAGTTTTGAATTTTTGAGATATAATTTTATACGTGGAATATGGAATATTAAAATTAATTATAATAGTGAATTTAAATTAAGTTTTTTTTTACATTATTTAACCATGTACATAATATGTATAAATAATGGAAAAAAATATTTTGTGAAACTATTTGTAAAATGATGCAGAGTCGATTATTTGATTCTTTATGAAACTAATAAATATTTATTCCTAAAATTTGTGAAGTAAATCAATTAAAAATGATAATTTAATTTTTTAAGTAAGTAAACTTTAGTATTAGATGATAATGTGTGCAAGTCAGTTATTTTTATATAAAAACGTTTAAATATAAAAATTTATATTGGACTATCATTAAATTTTAACATCTGATTAACGGTTATATTAATATTGATTGATGTAATAGATATTCAATATCCTTGTCATATATAACAATATAAGCAAATTTATATACAAGTTGTATTTTATAATAGAAATTTTTTTTAATCTATAATTTATTTGACTACGACATTAAATATATTAGAATTAAATAAGGTTATCTAGTATTCAATACATTTTTGTATTACAAATTTTCAAAAACAGGCAGTAGTTGTTTGTTTTAGAATTATATTTATTTTATAATTATTTTATACTTCATGTATGATAGATTTTTAGTTTCTTTATTATTTTCTTTAAATAGTTATAAAATCTTAATTGTAATAAATAACTGGTATAAACTAAATAAATTGTGAAAACAACAATTCCAAAAATATTTCACGTTTACAAACAAAATATATGTACAAAATTTATAAAATATCTTTTTATAATGATAATAATAATTTTATAAAAATTCCCATAAAACATAATCTAAATAAATAATGAGTTAAAAATTTATTGCTTATATGTATATTTTAAAGCATTTTTTCTTTTAATTTAAAAAGAAAACAAATGTACAATAATTAATAATAAAATAAAATAATAATAATAATTGTGATGTATTATATAACATATAATTGCAAATAATACATAAAATTAAAATATAAAAATTTTACATAAACGAGGATGAAGTTGATATGTAAAATAAGATTAGATAATACAAAAATGAAGTAAGAGAAACGTTGTTTAACGAATATTCTGAATTTTATTACCTTAAAATAAACTTATTGAATCATTTAAGGTTGAAATATGTTACACTTTACAAAGAATTACGTAACTTTACATTGAATTATCTAAAGATAGCTATTCAGTTGGAGACTAGATTACAGTTGATACAATTTTTTGAAACCTATATACAGATGGCATCGGAAAACAGTATTCATTCCGATCATTATACAAAATCATCTTTCATTAAATCATCACTGGAATTTCATTACCTTCTTTACTATAGAACCCATTAAAAAATTTCAGATATTAGAAAACTTCTTTAAATACAATGTTTAAATATTAAGTTACTAAATTTATAATTAGTTAAATGAAAACCATACAGAAACAATATAGAATTTTTTAAATAATGATAAAAAAGATGAGAAAATTATAAAAAACAGCTCTACAAATGCTAATAGTAAGTTTGACATCAGAAATTGTAGATAATTCAACAAAATATTTGAGTAATATTTTATATGAATATTTACATATAATTGAGTTTTTCGCTAGTTAAGATAAATACGCGTTTGCTTTTTTTCTAATAAAAACATTAAAAAAAATTATATAATTTTATTTATTAACGTATATCGTAATTGAGGGATTTTTACCTTGTATTTTAATAAATTATTTTAGTTGAGTGAAATACTTTTTTAAATCATTTTGAAAAGAATAAGAATTAATAATATATAATATATATATGTAATACATGTAAATTTTGTATGTAATTATATGTAAAAAAATATGTAATATTTTTTTGAATAATCATAAATTTTTACAAATAAACTACATGGCAAAAAGGAGAGTAATTTTTTCTTAAAATACTTACATTTATGGATCAAATGTACCAATGTACCAATTAAAAAAGATAATATAATTTAAATATCTTACGAAGTCTACAACATTTATTCTTTAAAGAAAAATGCATGTATCATGTGGAGCAAATAATAGGTTCCATAAATCCATTTTTTTACCTTTTTTCCACAATAGCGTCAAATAAGGTTATAAAGAAAATATTTTTTTCCAAAATTGAATATATAAACAGTTCATTATTAACCTTGAATAAAAAGTTCTTTTTTATCATTTTAAATAACATAGTTATAAAAATATATTCTTAATGGTATAAATTTGACTTTATCATTGTATTTTTTGAATTCACACGAATAGTATTTATGATTTATAAAGTTCAGTTAATCAAAAAAGTTCCTGATATTTTTGCTCATAATGATGTTTTAAAGATTTAAAACAAATTTCAATATAATCTAATAAAAACTTTCTAACTTTATGGTGAAATTTACTATTTAGATAAAAACTACTTTAAATTTTTTTAAATTGATATTTATAATTGTACTTTAATTTAATTGTGTTTAAAGTAAAAATTTTAAAGTTAATAATTTATCATCAATCGCTTGTATTAGAACTGTAAGGTGTTCGTTTTTTATAATATATTCATCCTTATAGATATTTCGCTATGATTCCAAAACTAGCTCCACTCAGCATAACACATATATAGAATACAAAAACCTATAAGAAATATTCTAACTTTTTTCGCAATACATCAATTTCTCTACAATAAATATAAAAACTTAATTAAATATTAATCATTTATCAAATGATAGCTTAATAATTGCTTAATTTATTGACTCCCAATTGTTTCATGATTTTCATAAATATAAAAAATTCATCATTTGAACTACAAACTGTAATATCAGTGACTATAGCGACTATTAATTTTCTGCTTAGAGAATTTTCGCATTTAATGGTCAAGATCATTGCATCGATACATTCTTAATATTTTGTATATAACCTCTCAAGCAACGGTTAAGAAATTAGTCATTGGTAAAATCTTTATAAATGGGCTTTAATACTTAAAATCTTTAATATGAAGATTTTTCTAACGGTGTAATGTTATATAAACTTTTAATCTATTATTAACTGTAGTTTATTTCTTTCATATTATCATTCAACGCTGTGTAGACATTTTTCATATTCTTACTTTTTGACAGTACAAATTTTGTGTTATAATGTATGTAAAAAAAACTTTCGTATTTGCACTGATTTGTAATTACTTTTTATTATCAAATTTATAAAAATATGATATATTCATTAATAACTTTTTCAAGAAGTTATATTTGATTAATGGTTATAATTAGTTTAAAGATTGTATTCATTTTTTATATAAGAAGTTTATAATTTAAAAAAAATAAAACGCGGTCGTAACGCAATATACATACTGATGCATTCCAAAGTACAATACAAGTCTCTAATTAAAAAATAATTATTGCTACGTTTCTTTTATAAACAATGGAACATAAGTTTTGCTCAAGAATTCACATTTTATCCAAATTTTTATTAACACATGACTAATTTTGAATGACAGTTTTCAACGTATGAAACATTTTAAGGCCATTTAAAAAAATTTACTAATTCAATCATTGACAATATAAATTGAGGCAATGCATTAAATGTGGTTAACACTTTTAAATTTACGATATAGAATTGTAGATTAAATAAGAGAGATGAAAATATTTTAAAATTATCAAAAACTTTCAAGCGTCTCAGTTCTGTACAAGATAATTGAAGAACATGATTACCTTATGTATACTGCGTATTATTTAGCTTTGAATTGATATATTGTATTACACAGAATACCTGTAGTACGTAGCTGCTGCTATCTATTATATGATAACTTTTTTTTGTATGCTTTTATTTGACGTTTATACAAGTTCGGAGCAACAATAATTAATAATAGTATTAATCGACTTTTTTTAACAGACAAACTTTTGGCCAAATAATAATTTCACCATTAAAAATTAGAAACAAAAAAAAATTTTTTTCATACAACATTGGAAACAATCTTGTTTAATTACACAAAAAACTATAAAAAAAATCTGTAGACACTGAAATATAGAAAAAAAGATTTAAAATAGAAAATAGATTTAATAGTACACGATTGTAACTTTTTCTGAAAGAAAATTTACTTAATTATTAGAATTATATGTAAATAATTTCTAATTTATTTAAAAATATTTTAGTATTATTTTTTACGATTAATAATTATGAGTCATACAATAATAATTTATATGATTTAGTTTTATTATATTCTGTCGATAAATTTATTACAATATTTCAATAGATTAATTTTAATTTCAAACATTATCAACAGGTTAAAACAGTTTCAAATAAAATAAAAATTTTTAATTATTGAAATATTCTCCATTAATTTGAACTTAGTCTAAATGTAATTTTTGAAATGTAAGCCTTTTTATAGAAAATAATATATATTGTCTTTATATTTGTAAGACTAAGAATAAGCTATTGAAATAGATATCAGATAAGTCGAAAATCAATATTAGTTATAAATTTACATTCTATAAATCATGTTTAAATCATGTACATATTATATATAAAATATTTTTAACAATCAATATATTTAGTATTTAATAAATTAATGAGTTACTAAAGATTTTATTGTTTATTGAAAAAATTTTATTTACGTCATTCGAATTTAGATTATACTCTAATTTTCTTAATACAACGAATATTGTGTTTTTATTTTTGTTATAATGAAGTTTTTTGTTCTTTACATTATTAATTCTATAATTTGTAAGAATTGATATCCTATATATAAATGCTCTCATTATATATTATAATTTTTAATTACGAAAATATTAACTAAATTTTAGCAGTTTATTAAAACAGTATTACATACTACTATGGGTTAATTAGGTATTGCATTAAGTTATTGATGAATAAACCATTTTTTATGGCTTTTTAATAAAAAGTTTTTAAGCCATGTTTTGAACCTGATATAAAAAGTAATATTTCAACTACATTATATTATAAAACAAAAAGTCAGAATAAGGAAAATATTTATCTGTCGTTGAATTATGGTGTACGTGGCAAAAGGCTAAAGCTAATAATCGACTGATAGATCATTTACATAGTTAAACAGTTTTAATTAAAATTTTTAATAATATTGAGACTAACTATGAAGAGTTGACGAATGATTAATGCTCAATTGTGATGAGAAGATTACATAAGAAATATTAATGAATATGACAATGCAATAGTATGATCATAGAAGTCAAGTGTTCTTTAAGCTGAAAAACAATATTCGATTTAGCTATTAATATTTAAAAATCCATTTAGGATTGTAGATTTCTAATATCATGATATGAGAATCATTGAAATGGTGTAAATAATTATAAAATTATGCTTTTATATTTATTATCAACAACCTGATATACAATATCAGTCTTACTCAATATCTAGATAGTAATAAAAAAATTAAAAGAATTTAATTAAATACTATTAGGGTAGGATACCTTTTAGATAGTAAGTAACTATGTAAAAATAGGCGTATGAAAACATTCATTTGAAAACGCTGACACTTTAATTTTGAAATCTTTATAAAAATTTGTTTTAAAAATATTTGATTTTTCAAAAATTTTTGTCAAATTTTTATTAGATTATCTTGAACTTCAAACGGAATCTTTAAAACACAATTACACAGACAAAATGGTAGGATTTCTTTGATTAATTAAAACTTTTATAAATTATGATTAATTTTCACGTCAAATTTCACTTGAAAAATATAATTTTTGAACCAAATGCTTTCTCATAAAAACAAAAATTTTAAAATACCTTACGCTTTTTCTCAGATTTTATTGTTTGAAATAACGAATTTGTTTATTATATTTAAGGGCAATAATTATTAGCTACAAATAGACAACTATTTTCCAATAAAAAAATGGGCACACGTAAATACAGGTATGATATTATTTATAACATTTTTTTAATTTTATATAATAGATCCGTACATAATTAAAATTAGTAATGAAATTTATTATTTAGAGTACATTATTTAATTATGACAACAAGTTATAATTAAAGATTATAAAACTTTTGATATTCTTTCGTTTGTGATTAATTCAGTTATTAGTTTAATAAAGCTTAAACTTTAATGTTTTTAATTTATCTTTATCAATGAACATTTAGAAAAAAAATAACTTCTTTTACACGAACATGTAACATTGATAACTTCATTTTTTTTTTATATTTTACATTTTTAATTTGATATTTAATATTTTACTACAATAGTTTTATACTCTATTATATATTTACAGATATATAATATATCTGTATTATTTAGTATATATACAGTAATATTATCGATAAATAATCGATACGTTTATCTAATATATTTAATAAATTTATAAAGTTGAATTATTTTAATATTAATTTTCATATTTTTAATAGTAAGTTTTATATTAAATCTTATATTAGATCTTATATTAAAAAATATTAAGATAATTATAATTTAATAACATAATTATATTAATTATTACTATTTTCTATTGGATAAATATATATTAACTTTGTTACATACATAAATAATAAATATCGTAGCAACCAAAATAAAAATTTTATGTTTTCTTTAGTAAACAAGATATATAGTTCTATTGAATTAAATGCTAGACAAATTTTATAAATAAAGAAATGTTATTAAGTTAAGTTGTTTTTAATTGTAATAATTTTTCATTCGCAATTAGTGATTTATTATCAGAATTAAGTAATAAATATAATGTGAAATAAATTAAGTTAATACATAAATTTTAATATTTATATTATCAGATAATAAAAGCATTGTTTCCAATAATTACAAAATATAGAACAATTAATAAATAAAATAAGGTAATTAGATTAAAAAAAAATTCAGAAAACTTACAATGTGATGAGGATGGTAATACAATTTCATTCTACAACTCCAGTATTCGAACAAGTAAATGAGAAAGAAGCAAGGGGAGATATAATCATTGTTCGTCAATCAAGCTGAGAGTTTGAAACTGTGGTTGAGATAAAAAGACCAATGAAAGTGAAGGAGAGAGAAGAATAAAATATAAAAGCAATATCGTCAGAGAAAGCCAAAGAGAACAAGATAAAAAAACAGATACAGAATGAGGCAAGAGTCTGATCGTCGTCAAAGATCTATTTATAGCAAAGCGAACGACCACAACTATCGTTAAGAGTAATTGCAAAAAGGGGTTGAGAATTATTCTAGACACACCTATAAATAGAAGTATGCATATTCACACCGTAACAATGGGTATGGGGTTACCTTCTTGAAAAGTATAAAAAATAAAGAATAGGCAATGCATACTTGCTTATGTGTCACGTTGTATTAGTATGATTCGCGAGGAAAATTACGGAAGGAAGTCAACGACCAGTGATGCCAAAGCCATCTCTGGGGTATCTGTGCAATTGCACTCATATGTGCGTTGTTTCTTTTAATATGTGTTTATCTTTGTTTCTCTTGCTTTACATAATTTTCATATATTTACCGAATATGCATTGAGATGAAAACTGAATTTGCACATGTTTGCGCAAATTTTGTACATATGGTTAATCAATATTTTAAATATATGTAAAAGTATGTCGATTTAAAAGTTTCTTAGTATTTGCATAAACTCATATATGTTTATGACAGCATGTATCAAGACAACATATCAAAGAGTACATTATATTTATCAAAAAGAATTAGATTTTGAATATTTTACTACATTTTTTAACTTAAAAGAATATCTAAATAAAGTTAAAAAATATTTAAATATTTATTGATTATCTGTTTTATGTAGAATCAGTTTTGTAAGAAGATTTTTAAGTTTTAGTTTGAATAAGTATACAACTTTTTTATGTAATTAAGAAAATTGTATATTTGCGAAATATATTTAAAAATTTTTGTTTATAATATAAATTTATACATTTAATAAGCTAATAATAATTTTGCAATAAAACAAAGATTTGTTTTATATTTAAGAATTATACATTTTTCGAGAAATGAAGAATCTGTTGTTTAATTTTCAACTTTTACTTTTTAAGAATATTTTTTTAAATGTTTTGTAACTAGAATTTTTGTTAATAATGTTTATTATTAAATAGTAATTGAATTTTTTTATTTCCAGTTTTGGGATATAATCATCGTTAAGTAAGATAGTTTAAAAAAATATCCTTTTTACAATTTCATATATATATATATTTTATTTTTTAATTGAACTTTTTAACGACATATAAATTTTTAAATTTAATAAATATAAAATATAAAATTTTATTGATATAAATGTGCATATAACTTTCTTAATCTTAAATAAAAACATTTTGAAGCTTAAATTATGTTATCAAAAATACATTTTTGCATAAATTAAGATTTACATCTTTAAGGAAATTACATCTTTAATGTAACTTTCTGTAAATATTATTTAAATATAATAAAATAGTTATGCACTTGAATTTTTGTCATAAGATATTTATAATTATTAAAATAACTTTTTTTGTTAGCAAAATTGATACTACCCTATGGTCATCTTATGTAAGTATAATAAAATAAGCAAAAACCATTTACATTTTCTAGATGTTATAAATAAATGATTGATATATTAATATTAACTATAATAGATTAAAATAAAGGTAAAAAACATAGAATAATAATAAGAAATTAATTAACAGCTTTAAATAGAAAACATTATCATCGAAATATAGTGTAAGTCAAACTATAAGTTGTTAATAATTCAACATAGGAAAAATTAAAAATATATTTGGAAAAAGTTAATTAATTAAAGTAAAATATCAAAATTTATTCAAATTATTAGATATTTTATGTAACATTTTTTTAATTGTATTATTGCTAACATCTGTATTTTTAATTTACTTAAAGTCTCGTATGACACAAAATTGTATGATAAATAAAACGTATAAGCGAAATTAATATTTAAGTAAAATTTATTTACTTGGTAAGTCGATATATATAATTCCTAAGTAATTAGATATAATAAAATTAATGAAATAGATAGATTTGTCAAATGTACATAATATAATAATATTTTTTAATGCTATCTATTACAATCTGGAAAGAAATCGAAACGGTAAAATAAGATTTAATTATATACATTAAATTTACATATATATGTTTAAAGTAATGTAAATATGAGTTAATAATTCATTAAGCACATAATGGAAAGTTTGAAAGCGAAGAGTAAGTGAAGACGATAAAAAAATTTTAGTTTTATAACAGAGAAACAGTTTATCGCCCGTGTCCATTCGTAATAGCAAATTACTTCATTTAAATTTCATGCAAACATAGATACACCAGCAATTATAAAAATATATGATCAAAAAATATCGATGACATAAGTTTATAAAATATTCTTTGAGATTGTATGTATACATCTATATATAGTTTCAAATTGAACTTCTAAACTTAATAATTTTACTTGTAATAAATACAAACTATTTCTTTAAATTTATTGCACATTTTTTTGAATTTTGTAACTTTGAAATTTATAAAGGAGATAAATTTAAGTAATGACAGTCAAATTAGTTGAGCTGAATTAGGTAAAGATAACGAGAAATTTATAAACATATTTTTACTAGTTAATGTATTTCAAACTATATAATATTGATAAAACTTCTGATACTTATTAATATATAAAAAATATTACTGCTTGAAATGAATTACAATTTCAGATTTGAATCAGACAACAACGAATATTGATAACGAATGTTACGACACTTTGAATATTTTTAGATAATTTTTAGATACATGTGATTTTAATATGTTTACACGTAATATAAACATTGCATTTCGGTAATCTTAATTCTAAAAAATTAACCAACCATTAAACAATCAATAATATTTGAAATTACATAAATAAATATGTTTAAACTTATTATGACAAAAAAGCCCAAAATTTTTATTTAGATTCATTATATGTTGGTGAAACAATGTAAATAATACGATTTTTATGATTAAGTATGATAAGTTATTATTCAAATAAAATTTTTTAGTAAAGTATATAATAAATATCTATTAATTTAAATCAAGTATCAAATTTTTCATTCTGTGGTAGGTAATTGTTAGATAAATAAGAGATTCATCGTCTTAAGCTGTTTTTAAATTCTTTAATTTTTGTATTTTATTATTGTCATTAAATTACATTTTTATCAAAAGTGTAAATATATTTCTTTCTGTGAAAAGGTGGAATACTTATAAAACAACTATTGATCAAATTTTATATAAACATTTATTATTATAACAATAATTAACTAATTTTGTTTATATGTATACGTATTAAATAGATTTTATTCAGAATAAATTAAATAGTTTATTATGGTCACAGGATAAGTTTTTTAGAGAATTTATAAAAAATCATAGTTCTTAAATAATTGTATAACGTAATGATTTATTATTTTTACTTAAAGTGTATAGGCACACTTTTAATTTGTATTTTAATTATATAGTGTGTATTATAAATAATGAATAATAGGCATATTTGTAATTTATGCAATATGAATTTAATTTTAAACACATAACTGTATTAAAATAGATATATACTGTACTAGTAAACTACAACATATATATTGAATATCAAAATTAAATTATAATTTTTTATCGTTTTTATATATTAACAAATATTTACGTTAGTGTTTCAATGAATCGGATTCAAATGAATTTAAAATAAGAAAAGTACTCTGTAATAAGCATAAGTGAGCGATTAAATTTAAATAGTTTTACATTAAATGTTATATATATTACAAATCATTGGACTGAAGGAAAATTTTAAATGATCCATACTGATTCATTTCTAATAAATATTTTTTTGAAAAATTTTGTCAAAAAATATTTTTTGATATAAAAGAAATTATAAATATAATTAAGCTATCATTATTAATTTATTATCAACTAAAAGGTATATAAATAATTTTTCAAATTCAAGAAATTTAACTAAGAATTTCTAAAAACTATTAAAGAATTTATAAACAAAAATGGATATGATCAATTATTATTATAATCTTTCAAAAAATATTTAAAAAAATATAACTTAGATTTTATTCGGTGTTTTATTTACAAACTTACTTTTTAATAAAAAATATAGACATTGATATAAAATATATTGTAATAAGTAAATCAAAATCTAATATTTTAATATTTATTAAAAAAATAGGGGTTTTGTAGAATAGCATTTATTAAATTTTTGATCGAATTTCTAGACATAAAATTCAATTTAAACAGTAAAAATATATTTAGTTTTAAATCAGACAAGATTCTAATTTTATTGAAAA
Organism: Platyscapa corneri; assembly: GCA_018907185.1. Classification (NCBI taxonomy): domain Eukaryota; kingdom Metazoa; phylum Arthropoda; class Insecta; order Hymenoptera; family Agaonidae; genus Platyscapa; species Platyscapa corneri. The sequence continues at coordinate 3,269,785 of JACCHW010000033.1, forward strand.
ATTCGAATATATTTATTACAATCTAAAAAAGTAGTAGGAAAACTATATGTGAAATAATTATTGAAAAAATAAAATCTTGAAAATATAGATAAACAACAAAATATAACTTTTAAATATGTGATTAAATATACCAATGTAAATGATAACAATTATAAAACTGAAAAGATAAATAATAAAATTACGGAAGATCATAATTCGACTTATTTATTTTGATATTTCTTATTAAAAGAAATAAAAAATTAGAGTGTGATTTCTATGAAAAAGATTTCTTTATATTTTTTGTAAAACTTTATATTTACAGATTTTTTGTATATTCGTAAAATTTGTTAATTATGTAGCAGAAAGAAAATTAGTTTTTAAAATTAAAGCTAAGAAAAATTAATTTTAATTGATTCTTGTTTTATTTCCTTACTGAGGTAAGATACTTGAATTCTTGGTTTCCAAAAATTAGTATTCAATAGAATGTGGGAGTAAGTTTACTTAAGAGCTCTTTAGTTCATAAGTATTAAATTTAATAAACTACATTTTTGTTATTTAAGTAAAGGTTCCATTTTACCAACAATTAGATATAGAAAAGGTAAAAGTCTATTGATAAATCAGTCATAAAACAGAGATAAAGAGGGAGAGAGAGAGAGAGAGAGAGAGAGAGAGAGAGAGAGAGAGAGATAAAGAGGGAGAGAAAAAATAAAAATTATTCTTGGTTGACTTATTCTGTATCCCGACCTAATTTAAATTATCATTATTTATCTAATAATTTTACCTTCGAAGTAACAGAATTACCACAAATGTTCTAAAATCCATATCTGGCTATTTGCTTATCTACTTAAAAAAACAGAGAACAAAATGGACCGGTGAAGTAAATGTACAGAGTCGATAATGACATAGATAAACATCATTACAACATGACCACAGTATGTTGCTAACCGTACTCTTGCATAGCCTTCGGTCGAATTTCAAGGACAGACTTGAAGACCCCTGTATAAGCAAGCAGAGTGCGCTAAAAAACGATTAGCATAAATATTTGAAATAATTCCATAATGGCATGAAATGGACCAATCATAAATGCTTATACGCCTTCCTCGAGGCAATCATTTTCACCAAAAAGTATAGTCAAAATACTTCATGAATAAATGCATAGTCATTTTATTATAGCTTCTGTATTGCTATTATATATAAATTATTGTTATTATTTATATATAATTTTACAATATTTTAATTACACTTAATTACATAGTGCTTAGTTTAGATTGTAATTTTTTTAATATTTTATATATCTTATAATTTTTCAAGTAGAATCAATAATTTTAATAATCTAATTATAATAATTTAATAACATAATATTTTGTTTAATTTATTTATAAAATTATAAATTAAATATAATTAAATATTACATTATAATATAAATGTAGTAGATTTGTCACGAAAACTATTTATTTTTATTTAAAATTGTTGTAAGATGAATCGTAATAACCTTTAGATTTTATACTAACTTATTTTGTATCATAGTGTATATGTACACACACACACACACACACACACACACACACACACACACACAAATTTTAACTATATTAAAATATAGTAGAAAATAGTTGTTTAAATGATTTAAATGTGGATTTTCTAATTAATTACCAATAGCCATATCATTCTACAAATACAAATAATACTATCTATCATGAAACTGCGAGTAAAGTTAATATGTATATACGTAAAAGATATTTTATGTTAAGAACCATGTTTTAAATACTAAATCACGTTAAAATAGTTTCAGTTGTATTGATTCAAATTTGGGGAAGTACTGTCAAAAGATCTTAAGGAAATTTTGAGAAAAGTTCTGAAATTAAAAAAAAATTAATAATTTAATATTTAAGATAAGTAATGATACTCTGAAACTAGCTAATACTTCAAACTTTTATTTTTTTACATTTTTATCTAATGGAAGTTAGAGTAGTTTCGTCAGGTAGAATGCTGATTATGTTACATGATAAACTTTTTTCAATTAAAAATGAATTATCAACATAACTTTTAGATGTTACAACTAATTTCACTAACAAAAAATGGTTTCAAAAAATTATTCTATTAATTATAATGATATATTTTTTAGATTAAAAAAGGTTACTGATGACGAAAATATGACTCATCATTATAGAATCGGAATAACAGATGCACATTTATCTACATCAGTTGGAACAGAAATAAAATTGTATCAAATTATGAAATTTAAAAAAAAAACTCGTTTTCTTCAATTCTTCTTTATAATTCTTGAAATAAATCAAAATACTTTCATGATTTTTATATAATTTTTATTTTGAGAAATAAATAAGATAGTAGCTTTAAATTAATTTTCTTTCATTCCCTATTTCACAATATATCAAATCTTATACAGTTGCAATTCTGCCTACAAAAGAAAAGAGCACCCGACGATCTTTGTACACAACGTTTAATTAGTATCGTTCTACATGTGCGAGATAAAAAAAATTCGCGCGTACCGTTGCTGATAAGAGTTAGCGAAGGACAAATACTGTATGAGTATTCTGCAAGAATCATAAATTAATAGTCGTCATAGATTATAAATACACTAATAGAATTAACATTTATTCATAATTATTTTTAATTTTTTTGTTTCAGAAAAGCTAATAGAAATATTTAAAAAGAATTATAAATATAAATTACGTTATAATCTATAAATATAAAGTTTCGTCAATAAATATTAATTATTTATAAGCTGTTAGTTACGATGAAATATTTTATCTACATGCACGTGATGATGATAGTAATAATTATCAATTTTTTAGTATTTAAAAATTAATTCCTATAAATTAGCCGTATGAATAATAACATTTAATTATTATAAAATGAAAGAGACAAATATAAGTTTATTATTACCAATGATAAAGTTCCACACAAAATTTTTTCTTATAAGCATTATTATAATTATACTATTTAGTAATTTATAATATTTATTTTTTAATGATATGGTCAAAGAATTTATAGTTGAATAACTTTAATTTACGATTCAATATAAATTTTTATGATTCAAAAATATTACATACGGTCTCAATGCTCTTGAAAAGTTTCACATTCAACAATATTATATTTTTAATATATATTAATATTTTCTACGCATTATGAAAATTTCATAAACTTATAATAAAAATGGGTTATACTGTATTTCATAATGTAAATTATTGTATATATTGATATAAATAATATACAAATACATAGTCATGTAGATATTAAAATAGATTTCCTTTATCTACAAAAATTTAATAAAAATTATATTTTAATAAAAAAGAGTGAAATTTTCATTTGCATCAATTCTAAATGGCTTACAAAATTAAAATTAATAAATTTATATTAAAAACTTTACTGTGACAATAAAATATTGTGTCGTATTTCATGTTGCCACTATCAGCTTAAAAACCTTATTCTTGGACTTTCTTTTAATGTTAATAAGTGTAAAATATCATTAGCAACTTTATTTTTAATAAAAATACAATAAGATAGTAGATGGAAGAAAAAATATAATACATTATATATGATATATTTAAAATTTGAAATATATTAAACTACTTTTATAATAAGTACATCATGTAACGTTTTTTAACTAAATTTTTTAGTTTCAGAAGAAAAATTTTGTCTTTACAAGAACAAAAATTAATGTATAATACAACTTTGAAAGTGTTTTTATTTATTATGAAACATATTACAATAGTACATATAATACTTGTATTAAATATTATAATGTTTTTAGGGAAAATTAGAAGTTAAATTTTAAGAAAATGTTTGTCGATTAAAATTTAGTAACCAGTAAATATAAATACATAAATAAATAATAAGTAATATTATAAATAATGTAAATATTTTTAATTTCCCAATTACTGATGATATATATTCCCTTTTTTAAAGAGCTTATAAATGAGGTATTTCCTAAGTGTAAATATTAGATTTGAATATAAATTATAAATTTCTGTACTTAATTTAGATTTTAGATTAATTTAAAAGTTATTTTTTCCCAAAAAGATTACCATTACAAAAATTTATTTTTATTCGTATCAACATTTTTATTATGATAATATAGTGAAATTATTAAAAGTAAATTGGAAATTTCCAATAATTTTTTAAGTTATTTTCAAAAGCTAGTAGATATTTAACTTTCAATTTTCATTTCATCATCGATTGTGAAACAAACACGTGCATATCACGTGTGGTATCGGCAATGTTAGTTAAAAACAATTATATACTTTTGATAAAGTTCTTCTTCAAAAAAATCATGAATTGAAAAATTAATCGCATATAATTACACTGTGATACCCTCACCACAATAAATAAAAATATTTCTCCTTGACGCATTAAGATTCAAAGATTAACTTGACTAATAATATAAACATGTGAAAATATAATAATAAATATTCGATAAATAAGAAAATACTTTTATAACCATTATTGGCAATACATATAATTATATTTAAACTTGTATCAGATGTAATTAATTATTTTAAAATCACATTAAAGATTGATTTCGTTATTTTATTATGATTTATTAAAATCATAATAATGTATGTTTATATTATATTATAATAAAATAACCGATATATTTTGTATGTAATATTCTATTAATAAATTAATTTTTAATATTAATCAATACATAAAATAAAAATTTTTTAAATAAAACTATACATATCTATCTCGTGTTCAAATATATTTACTATACGAGAGAAAAAGTGGTCTTAATAGCTGAGAGATAGATAGTGAAGATACATTTATCAATCAAGATAACTATGGATTTATCAATTTATTCATGTCAGTCTGTCTTATATAGTATAAATGTTAAAATAATTTTCACTAAAAATAATAATTTTATTTATGCGCAAATGCAATCTAAATAAAAAATTCCAAGAAAAGGTGTTTTTCAGGTATCATAAAACATATACACAAATTCACAAATTTGATTAAAAAATAATGTATAAGTAATTATTTGCAGATGCAAACTTAGTATGATAAGAAATTTTTTTTAATATAAGTTTCTTTCAAAAAATACTGTACATTTTATTAATAATAGTAATTTAATTAAGAATCTTTAGTTTAGCCGCAAAATCCTAAAGATGTAAAATTATAATCAATTACTTAATTAAACATAAATAATATAAATAAAATCAAAATTATATCTTAAGTTTATAAGTATTTGAAATTACAGAACAATAATATAACAAGTAAGTAACTGATACTTTATAATGCAACAATAAAGTAACTGAGACTTTTATCATTAGAACTTTTTTTTCCAATTAATTTTAATATTACTCATCTATTTAACGAGATCATCAATTTTTATTTAACTTGATACAATGAAGTTGAGATATAAATATTGAAAGCTTATATGTTACAGAAATTTTTTTTATTAATTATTAAACAAAATCTTAATGTGTACATAACAAATTTCATTGTTATACATTGATCATTATTAAAAATTATTATATAATAATTAACGGTTAATTATTAGCTTTAATTTATTATTAAAAAATAAATTATATATAAATTTTCAATTCAATCTTATTTAAAATTAAAAATTTAATTTTACTTTTAATTATATATTCAATTATAATCTATCATATGAAACAATTTTAACTTCGTTTAAAATTTTCTAGAATAGAAGCAGAAATAAAAAGATTATATTATTTTCTTTCTTTTTATAATAAAATTACTTCTTTAAGTGAAATTATAATTATAAGAAGATAGACGTAATTACAATTATAATTATAAAAATTATAAGAATACGCACAAAATTTAAATTTTAAATTTGAAAAATTACATTAATGAAATAATATTAATATGAAATAGGCTTAGAATATATTTTAATACTGTCCTTTAAATTATTTTCCAAATAATTTTCCAATAAAATAAAATTCAATCAATGTAAATTCTGCTGCATACAACAACGAAAAATTAGAAGTATATAAATAATGTCAAGTAATTTTAAAATAGTATTATTTGTTATTACAAACTATTTTTGTATATAATAAGGCATGTAAATTATGAAATCAGTAAGTTTATTTTGTAAATGGAATTTTTTTAATAGTATTAAATGCACAAAGGTATCAATACACATACGTATGTATATACGCATGCATTAAACGATTTTACTGTTTTAAACATATAGGTTTTAACCTCTCTTGTTAAGGCTGTTTATCTACCAGAGTTTACAATGTAAATACCCCATAAAGTTGATTAAATATAAATGGAATATAACCTTATAAGACAATGATTCTTCTTCTTTACTTTTATGATTTTTCAAATATTATATTTAGTAAAATTATATAAAAAAATAAAATATCAACAATATATATAAACGGTTCTTCTTTTTTCATTGAAATTACAATTTCAAAACATATTTCGTTGAAATTTCTATTTTCCTTTTTAAAAATTATTAATAATTCACTTGTTTTTTGTGAATATCAACGATCTTAACATTTAAATTCATGTATCTATGTTATAATTTATTTGATTTAGTTCCACGATCGTTTACCTCAAATTTTTTTCTCTTCAACTTAATTACTTAAATTAATTCTAATTTACATATTATTTTCAATAAATATCAATATCACTATTACTAAATAAAACACAATCGTCCAATAAAAAAAAAGAAATATTAAAATATAAAGCTAATAAATTCTGATAGGATTATAAAATTTGAAAATTAAGTTTGTGATACATATTAGACTGTATTTATTTTTATCATTTAAAAAAAAATTTTTTGTCCTTTAACTTTGGATCGATTTTGATATCATTAAACTATAATTTAATTTAATTACAATATTTTAAGATCCTACCAAAAACTAATTTTTTCCCCTATTTATTACGTGTTCTCTTTGTTAAATACTTGATTTTAATTATGTATAAAAAATTTTTCAAACTGAAGTTAATAAATATTAACAACAGTTTCTTACATGTATAAAAAAATTAAAAATTTAACAATATTTTGATTATTAGACAAGTAATTTTTAAGAAGTAAATAATGTTAATAAGTTGTTTATATTTTTCTAATTGTGTTAATATGTAAATGATAAACAGAAATAAGTTTTTACATTAAGAAAGATTTTTTTTATTAAGAAAGAAGTATAATAATCATGTAAAAGGTAATAAATTACAAGTACTCTGATAACTAATATTATACCTATGTAATAAAACATTAGAACTGCAATTTTTTGCAAGTTTTTCTGCAGTTAACGATAAATTATATAAAACTATGTAACAGATTTTTATTATATTATCATTATTACAATTTTTTTAAATAGGAAAAACATAATAAGGAAAATTATTATTGTTGAAAAAATCTTTAATTGTGATATTTAAATCAAGCAGTTATACATGCAAGTATCGATAGAAAACATTTTATATTTTAGCAAATATATCAAAGTAATAATTAGAAAAGGGATTAACTCGTTATAATTAAGTGACTCAATATAAACATTTATTGAAAAATAGTTTTTATTATAATTTATAAAACAAACTTATTATATAAAAAATACTTTCGGTAACGAATTATTTTTGTAATTAAAAATTCTATAACTTATACTAAATATCTATATAATAAGTTAAGTTCGTTTTTCATAAAAATAAGTTTAATTAAATATTATCTTATATTAATTATATTAAATTATTAAATTAAATTAATGAATTAAAAGTATTTTAGGAAAATCATATATGTTAATAAAGTAGCTTGCATAAGAGGTTTTATATAAAAAAATGATTAAAAATTATATTTGTGAATAAAATGAATAATTGCTCATATTATTTTCATAATAAAATAATAATAAAGTTATTTTTATTCGTTGAACTATGTTTGGACTTCAGCATATAAAATAAAGAATTTTATTTTATTGTTAAATCAATAAATTTTAGTTTCAAAAAATTATGACTTGTAATGAAAATAATAAGTTCAATTATGTATATAATTATATATTTAAATTAATTCTTTTAAATTTTAAAATTATTTGTTATTATCTTAAAGAATAAATACAACACATAATGTAATTAATAAATTATTTAATAATAATTAAAAATTTTTTAAACGAATGCTCAACTTTACTTTATTATTATTTAAAGTGCCTAATATTAGAAACTTTTTTCTGGAAAGTTTATATCATTCATAATAATATAATTGTTAAATATTGCACTTTAACAATATAGAATATTGAACAACTTTATTGATTTCAGTACTTCCAATGGATAAAAGTTACTCATTTGTTTGCAGACATGATGTATTCACATACTCATTCAAAAAATGTAAAAATAACTTACCAAAATTAATTTAATAAAGTGTAGTTTAATCGTTATATTTTTAATAAAATATTACATAATTATGAATATTATTCTTTTTATGTAAAACATAAAAAAGTATTCATAAATTTAAGTTCGTTTGAAATAAAAAAACTTATTTGAATCAGAAAAAATACAGAAACTTGTTTCTATTACAGGATGATATCTTAATTAAATTTATTTAAAACCAAAAATCCATGTGTCACAATCTAATTAACAGATATATATTAATTTATTAATCTTATAGAAACTTTAAAATCCTATAAAACTCTGCTTACAAAAATATAGTTATGGCTCATTTAAATATGTTGTATGAAAGTTTTTTTTAAAAAATCTAATTTTGTGTTTTAAAAATGAATGGTTTATAAATAACTACGTAGAGAACTTATAAAATTAAGAATTGCACAAAAATAGATTTTTTATGAAAATAGTTATAAGAATTGTATCATCAAGAAAAACTAATATTGACTAGTAATTTAAATAGCTTAAATTACTTTTGAAAAGTAATGAAATCTAGAATTAATTATTTTTTTGAATAAAAAATCATGACTACTTAGACGTTGCTTATATAATGAACACTATCTAAATCCTGAAAAAATGAACGATGTTCACAATACGATTGTGCATTAAAAACTACAGAAGAAAAAATAAATAAAAAATGACTAAATTTACGATAGCCATGTATGATTTTACTTCAATTACCACATCGATAATAATCTTCAAAGTAACTGCTGGTACATCGCTGCAATAGTTGCATACCTCCAACACCGTCGGTGGTTTGGAAGTGCGCTACTGCACCAGTTGCCCTTCTCGGCTCTCGTTTCTTCTCCAGATCAGGTGCCATTCAAATTCTATTCCACCAGTGCGTCGGTTGCGCACTCATTACTTTATCATATGCATGCACACAAATAGCAATTCTTATTGTTTATATTTATGTTTTTACATTTAAATACCGTGAAAACAGTCTTCTTTTTTTACACACTTTTACGGCATTTTCTTTATGCTTACCGCACTTAAAACCAATTATATTTTTTGTTAATTGAAAACAACACTCACACTTTTATATAAATTTTCACATGAAAGTTTCGGTAACGCGATTACCGACTACTACGTAACTGTGAAGGAGACTGATCGAGGTAAAACGAATGCGAGTTGAAGCGACGCTGTTGTATAGTGATACGCCGATAGTACCAGTAAATAGTCCCCCACCCGACGTCCATTTTTCTCAACACTGTATATTAACGACAATGAAAACGAAACGTTCTGTCTATTCCTCTCTTTCTCTTTAGCTGCATATTTTGCACGCGCGCGCACATTTAATTCCCCCACTATTTCTCATGATAACATATCGAACGCCATACAAATCAATCACGATCTGATTTTAAATACCTGTATAAAATTGATGCGGAGGCTCGATCACGAGTTGACGCCTGTTGCTTATTTCATACGAATTCTAACACAGCCGGTGAAATATATATTTTAGTTCTTGCACACGTGTAGAACGCGCTTGATAATCGATACATCGTTCCACGTCGCATTTGATTCAGTAATGCTTGGATAGCATATCATAGTTTTTTAAAGAAATTAAAGATAAAGCTTTGTTACGTCATGAGTATAAGTATACGGATAACACTTACGGATCGATAGAAATGTTCGATGGAATCTTCATTCTAGTGCATGTGTAGATTATACAAATTATAAAGAATGATGTAAAAAAAATATATATATATATATATATGTATATATAAAATAATTATAATGTGATTATAATATTTAATTTTAAAAAATTGCGATAGTGTTATTTACTTTTGAATAAATGTCTAATTTAAAATTTAAAAAATTCAAGTACGTATATCTGATTAAAAATATTTAACATGAATAAGCTTATCTTTTACTAAGTCAGTTTGACGCAATAGAGTGAATAACTCACTTCAACAACTGACACGTCATTTACGAGTCAGACACTCAAGTGATCTTCAATAATCTTTCTCGTTTTATAAATGCTCTTGTAAAGTCGAATTTTACTTGCAAAATTGGCGCTAATGTAAACAAACTCTAATTAAATAACTATCTAATTTTATTTTTCATCCACAGAATAAAAAATACATAAAAATATAGGGGGGGGATATTTCTGTACTTTGGTAATGTAATGTAGTAAAAAAAACTTGATTATTTATTGTGTATTTTTATAAATTTTTAGTATAAAAATGAATTACCGTTCTTATGCGTGGAAGAAAAATGTAACAGAATTACACACAAATAATTATACATGGTTTAATTTTCATTTTCATATTGATTTTTATTACTAATATTTAATTATGAAAATATTTTTTTAATTCTTATAAAATCAATTATTAAGCTTAAAAATATGTAGAATAAAAACAAATTGTAAAAACGTCTGATTACTAATTAATTAATATTAGACTAATTAGGTCGAACTAATGTTTAATCACTAGGGTTGCTAAAAATAAAACATTAAATTTCCGATTGTTTAATTAACAACTCGTCAACAACTTTGACTAAATAAATATTTATTTGGTAAAATACGGTAACATTACATTTTTCAATTTATTAGTTTTAGATAAGATCAGGAGAAAATGACCTAACTAGACATTTATATAGCGGTAGTACATAATACTAAGATTTTCAATTTATTAGTTATAAATTTAAGATAAGATTTATAACTAATGACTTAAGTAGACACTGATTTTCCCAAAGGTAGTAAGTATATTATCTGATATTTGTAAGGATCCATGAAGACACTACATAATTTTAAGTTATTTATTTGAACAAGGTAACTAATTTTTTTTTAGTAATATTTGGAGTTATGAAAACATTCCCATCAATACAGTAAATATTAAAATTTATAATATCTTTTTAAATTGAAATATCGAATAAATATTGTCGAAGAAAACTATAATTTTTATTTTAATAACTCGTAACAATAATTTTAAAACATAAAAAATTTAAATTCTAATAAACATTTATTCATTTTTTAAGATAATTAAATGATTGATATAGTTCAAAATATAATAAAAATACTTTCATCATTAATAAAATTGTGTGAAAAATAAAATAAATTTATTTTCAAATATTTATTTAAAAAACTTCTAACTTAACCAAGAAATAAAAAAAGGAAACTATTTCTGAATAGCCGTACTGGTAGTATTTTGCTGCAATTGTATAAAATTATAATGAAATTCTTTCATGAATTTATATTTAATTATTTATTATTTTTGAAAATCTTTAAGCATTTTTAAATAAAATTTTGAATTATATGCAATTAAATATTCAAATAATTATACTTGTACTTGGTTTATAAATCATTTTCATTTTTGTTCATTAAAGTAATTACATAGACAAAATTATTAATTTTTATTTAATGTACAAAAATAACACGTTGAAAAAATGTATTTTATGTTCTAATCTATTTTTAATTTATTCACCTATTAAAGATGAAATAAGTTTAAACTTATGGCATTCAATCATAGAATTTACACTTAATTGAATACATTTATCGGCATTAAATCATAAATATTTTTAAATAAAATAAATTAATTAAATAAATAATTTTCTATGTTTACTAATTCCTACAAATTATTAATAAATTTAAAAAAACTTTTGTTTAAGCCCAATTTTTCGTTGTGTAAAAAAGTTTTTATGAAATATTATTTAATTTTAATATATTTAAAATATTTGAAAAATATAAATAAAAAAAAGATTTAAATATAAACATAAATAACAAAAATATATAAAATCACAATAATTTATGAATAAATTAACACAGTGTCTTTAAAATTGAAAATATATTATTTTCTGCTTTCAATTTTAATAGTTTTTTACAAAAGTTTTAAGAATTATGAAGAAAAGAACTTACATTTTATTAATTGACAATTTTTTAAACTTAAAAAAAAATTAGTAAAAATATAATTACCTACTTATTCAAAAATACTTTTGTTTTTTAATATCAGTTTTCAAAGGTTACTATTTTTGTTATGTACTTTATAAAATTAAAATAAATATTATTAATATTTTTATATACAAACATTTGTTTCTTTAAAGCTATAAATATATATGAATTACTTTTTGGATGTAATATAAATCAAAGTTTATTTAATTATCGTTTTATTTTTTAAATATACTGTTATATATAGTGTTCAAATATAATTTTTTTAGCTTAAAATAAGATAATTTTTAAGACTATAAATAAAACAATTTAAAAATATGACATGACTCGCTCTCTTTTATAATCTTTTTCTCTCTCTCTCTCTCTTTCTCTCTCTCTCTCTCTTTCTCTCTCTCTCTTTCTTTCTCTTTCAAATACGCGTTCACTGTTTAATATTTTTTAATTTTTGCTCTAATAGAGTGAAAAACACAAATTATGTAAACATTTAATCAACTATTGATGATAGATGTAGCCCGAAAATGAAAGAAGACGTATTTGTTGAATACTTTATTTTTCAACACAAATAATACCAATAAAATTAATTTTATATAAGAAAATAAAACATAAATAAAGTTGAAATAACTCCTAGATAATTTTTAATTATAATATTTTTAATTATGAAAAAATACTAAAGAATTATTTCCTACAATTTGAAACTTTAAAAATATTTTTTTAAAGCAAATTATTACTACCAATATTCGATTATTAAAATTATTTTTTAACATAAATTAAAATTAATTTTTATTAATTTCGATGTTTTAATTATATTTTACACAGCTCCACGATCTTAATGCCTTTCTTCTTACTACATAAAGAATAATAGCCATTATGATTATTTAATTAAATTACAATTTTTTCTTGTAGTTTATTTATTGTATATTTTTATTTGTATTAATTAATTGCTGTGAATTATTTTGATGAATATTTATTCAATACAATAATCTTGGATTTTTATAAACTGTAAAATCATAATGTAAATAATATTCATGAGCATTTATTAAAATAATTTTTTTCAATTATTTTTGTTAATTTTAATTGTCCTAAAATAATAAAAATACGGTGTTAAAGTAAATTTAAAATTTCAAAATTTCAATATATATCAAGTTTAAGATCAAATTAATGATAATGTATTAATCTTATTTAAAGTAATATGGAATTATCAGTAAGAATATTAAGAGAGAGAGAGAGAGAGAGAGAGAGAGAGAGACCAATGTGATTGGACGCAAGTAAGTGCAAATGAAAGTCTGCAATTTTGGTTACGGAGTTTTAAGAGTAAATCTTGTTGCGCCAACTATAGGAGAATAAGGCTTTATTTGGAAAGATGAAAGAGTACAAATTTGACGCATGAGATAAACTAAATATTAAATGAAAGTAACGCTTGTACGGAAGTAAAGAACATTATTGTTGTTGAAATTTTACCCACATATTTATTTATTATTATTTGTTCCATCCTTTACCTACGGAATTCTCAATATCTTATAGTAATTTGATTTTATATCGAGGTTAAATGTAATATTTTATCTTCTATATTTTTATAATTAGTAATAGTAATTATAAGTAATATAATCGGTACATTCTATTTTTATAATATAAATCATATTTTTATTTTTTTTTAATTTTTATTGATTGTAACTAATTGTCTATTGTACCCCTTGTGAAATTATATTTTTTATATAAAATTAAAGATTTTTTAAACAAAAATGTTTATTTAATCTTTATTAATATAATTTAAGAGTTAATAAAAGTTATTTAATCCGATTTTTCAGGAAACAATAACTTATCATAAAAATCTTTTTTTAACATTTAAGGTAATTAATTATTATAACTCATTCTTCTGTATTAAATAATTACACCCATTAAATAATTTGAGTTTTTTATTTTAATTGCAATTTAATTACGTTTCTAAATGAACATTGACTCTTAGTTCATTGATTAATATGAGTTTTGTGTTTGTGCTTAGGTGGATACATGCCCATATATACCTAGTTAAATATAATATGGTAGAAAAAAAAATATTAAAAATTGCAGGATCTTTTATTAAATAAATGACAAATTTATTTCAGTATTCTTAAGTTTTTCTGTAATCGAATTTTTAAATATATTATTTTTTTTTATAAAGTATAAAAATATGATACTTGTATATAAGACTGCGTTAAGTCTGCACTAGACCCTTGAAAAATCTTTATGATTATTATTTCTCAAATATAGAGAAATCAATCAATATTTTTCTAGGATAACTTCGGGAAAGGCAAGTCTTAACGTTTGCTACATATTATAAAAACTGAAAAAATTGTATAAGTAAAAAGTATAGCATTTGAAAAGCCACTTATTTCATATTTTTCAAAAAATATAAACTTCTACGTAAAGTATGTGTACATTTACAGTTGGTAAGTTCCTGACATATTTTGTTTAAATGAAAGAAAAAGGTAAAGTAATTCATGGGCTTATAAAAATGTATGAGAATTATTAATTTAAGTATTAAAACTTTACGCAGAATAAATTAGTAAAAAATAATAGTATGTAAATATAGATGTATTAATATTAAAATACATCTAGAATAATATTTATTACAATTCTAAGAAAAAATAAAAATGCATAGGAATTTGAACTGACTTAAAATACTGGTAAAAATAAAAATACTGGTCGAATTGACGTATATTTGTATGAATGTCACGATGATATGATTATGTCAGTATGATAAGCGCAATGCTGCATAATTTCCATCCTCAATTGTGATGTCAGTATCTATGCTATTGCTCGTTCAATTTATCTATATGGATTTAGCTAACTTGACATGATTTTCATTATTTTTTATTTACTAATATTTCCACTTCCTTTTTTATTAAAAATAAATAAATAAGAGTACAGAATTATTTGCGATGAAAAAAATTTTCTTTTATACTTAGCTTGTGTAAATAAATCAGTCAAATGTTTTCAATATTGTTACAAATTACTAGAAATATATATAATTTAAATCTAGTAAGATTTTTATAGCACATAATATTGTTAATGAATTAAAAAAAATCTGATTTAATATATTTTTTAAAATTAATTACGTTAAATCTTTAAACAACTACATCTATTAACAATTACATTTAAGAGTAATAGTAATTTTTTTCAACGACTCTTTTAATTATTATTTTATTTATTTAAAAAAACTATGAATAACTATATCTTTAATATTTTGAAATCATATAAAAAACACTTTATGTACCATATTTTGTTTCGTGAATTTCTTTACGGGATTATAAGATGAGACTACAAACGTCAAATGATCCACACGTGACATCGTGACGAAAAATGAAAAATGCTGACCCAGGGTTTCCAAAGCAATCATCGTCGTCATAGTCGATACAAAATCTTCCGAATTACAAATTCGGATTCATCTGACCCATTTCAGTGTGAAACCTTTGGAATACTTCTTCCACAGATAATGTAAATTTAATCTATATATAAACGATTTCTTAGTGATTTGGTTAACCGCTAGGACTCACCTGCTTTCATGTCGATTTTATTGTCTAGACTCGGTCACGCAAATACAAAAATTAGACTGAGTGTTTGTGTGTGTTAAATGGAATAAAAGTCATATTGTAAGTTATATTTAATGTTTCAAGTGCTATAAAAAATTATTACTCAAATATTGTTTAGAACTTTAGATTAATTTAATTATAATACACAAAAGTTAAAATAAATAAAATAATTTGACTAGTATACTCTATTATATGTATAATAGTAAAATATGAAAAAATTAAAAAATTTGAAATATAATTATAAAGTACATAAGACTCGTACGTGTTTTATAATTGTGTCCTCGTTTATATAAATACATATAAACGCAAGACTCGTTTATTTATGTAATAATTCCTTGAAGTTTGTAGTGAAAAATGATGGGTTAAAAGGAATAAATTGATTAATATTAGATTTAAATTTTATACAAAATGATAAGTTATTTAAAATTAATAATGATTGAATTCGACTAAGTTAAAATTAAATTTTATTACCTCGAGCGTAAAAATTACTTTTGTGACATTTAAATTTTCTTCCTTACAGCAGAATTTATAATTTATAAATTTAGATATTAAAAAAAATTATTTTAACATATACAGACATATTTTTGTCTTCTTTTAGTGTCGAATATATATATATATATATTTATCACTGTCTTAAATTAATCTAATACATAATTTTATTAAATTGAAGAATTGTTACAATGTTCTCATTTTTATAAAGGGATAAATTAAATTATTTATGCAATTTCAATAAAATTTTTGAAGAAGCTAATTAAGATATATTGTTTTTAATTATTCAAAAGATCTTAATTTTTAAATTATATAGTTATAAAAAGTTTATATAAGTCTTATAAGTTTCCACGCTTAAACATTCAAATAATAAAAAATAAATAATAAGTTTTTTATAAATATTTCTAGTACAGTGTATGCTATTATTCTGTGATATATTAAACATTAAAATAAAAAAAAAAATGTTCAAGAATCATGAAACTGCATGGAAAATATATAATTAATAAAAATTTTTTTATGTATATTATGATAATAGACAATAGATAATTAAAAATGTTCATTAGATTTAAAGACTGAATAATAAAATGAATATCAAGAAACCCGTATTTTACAGTAATGAAAACATTGTACTACTACATTACAGATTAAAAACACGTGAAACAAGATAAGCGAAAATCTTGAATCCTCTCGTACATAATTATTCAGTTTTACTTTATTTCTCTCTTTCTTTCTTTCATACTTATAAAGGTAAATTTCCTTTAGCGACCTTTTAACATCTAATTTTTAAAAGCATTCATTTGTATGCAAAACATATTTTACTATACACAGTTAATAATTATTTTTAGAATTATCTAATTATTTTCTGATTACTTTCGAAGATTTTATATTATATAAAATATAATAATGTGATTACTAAATATTTATTATTTTCACTCTGTAAAAAAATATTCTTATTTACTATTAAAAATTGAAAATTCCTAACCAGTACCATTCTTCCTCAAATTTTTTAAACTTTTTAATTTCAATAAAATAATTAAATAATTAAAAATCAGTAATAAAAATGTCTATTATGAACGAACTTTAAATTTTGTTTTTGTTTTTTTAACGTAGATATTTGTGTATAAAAATTTTATTATAAATTTACTAAAAAAATAAAAATCTATTGAAACATTTTTTTAAACTAACTAAACTTTAGACAAACTCTAAAATTATTTATTCATTTAAACGTGTCATTTAATCGTTAATCGAGTTGAGATGCGTGTCTATTATTTTGTCTCGCGCGGTTCGTCCTTCAATTTCTGCCCTTTTAGTCTTATTTCCCTATGGGCAATTACACGGTGATCGTAGACAGATAGTTTAACGATGTTGAATGAACTTTTCCATTGAAGTCCAAGGCTGGGCACATCACGACTGTTCCAGTTCTCATCTGTCCATCTAATTCGCTGTGTACATTATTGAAATATTTTCGTAATCATGTAAAATTTAACGTGTTATTTTTTAACTTTGAAAATTATAAATTCAAAATATTAAAGTAAATAGTTTAATTTTAAACTTTGATTTTTAATTAAAAAGGTGCTTTTTAAACTATGTTTAAGAATTTTATTTATTCAATCATATGATTTGATATATCCTTACTCTATAACTTTAAAAAAAAATTAAACTAATATGCCCACGTATGTAATTATGTTTCGAATTTATATTTTTATTATCTTTCTTCCTTTTCTTAAAGAATCTTGTAAGTTTTTTTAACATTTTAGTAATTATAAAATCTAACATTTACAAATTATTAATACTACAATATTTATATATTATATTGTTGGCACATACGGATGAATATTGAATCAAATTTTTTTTTAATAATGTATGTTTCTACTGAACCTTCTTAATTTTATGCGTGAACATTTATAATAAATATTTTTATGTTAGTAATAAATTTATTTACATAACATTTTATTAATTTTTACAATTTTAAAAATTAAATTTTTTTCTAAATAGCTCCGTTTTTAATAATAAAAATTAAATCTCTTTTTTTTGCAAAAAATATGAATGACTAATTCACAATATATGAAATAAAAATGAAATCAATGAATTTATGATAAAATACAGCATTAAATAATTTTAATCTTTAAAATCCTAATTATTTTAATATAAAATATTTTATTAATTTTATACGATATGTAATTAATCAGATTATTATATTTAAGCTCATTCAAAAACTTTTTTATCTATGTAAAAGTTGAAAAATATTTTCTTATTTGTTATGTAAATTTAAACCTATAAATCTTAATTTTCTTCCCTTATTATGTATATTTTTTATATAATAACAAAATAATTTTCTATTTCAATATTAAATTATTCATTATCAAATATTAATATTTACAGAAAAATATTTATTTAATTGAATAAATAATAAAAAATACATTTTAAATGTTTCATTATTGTCAATCTAAATACACTCGATAAAACCTTATCGATCCACCTACGCGAAGACGACAAAGACTCAAACCAATCATAGACGAGTTTGCAAGCAAACGTGAAAAAAGAGAGGGACGTACGCATTCATGCTTGAAGGAGAACCAGTTACCCTAGAGTTGAAAGGCCATTTGCACACGGACGTGGCCGCAGACGAACTTGTTGTAATACAGGCGCCACCTCAAGTGTATCCAATGGACATACAACCTCTTATAAATTGCTAGTTTTTTTAAAAAAAACTTTCAAATTTTCATTATTGTAAATGAAATATTATATATTTATACTTTCATATATCTCAATTATTATTTATAATCCGTTTCATAAAATTAATACTAGTTAATTAACATATAACATTTCGTTTTCAGTTCTTCGATAAATTATTTTTTATTAAAATTTATCGATATAAAAATTCTTTATTATTTATTAAGTTTAAAAGTATATATTCAATTTAAATAAAAGATTTTATTTTAAAGTTATATAGATATTTTATACTTTAAAATTAGACTCTTATTTAAAAAATATTCAAGCTTAAATAATAAATTAGCTTAATTTTTTGGAAAAATATTTTCAAATAAATTTTTTCAATAGAAACAATAAAATGTCAACATTCTTTTCTTTTTGATTAAATCAGAAAATGTATTCAATATTGTGTTCAGTAAATGAAATTAAAATGTAAGATAAATAAATCTTAAATAGTTTCACATGTATTAGGACAAATCTTTATTTTCTCCTTCAATATTAAGTTGTAAATTTAAATTCGTAAAATTAAACATATAAATTGAAAGAATATTTTCTACGTTATTATACAATGTAAAAATTTTATATTATATTTTAAATTAATTTTTTAAATACGTGACATAGTGTAGGATCAAGATCATGATAATATAGTATGTGGAATTCACGCATAATGCATGTACATAACATGTAATATCACGAAACTGGATTATAGTTCCCGATATTATATTATGAGTTTAGTTAATATTCATTTAGTTACCAGACTTGTTCTAAAAACTTTGTCTATGTCAGTTTACAACTTTAATAAGAAAAATATTAAAAGCTGAATAATAAATTATATTATCAGAGATCTACAAAGAAAATACGGAGTATTAGTTTAAAGAATTGAAAATATAATACTGAACAAGAGTTATAGAACAAATAAAGTTTAAGCTAAAGATAAAATAGAAAACGAAGGAAACAAATTCTGTAGCCTGTGATTTTCTTATTGGGGAAATTCCTCCTACATCGATTCTCTAAATGTAAAAATTACTTTTCAATAATTCATGCACTTCTGAACAAAAAGTAAGGATATATTCAATAATAAAATTTATGAATAAAATTTTAATTTATTATTAAGTTTGTAATCAGTATAAATTACGTCAAATCAACCTAATAGGTATGATGGGATCGAAAATTCCCACAATGGGTATTCTTTTATCTATTCAAAATAAATGAAATATTTACTCTAATGTTATTTATTAATATTATAATAGATAATGTTGACAACAAATCTATTCACTAAAACATGTTTTCTATTTTTCTCATTTATTAACTTATTAATTTTAAGTAAACTATAGCAAATTATACTAACTATGTGTACCTTTCAAGAAAAATATATTTATTGTAATTAAATCTAAATTTATTTTCAGTTTTGTAACATAATACATTTATATAATACAGAAGGTTTATAGTATAAAATAGAAAAAATTAAATTAGGTTGCAAATAAAAAAAATTATACTGTAAAAGATAAAAGACAAGACACTCGAAGATTGATGAGAAAACAAAAAAAATGAAATGATAATGTACACTTAGTAGAAAGAACTAAAAATAAAAAATATACAGATATAGAAAATTACTAAAAACATATAGGGCAAAAAAAGAAAGTAGAAGGACCAAGGTTCGAAAAATCGTGAAAAAAATTTAGAAATTAATAATTAAATAAAAAAATTAAACGATAGATAGAAATATATTAAAACAAGAGTAGTTACAACATTTTAGTAAAAAAATAAGTAGAAAGGAAGAAATAAAAGGGAAACGTAAAAAGAAAAAAAATTGTAAAAGTAGGAAAGAAGTATAGCATATAAAGAATATAAAATATGAAAATGAAATAAATCTACAAAAAGAAAACAAAAAAGATGAGAATTATAAATAATTGATGAAAGTATTGACAGACAATTAGAGAAGCCTGCCGAAGCGGTATGGTAGTATCAATTAAAGAAATCCAGAAACACGAATGCAAATAACGAAAAAAAGATACGTAAATCATTACTATATGTTATATATAATATTGGAAAAGAGAAAGAAAGAATTAAACGAATTACTAAGAATTTTTAAAAAATACCAGAAAGAAAAAGGTTCGAATATAGAAAAGATAAAAATCATGATGTATAGAAAAGCAAGAAATAGAAAGAAAAATTATATTTAGATAATAGGAAATAATAAATTAATATAACAATGGAAATAAATTTACATACGATATAAATTGAGAAAAAATAATATGCATAAGGAATGTACAAAATTCATGGCCAAAAGACTAAATATAGTAAAGTTTGAAATACAGGGAAGAGATAAAATAAAAAACATAAGAATAACGATGAAAATATTTGAGGAATTAATAGGAAATTAATGAAATGTGTTATTGTACAGAAATGAAACATAGACATGGAAAAGCTATGAAAATATGAAACAGTTCAACAAAAATTTAAAAAATGGATATTAACGTTTATAGAAATACGCCTGAATAAATAATTATGCTAAAGATAGAATAGAAATGAAGGTAGTGAAAACGAGCCATTGCATAAAAGAATACAGTAAGAAATTGTGAGAACATAGAAATTCTAAGAGATAGGTGAGACACAATCTGAAAATATGTGAAATGAAAGCAATATAAATACGGTCAAGAATGAAAAGAAAAATTACAGAATACAACAATTAAAAAAATATTAAATGGTAAAACTATTATTCGAAAGAGAGAGAGAGAGAGAGAGAGAGAGAAATTTGAAAAAAGAAGAAATAATATGGAAGAAGTTAATTAATTAGAAACAATAAAAATAGAAAATAAATAAAATAATAAATTGATAATTAAAACATACTTCAGAAGTAAAATACATAATAGATGTATACTATAAGTAATTCGAGAAAAAATATATTTATGAAAAGAAAGAGAAAAAACAATAAAATGATAATATCAGTGAGCTATTAGTAAAATATTAGTAAGATATTAGTATAATGGGTAAGAAAATGAAAATATAAACTTGCATGATAAAATAAAGAAAGAACAAATATGTAAATTTGGAATACCAAAAACAAAGAATAAAAAATTAATTACAGTATAATAGTGATAGGCTAATATCAAGAGCTGGATTATGCTTTCTCTTTCCAAAGAAATAATAATAGAAGATATTTAAATATACAACAAAACATTTATTAGAGAACACAGAACATTTACACCATAAAAAGTCAATATTACAAGTAAATACAGAAATTAACATAACAAATATGAGATTTGAAATTATGAAATTTTTATGAACAATATATAAATTGTTACTAAATAAAACAATAATAATAATATTGTTAACTCAACTTATGTCAATTATTTATTAATTTAATAATTTTTATGAAAATAGAAATTATTTCATATAGTATTAAGCTATACATAAAATTAATAATTATTTCCTGGTTATTATAATAATTAGTAAAAATTTAAAAGATTATCTATGACAATATAAAAATACAGTCAATAATTTTTCTTGTATTTTACTTAGATGCTAAATTAAATCTTTATAGTGAATTCAAAATTTTGTTTTTAAACGATACATAAATGTGTATATAAATTTGCTCTATTGAAATATAAAAAATATTTTTTTTTGACAAATACTTTTGGCTATTCGTTTTTTTGTAAAAATAATTATTTTAGCGATAAATATAGTAATTTAAATTCTGTAAACAGATTTTTCGTTTTCTTTAATTTGTTATATCCGTCGTAACAGAAATTTTATTAAATTATTAAAATTCAATAATACATCAAATGATAAGTTATATATATTTTATGTTTAAAAATAACCAACAAACCACTCGCTTACGTACTATATCTTTTATAATGGAAATCAAAATAATGACGGATAAAAAAGAAAGATGATAAGGTGGAAAAGATGAGTTTGTAGGTTAAACTTTTGTTATGTAAATACAATGTTATCAAATAACTTCTTTTACGGATCATTTTTATATTTTATGTGACTCCTTAATTAATTTTCTCGTTTTAATCCTAAAATTATACATATATAATAATTGTAATAAAATATAGCTGCGATAATCTAAAAAATAAGTTCTTAAATAAAATTCTGCATTAGAACTATTTTTTAATAATCTTATATATAATGCAAATAAAAATGCAATCAAATTCTGAAATATTTGGAAAAAAGGTAAATCTTTTTGGAATAAAATACATTTTTATTAACTTAAGAAAGAGAATTAAATATATAAATCAATTGATAATAAGTCTAATCTATGAAACGTTTTAATAATTTAATATATATATAAGTAAAGATTAAATCAATTAATTAAAAAAATTTATGTATTAAACTACTGTACTAAAATAGAATAATTATGTTTAATGATTAATAATATAATTTTTTATTAACATACCAAATATTTGAATTTATATTAATTAAAAAAATTTATGATTATTCTTATAATATTTCGAGACAAAATAATTTTGATGTACGAATTTGATAATTAAATTGCTTGAAATAATATGTATAAAAAAAATTTACGTTTAAAAATACGTAATGTATATAAGTTTTAGTTATCGTTTTATTATCTTTACTTTGTCGATATAACTATTTAGATATATCTACTTTACTTTTCTATCCTTATCTCAAATGTGCATTTGTATTATACACACGGCGCGTACTGAAATATAGAAGAATAAAAAAAATAATAATAATAAATAATTGTATATAATATTTTAATTAATTGTACATTATATAATTATAAAAAATCTAGTTTTATTATTTAAAATATCCTGATTTCATTTACTGTAACGTGTATTTTGACTGTTCAATAAATATTTTTTTATAAAAAATAATAATTTAATTATTAAAATGTAAGTATTGATTATGTTTAGTTTTAAAATATATAAAATTTTTAATATGAATTTGTATATAATACTATATTTGATTTAACGGGGAATTATTCTTAGTGTGTACGTTTCATTTAATATAAAAAATTATATTCGTATTTTCACTTAAAATATATTTTAAAATAATTTCTTTACATTGTAATAATTACTAACTTTAATATTGATTTGGATTTTTAATTAAATATAGCATAGTCATTTTCAATGAAAAAAATAAAAATAAAATTTAATATAAAGATATTATGTAAAATGAGATAATATGATATAAACCTATAATTATTTATATAATAAAAGAATAAGAAATTAAGTTTTCAATAATGAAAGTAAATCTTAAAATTCCTCTGTACAACTTACGATAGTTTTATCATAAGTTAATTACCATAAAACTAATGATATCGAAATGATAAGATTACATACTTTATGGGATCTAAGGCATAAATAATATTTAACATCGCATTATAAAAATATCAAAAATATTTTTCACTTTTCAGATAATAGCTTAGGCAAATCAACTGTACTTTAATTATTACAAAAAAATATTTTTTCAAACTATATTAAAAAAAATTATATTTTTGACGTTTCGAAAAACAAATATGCATATTTCATGATTCACCATACAAAATAAAAAAAAATGAATCATATCTTTTCTAATAGAAGCTGAACCAGAAGACATAGTCCATAAAAGAATTGAGAAAGTGTGTCTTGTGTGTGTGCGAAAGAGAGAAAGAGAGAAAGGATGAATAGCATGTACAGGCTGTACTTATCATTAGGTGGACGGCCTACTATCGCAATAACTCCCGTGGTTCTCAATCACATCCTCAATTTCATAAAATACGAAACTGATATTTTACAGGTACTCGCTAGTTGATAACTAAAGAGATATGATTTTCCTTTATTAAATATAAAACATACATAATGCCTATACAGTATTTTTCAGATTTCACTTCCGTAAATTTTTTCAGTAAATGAACGACCATTTTATTATAAAAAATCATATATAACAAAAAAATTTTAATCATTGAATAACTTTTCTTAAATTTATATATAATAGAAGCAGATTTTTTATATTTGAATATTATGTCAACAGTACTTAACAAATTAAAAAAAAACATCGAAAACTCGTCTTTTAATTTATCTTTGTATGAAAAGTATTATAATAAACGTCTTTAGAAGTATGAATAACTGTAATTTTATATTAATTAAACAGTATTGTTTTTATTTTTTTTTATAAATTTTGAATGTATATATAAGTTTTAATTTATTCATTACTTATGATTTTTTATGTCATAAATATAATTATATATTATTTCATATATTTATAATAAATTTAAAATTAGCAGAAATCATTCAAATTTTTATGATAAATAATAATAACAAAATTAATTTAAGTATGAATTTCATTAAATATTATAATTGCTATTTTAGTAAATAAAAAGTTAATAACAATTTAGTTTTATTATATCTTGTTTTAACTCAGATAAAAATGTGTTATTTAAATTGTCATCTTCGTGTAAAATATACTTTCGGTCTTTAAATTAAAGTAATATTTCATTGATTTATTTAGACAGAAATACATAGCAAGAGTGATTTGTAAATCTATTATAATTATCAATATCTAGCCTGTTTAGTTTTCACTCATAAAGATCAATAGCAATGATGTATTACACAAGAAAATTCGATTAGTTGAAATAGTTCATGTAGTAATGACAGTCATAAAGAGAAACATTATAGAGTTCCTTATCAAAGTATATCGAGAATTATTGTGTTTGTATATATATATACACACGTAAAGAAAGAATTTCATAAAAGAAATCTTATCTTGTTCCTGTGCAGACAAGCGACGACTACGAACCGCCGTTGCAACCGCTTTATTGACACTTTTATCTTGGTAAGGAAGCGTCGAACCGTAACGATCAACAAACTACGAATGAACTTTCAAGTACTTGCGCAGGTTATCGAAGATCATAAGCCGCTGTTGCTACTGCAACGGAGTAAACATTGATAGATGCTTCAGTTTCTTTTTTTGATAGTTTGTACGGTTCAAATAAGAACAATGAAACAATATTTGCATCTTGAAGAGTAAAAAAAGTTCATTTTTGCCCATACGTCTGCTTAAGTAGCATGATTATTCTGAATTATTCAGATTTTTGAATTACAGATGAATTGTTTTATATAAATTATAAACTATCTATAAAAATAAAAATTAAACTACTTAGAAAGAAATATATATAGTCATATCTAAAAGTTTTATTTATTTAAGAATATTGTTATTTACACGCGCTCTCTCCCATTCTCTCTCTCTCTCTCCCTTTATAAAAAATTTTTAAAACAAATTGTATCAAATATGAAAAATCTATATTTCAATCTTTATATGAAATTTATGAAAATATAACAAAATACTAATGAACTATTAATAATAATTTAAGCTAATTGTATTTAGAATTCAATTATATTTAAAAAATATATGATTTATTACATTGTATCGAATTATCGAATTATTATTCTGTATACAATATATATATATATACACACACACGAACAAATAATTATAAATAAATTTTCAGAATTTAACTACAATGTATTGACGAAACTGACAGCTTTTATAAGTATCGCATTAATATTATCAGTATTTTCTTAGTCACTTATTAGGTGTTTATTTTTTATTGAAGTTTTTTTCTAGGCCTTTTAAATTTCCTTAAATACATCACTGACTTATTTGTCTATAAAGATATTGAGAAATCAATTTCATCATTTATATAATATTATTTTAATAAAATGTTGATTACATTGAATTGAAATAACAATTAAATAATAATTTCGTAATGAATTAAAAAATTATTGTAGATATAAGATGTAATAAATAAATTGTTAAAACCAGTTGAATAAAATATTCCAAATATTATTTAACATAGTTTTTTTATTGGCAGTAAATGTATTTTATATAATATATTTATAATTAAAAAAAACCTAATTTATAAACCTAGTATAATAAATTGGATATTGAATTTTATAAAATATACTTTTTTATCTTTCAAAACATTTGTTTTATTCTAGAATTTTATATAAATTTTTCTGTTTTATTTTTAAGAATAGATTAAGTTCAACATTTGTTAAACCATGTGAAATTTTATACATTCATAATATTTGTAATATAAGAAGTGAAATTTCATTCATAATAACGAATTATTTGACATAATTGTAATTTTTGTTATTATAAAGTTAACAACAATTATGGATATTTAATTTATTTACGCTTGTGTTGATTAAAATAGATAAAAATGAGTATTCTTGACTTAGTGTATCACTTATATATATAATATAATATTTAAGTAACTTATTAATAAAAAAACAATTAATTTAAAATAAAACTATATTCGGCAAAATATATTTCATGCAAATATAAATTGTTAAAAAGATAAGTTTACAAATACATTATAGTTATCTATAATTATTGACTTTTATATAAAATAGATACCAAAATTTCCATATTTCTGATTACAAAAAGTAGAAAATCTAATTAAACTACCTTCATACAGTCTCTGGTTTAAATTATTTATAAAATAAAGTTTTTTTTTTAATTAATTACTTTGAAAATATTAAATATATAAAAAATATTTACATTGTCTGAATTTATATTTTATAAGATTTACAAGTAGCGGTATACGTTACAAACCATATATCAAATAACTAACGGTGTACTTTTATGAATATGATAGCTTAAATAGGTATTTATATGAGAAAATATATGAGAGAAAGTTGAAAGTTAATAATGCCGAAATCGATAAAGAATATCTTCTTCGTAAATATGGAATAAATGCATTTCGTATTAAAGTAATTTCCATAAAATTTTAAAGGAAATTACAAAACTAATAACATGTTTGTATTTAAATTAGTTATTTTTCACATTACTTCACTTAAGTTATATAATTTACTTGCTTAACAGTTTCAAAACAATCAAATTTTTTATTACATACAAGGTATTAACAAGATTTCATTCATAATGGAATATAGCTTCAAAGATTTTGTCTAAAAAAGTTTTCGTTTTATTTAAAAATAAAAATATTAAATTTAAATATTTAAATTTAAAAAACTTTTTTTAAAAATTTTATATAAAAGTATTTTATATTTAAATAATGTAATTATTATTAATTATTAAGTTAAAGAAATGTATTTAAATTATTTGTTTATAGAAAGGTTGTAAAAGAATTCTAACTGCTTATAGTATAATTAAAATATATTATTATTTATTAATTCACTAATAAAAAATTTTAAGGGTCATTTTTTATTTTACTTTAAAATTAAATGAATTCAGAATAAATAAGATATAGTTAAAAATGCAGAATACATTGTTTATTCCCGAAAATAAGTGAATTATTATGATGCAGTGTTTACTGGGTATGTTTTATATATTAAATTGAACGCTTAAGCTGAGAGTATGTGATGTGGTATTAGAGCAAAACAATAAACAAACGGCCCTAATAATCTATATATAATATGATTCGTTATAAATATAACTATTTATTTCTTTTTATATTAAATATTTTAATAGTTTGTTCATCTCATTTCAATTTTTAAGAACTTTTATTATAAAGTAAAAACATTTTCTTAGAAGATTAGTACTTACTATTTAACTTATATAATAAGAGAGAATTATTTAAAACTAAAAAGTACTTAGTATTAAATATTCTATTTGATTTTACGCACAATAATATCGTAAATAAACTTTATTAAAAATGCAAGTTTTGAAATATTCAAAGAATATGTATTTTTATTATTATAAAAAAATAATTTTTGCTAAAACAGTATAAATATAATTTTTAAATTTAAATATTGATCAATAGATTTATAATCAATAAAAAATATTAGTAATAATGAGTTTTTTAATAGTTACTCTATAATTATGTTGAGAGAAATTGAAATTTTACATTTATGACAGTTTTTCTTTGTTTTATGTTAAATTACACAAAATATATAATTTTAATGTAAATACCATCTTTTTCATTGGTAAAAATAATATTTTGTTTAAATAACTTCAAATTAATTTAAATAAATTTGATTATACATGTAGGTTGGTTCTATACTGAATATACATTATATATTAGATATGCAAAGTTGAATTTTTACAGATTTATTGAAAGTATTTTAATGCTAGTAATGGTACATAAAAATCATTCCTTTATTTAATATTTCTTTATGCAAAAATTGGAAAATATTATAAAATAAACAAAATCTTTTAAAATAATCATAAAGTTTTCATAATATAAATTTATACGGTATGTTTATAAAAAAAGTTTATCAGTTTCCCATAACGTCAATTCTTTTATCCCTTATAATTAATGAGAAGCTATCAAATTTATTTGTTCGTCCTCAAAAAGGCGATACAGTGCTATGAAGCATGTCTTGAAAAAGTTGATTCGAGTAATAGTTTTGAGTTCATGACAGCCATTACATTAGATACTTATTTAAATGGTTTTGGGATTTTTGTATAAGATGTCTCTGTTTCCTTCTTTGCTATTAAGAATAAGCATATGTATCTGTGATAATCGTTAAGTACAAAATGAATTTTAAAAAAACTTAAATTTTAAGTCCCGTCCGTCGCGAATGTTTCTGCACTCGTTGTAATCCATCTTCAGTACTGTTTGCATACCATAATATTTTCCGAGTTGCACATACCTTAACGAGCAGGCTCTATTCTATATTTCTCTAGTAAAAATAAACATCAATGGAGATTTTGTCAACTACAGAATGTCAGTGTTCCAGACAACGATGGTTCATGATTTGGACGACATTGTTTGAACCAGTTCGAACTTCAATATTAATAAAACGTTGGTGACTGACTATTAAACTGTATACACTGCACTATTAAATGATATAAATGATGGTTTTCTAATTATATATCATTGACCCACTCGGATGGACCAGTGCTGATGCCTTCGCTTAGGATAGTTTAGTACTACCGGAGGCTTTGTTATTCCCGGAAGTATTTATATTTACCACGGATTTTATTTTGTTCGATATTTAAAAGGGTTAGCAAAATTTTTTATTTTTTAGTTTAAATTAGTGTAAATTTCTGGTAAAAATTTGTGTTGTTTGAAGGTAGCGGTTACAACTGATGTTTTTGCCATGAATAATATTTACTAATATACGATTGATGTTGAATTCTGTAAAGACTTGAGACATCCCTCTTTTACAAATCTTGAGGGTTATCAATAATTTTGAAACACCTTTATCATTGTCAATCAATTTACCATTTTGTATCATATATTTTTAATTTATGAATATTGAATATTTAGTTTACCATAGAAATGATTAAAATATTGGTATATTTTAAAATATATCCTTATGTTTAGATTTTTCGTATGTTGATATCAGCATGAAAAATTGAATTGAATTATTCTCATGTTGATTTATGCAAAAAATTGAATAAAAGTTGCTGTGAACTTTCATTTCCTCTAACTTATAAGTTATTTGCGCAAAAAAGATTAAGGGGCTTCTTATGTAGGTAATGGGTTGAATAACTATAGAATTTGAAAAAATGACTCTTTAAAGTTTTAAAACAAGTAATAAATAATTTATGACATCAAAAAATTTTTTTAAGTTAAAATTGAATATTAAAAATTTTATGATATAATTAAATACTTATAAATACATTTATCGTTTAAGTCTAAATCTAAATCTACACTTATAAAAAATACCATTAACACAATATTATTCAATAGAAGTAAAACTTTATTTTTATTATTTATAAAAATTAATTGATAAAGGGAAAATGATTTAAACATGATTTATTAATAAAAATACATCTCGATTTAATAGAAAATATCAAAATTAGTATTTAAACTTTCTCAATAAAAAGCCATAATTTAAAAAAATGTTATTGGGTTTTGCGTCAGCTAGTTTGAAAAAAAATAATATTCAAACAATATTTGTAAATCAATATTATTTATTATATATAATATTTATGTATTAGTTTTGAACAAAGATATTTTTTTACAGAAAAGTATTTAATATAAGCCTTCTTTATTAACGCTATATTATATATAATATATATATATATATATATAATCGATTACAAATAAATAAAATTTTTTTCCACCTTAAAGTTGGTAACACTATCTTTTTGACGAATATAAATATAAATATAAATTTAACCAACTAGTTAAATTAAATAGAAAATATTATTTTTGAAGAATCGCTACGGAAAGTCTTATCATTTATTAAAATTTTTATTAATAAATTACAAAAAAATCAGGTATGGAAGAAATTCGTCGTTATTGACACACACACACACACACACACACACACACACACACACACCACACACATTCTTCGTTTATATGCTATTATACTGAAAAAATAATAGATAACAATAAAAGTGTTTATTAAGCTTGTAAAAAAATTGCAGAATTTGAAAAGTTACTGCAGAGTAAAAAATGTTTAAAGTATATTAAAAAAAAATAAAATCGATGAAATTTTTCAAGAATTAGAGACTGCATACAGAAGGAAATATTTAACTTATGTAAGTAACAGTAATTCACATGTTTGTATAGATATTTCAAAGAAATTATTTTTTAAATTACTAAAAAATTTTGCATTTGAAAAAAATCCAAATATATATGATCAGTCAATGTTGTAAAATTAGCAATTAATTTCAAAAACACCACCGAGTAGCACAATATTGTAAAAATAGCTGTTGATGAGATAATTAATAAATTAGTTTGTATATCTTTGTGAATAAATCTTCTTGATATTTATATGTCCATCGATAAGAAGGATACTTTTTAATTAATGATGGATTGCAACCGCAATCAATAAAAAAATGTTAAAGAGAAGAATTCTTCTACGTCAATAATTTAATATTTTAGAATCAATTTCAGAATATGAAGGCATACTTTATAAATCTGAAGTATATAACTCCATGAATGATACGAAAAATACTTTGAAATAAAACTTTAAAATAAAAATTTTTAAAGCATTTTTTTTAAATGCCTTAATATAAAAAAAAATTCAAATTTATTCTGCTAATTAAGTCAAAATTTTGCATGCTTATTTTAGGTTAAAAAACTCATAATTGGTTCAATATTTAATTAAAATCCGTAATTTTTACTTTAGATAACTTATATTTATTGAAAATTGAAAATAAATTTTTAAAAAAATATAACATTGATTTTTATTTTTTTAAAATTTAATTAGATATTTAATATTTTCTTGTGTTCAGATAATTTGGTTTATAAAATTTGAAGCCACCGTAAAATAATATTTATATACATAACTTACTTAATTATTTACAATTTGATAAGTAAAAATATTCTTTCTTATAATTTTGTAGAATGCCAAAATTGAAAGATTTTTTATAAATTTTAACTTTTATTTATTTATATATATATATATATTTTGATTTTTTTTCAATACATATAATTCTTCTTTTAATATATAAAAACTGAAACAGAAACAAATTTCTCCTCAAAACACGATATTATTTTCTTATCACCAGCAATGGTTTCTCTAAAAGCTAGTATGCACATCTAACGATCATGTGTAGCATTTCTATATATAAATAATAATTGACGATAACGATTGTATACTTCAACAATCCGATGAAAATGACGACGATGCATTTTCTCTCTTTTTATGCGCAGTTATCATAGTCTCCGTTTTATAAAGAATAAAGTATATCTATTATAGAATTGTAATTAAAAAAAATAATGAAGAACTTAAAAAATTATTGCAAAACTAGTTTTTTTTTCTCTTAATTAGACTTAACTTCTTAAAAATCATTTTCAAATGAAACAAACTATCTCAATGCTTAATATACCTATTAATCGACTATATTGCTAAATTATTGCATAATAATTTTATTTTATATATACTCTAATTTGAGTACTTGATAATGTCATTTTATATATATTAAATTTTTGAACTTTGAAATAATTAAAATTAAATTAGTTTTTAACCAGATTAAATATAATTCTAAAATTTATTTATACTACTAGACATAAACTATTACATTTATTATGAATTAAAATACCAGTATTAAACATAGAGAGGTTTGATCTGTTAATTAATAAACACAATGATGTGACGTATTTCATGACGTCAGTGCATCTTTCCAACCTCAAGTAAAATGAGAACGATCGTATAATCACAAGTCGAGGCCAATAGGTTAAATGAATTACATTGGAGACATTATTTATGAAGATTTGCAAGACAAGTAACAAGGATGAAAAAAAACTTAAGACAAGTCACGTGCCTCAATATTACAACTAGTTTTTTTTTTATAAAACATTAGTATGATTTCTTTTAAAAGTTTTAGTGTTACAAGATAAGAATATAAGTTTCTTGTATAATCCCTTCCTAATAAATTAGCTATATTATTAATTCATTCACATATTACATATGTGAATTTAAAATCTTTTTCTACTTGAAATTATTAAAACTGTAATCTCAAACTTCTCGTAATTATATTTATAATTACTTACATAATTATATTGTAATAACAAGTACAAACTTTTCATAGTTTTACGATATGTAGGTATTTAAAATTTAAAAAAAATTATTAGAATCAGTTTTTAGAAGTAAAAAAATAATAAGGAAAAGATAACATATTTTTGTTCTATGTATATAGTAGAATAACACGTATACATACAACGTAGCGTTTATTAATTAAGAATAAAAATTCATTATTACTTATTCTTAGAATTATAAAAATATTTTTTTTAAGATATGTTTTTAACATCACAAAACATAAAATTACTGCAAATTTTTTTAGTATTTACAATAATTAAGATATCTTTTTTTAATATATACGTTATTTGAATATACTTAGATAAGCAATTTTTTAATTTTTTACTGATGTTATTCAAGGAAAATATGACTTATTTTTATAATTATTTAATCTATAAATTTTTTTAATATTATTACAAAAAAGTTAGAACACTTTTTTCAAATTAGTAAATAATTTTTCCGAATGTAAGTAACTTGTAAATAAAAGTACATTTACCTTTTTTTTTCGCGATTTTTGTCTTCTACATTTGCAAATATCTATTAAATATTAAAAGTAATATAAATAAAGTATTTTTTCTTCAAAATTCATCTACTTGTTACTTCGATAAATACTTAAATATAAATTAACTAAATCAGCTATTATTTTATTATACACAGATACATGTATAATTGATTAATAAAAAAATTGACAGGAACTATTTAAAAAAGTTTTTCTACGATATGTATCCTATTTTATTTTATGCTTTTATATTGTTTTCATAATTTTGTGTTCATACTGTAGCAGTAGTTTAATAATTAATCAATGTTATTATGTCTTCAAAAAATAAATTTGTTATATATGTTATTATTTAGTATTTCTCAAAACATATAGCAAAACAATATATGGATTAAAACAAATTCCTAATTATTTAACCATTTATTTAATCTCAAAGAATTAATGAATATTTTTTCTATGAGTCATTTTAACTGTTAATTTTTTCGATACTATACATTATATTTTAAACAAAAATCAGTGCTGAATAGTTCTTATGAATAGTCTGAGTCCTAAGTGAACTTTAAAAAACATTGTGTATAAAAATAATTTAAGTCCATATGGCGTTAATACGCATGTCAACATAATATATATCTTATTTAAGTTTAGTTAAAACGTTAATATTAAATAGCCAATGTTAACTTGATATTAAATCTATCCTCAAGAATCATTAATTTTTATTTATTAATTTTTTTGTGGTATAAAATATTGAGATTCTCGCTTATAATATTTGTTAAACGTAAATACGTAAAAAAATACTTATTGCAATACATTTTTTATGTAAAATAACGTTTAATCACGTGCTTGAGTGTGTAGAGAGTAAATGCGTGTAATAATCACTATACACAATTACACTAAAATACCATGAATATAATGATTATTAAATTTACTAGTTCGTTTAAGAATGATATAATAATATTTTTTATACAATCTTATAAATAGGTAAATTTATATATGTATTATGAGAAATAAACAGAAAATTTACTTTTCTATTCATTTTATGTTTCTCTTATTATTTAAACAATAATTTATATTGCATACTATTTTTTTACAAGATGCATTTGATTTACTAGAAAACTAATTTAAATAGTTATATCATCATAAAAAATATTATTTTTATTGTAAATTTATTTTTAATAACTATTAGATTTATAAAAATTAAATAAATTCTTAAATGCAATTTTTTTATTGTAACATATACTATTTTTATTGTTATTTTATTATAATATTAAGTATTATTTTAGAATCTTCTTTAAAATTTTGATTTTTTAAATATATTATTTCAAATTGTTTGCAATACTTTTTTTTACACAGAATATATTTTTAATATTATAAAATTTTTGACAAATCGCGAAGCACTGTATCTTCTGTAAGTTCCTTTGTTTCGTAGATCATTCAACAGATTTGAGTTCATTGGTCATCGCCATCTTTATCGCAATATATTCATGAAAGTCTTGAATCTGCAAAAATCAATAATTTTCTACGAGAAGATTGTTTTACACCGATATATCCCTCGGATAGGGGAAGTGGAAAGTTTCATTGAGGGCAATGTATTGATAATTACGAAAGATAGTTAGAACATAACTCAATCAATAAAGTAGACTTTGAAGTCATTATCTGAACAGTCGAAATAATTATATTATTATTCATTTTGTTTATTACATATGTTTAATGCAAATAGGTATGATTATTCACCATAAAGCCAAATGTCTATCTATTAATCTTTGCCAGTATTCATATAATTTTTTTATAAAAATGAATTTTAAGGATAACATTATTAAGAATTGATTTTTTTAAAAATTGTTTTGATATTTGTTCTTCGTATACATTTATATAATTCCATTTATTATATGTACAGAAAATAACAGATCTTATTAAAGAGTTTGCAGTATTTAATTTATAATCTAAGTTTTATAAATTTTTTAACAAAATGAAATAAAAAAGAATACTGCGAACTCCATTTTTTGTATATATATCTGTGTCTATTAATCTTTCAATGTTTTCAATGTATGTAACAATAAGCATTATTTAAAAAAACACATTTATATCAATAGTTACAATTCATACGATTTAACTTGAAGAAATTTTTCTTTTTATAATAACAAAAAATTTTAATCATAGAAATAATATATATTCTTCATAATGTTAATTAATTCAATCATTCTTGAATTCAAAAATCAATTAATCAAAAAATGATTACGCGTAATAACATAGTATTCTCAAATAAATACATTGAACTCCACAATTCGCAGAATATTTAGAGTAATCATTTACAGTATTTTTAATCAATTTTTATAATATGAAAAAATATTAAATTTATCTATTTTTATGCAAAACTACACATTAAAAGTTATAAATAATGAATATAAAATTTCATAATATCAAAAATTTTTTTATCTAATGTGCAGAACTTAGTTCAGACTTTAGCAATGAGATCATTTAACTCTTAAAATTTGTCTTGCTCATAGATTACTTTATTCAAGTTATGTTCGAATTTCTATTACTTGAATATTTTTTTGAAAATATTTTAATGAAACATTGAAAATAAATTATATATATCGTTAAAAAACTAAATAAAGCAAATACTGAATTTAATCATGCAAACATCTGATTATGGTTGTCAAGAGAATTGTTAAGAAATCAAAATAGTGCATCATATTAAATAGTAACCTTCATGTATACATAATGTTAAAAAACATCTATATTTAAAAAAAAATAAAAAAAATTTATTTTTATTAAATAAAATTAGTTTGATTAGATTAAGTATTATTCATTGTTAAAATGAAATTAATTTTTAATTCCAATCTTTAAATGAATACTAAATCTTTAGTTAACGATTCTTATGGAACAAGATTGAAACATTACCTAAAAGTATAAATAGTAATAAGCAAAAGAACTAACGTGATAATTAGCAAAGTATAGAGTGCAAGAGAAAAGTTTTAAAAAGAGGATTTTAAGAAAAAGATACAATTTTTTTAATACCTGGTGATAAGTGTAATGTGTAAAGGTGCAGAAATTTAGGAATAAAAATAATATGGAAATAAATAGAGATAATATATAAAAATAATGAAAATGGAAAATAAATTCTGAATTTGAGACCAGGCATAAAGAAAACAACGATAAATGACAAGAATTTGAACGCGTCTTTTAAATTGATTCAAAGATTAATGAATGAATAATAGTAACGTACAAAATTTTGACTATAAATTTATTTTTTAGTTGAACAAAAATATACATTTGAAAAAAAATTAAAATATCTATATCTTAACTAAAAGAACTAGGGGAAAAAATTAAATTTCTAATACTTATCATAATTGTTTTAATTATTAAAAATTAATTAAAAAATATATTTAAATAAAAGATTATATCAAATCATAAAATTTCAAATTTTTTTTAATAAATTGATAATCTAACGTATATAGATTATAAATTCTAGGATTTTAATTAATTTAAAGAAAAAATTCGTTTATAACAATAACTTTTCCGTATGATAAATACCCTATTTAAGAACAACACGAAGGTACATCATAATTTTATGTATAATTTTTATAAAAATCATATATTTTTATAACTATAATATTTTATAAGAATTATAAAATCAATCTTGCAAATTCTTTCTAAATTGTAACTATCTTTTACTACTCATAATTCAAAATTGGGGCCTCAAAAAATTTATTTTGATTAGTCGACGTATATTGTTTCTAGTTAAGTTGGTAAGATAGATTTTTAGTTTCAATCACACATAAGTGATAATTTTATTTTTTATTTATGACAAATAAATTCTAGTATATATAATTCTACTATATAAAAATATATCTAAAATCCTGACAATTAATAAATAAATTTTTTTCTTACATAAAAAAAACAATGTTTTAAGTTAATTATAGAATTTATCTATAAATTTAGTGGTTAGGACTAATAATAATTAAAACATAAATACGAAATCCTATTTTTCTTCATCTGTATATTCTTTATAATCTCATATAGATGTTTGACGTTTAAAGTTAATACATTGTATTAATATACCTGTTCGATATATCGGATTTTCTAGATAATTTATTTTAATAAAAAACAAATTATACATGTGTGTAATTAAATACTTCGTATTCAATAAAATGATGTGTTAAATAAAGTTTTACAATAAAAGTCAGATAATAAAAATTATTTACAATATTTTCAAACTATTTTGTAATACTATATACTATTATTATATATTACTACGTACTATTGTAATGTACACGTTATTATTATAAATAAAAATTTATTTTTTATTTTCAATAAAACTATAAATTATGTGTTTATTTTTAAAGTATCTTAATAATTAAAAGTATTTTATTTTATGCAAGAACAATTGCGTTTTGAAGTGGGTATAAAATATTATAAATGTAAGTTGAATAGTTATCACATTTAATTTATATATATTATATATTTTTTTTAATAATTTCATTATTAATTAGTTATTTTCTTATATATTTTAGATAAATAGGTTGAATTTTATTTAAATACTTCTATTTACAAAACAGTTTTATCAAATATACATAAAATTTTTATGAGAGGGGAAGTAGAAGGAAGAAAATGAAGGAATGTAGATGGAGAAAAAAATGAAAATAGTACAGATTCAGATACATACTATATGGTTTCATTTTAATAGTAGAGAAAATCAAGTAAAACTGTTTGAAAAAGAACCAATTGATACTGGGAAAATTTTTGGATATCTCAGAGAAATAGTTGCAGATAAACGTTGAGATGAAACTTAAATTATTTGAGGAACTCATTAAAATAATTATATGTAAATTTATGTTTTAGACTATACTGTGGACGTGAAAAAGTTATGGACAAATACAACAAATATAATGTAAATACATCAAATGAGTTTTAGATAATAGCTATAAAAATAAAAATAATAAACATTTGAACAAATATACAAAACCAGAATGATTAAGAAGGAATATGCAATTTTGGAACATAGAGTAAGTTACCAGAGAGGAAGAATAACATGAAAGACACGTAAGAACTACGTGGAAACAAAATAAAATTTTAGGAATCTGTAGAATGATTATATTATTACTGGGATAAAAAATTACGTAGAAGGGGAAGGATATGAGACAAGGTAAGAATGACATAAAAGATGAACTAATGCAGACCTGGGTAGACAACGTGGAAAAATTAAGATGTGCGCTGGAAACAAAATGCTCAATACTAGAAAAGTTAATGGATATAAATTGCATGAAAGAAAACGAAAGAAGAAAAAGGCAAAAGGGTATGATAATTTTAACAACTCTAGAATGGAAAATGAAGCGAGAGCAAAAAGATCCTGATGGCCGGAGGGGGAGAAAAAGTAGATTGTGCAATAATATTCCAGGTATAAATGTGAGTATTTTAGAGGATTGTAAGGATACAGAAATAACAAAAAAAGATTTATAAAGATTTTCAAAGACAAAAATACATTATTAACTTATACAAAATTATTTAAAAAGAGAACTACGGAAAACCAGGATAATAACAATAAACAATAAGGGCGAAAAGAGAAAAAGGCATGATACGACCACAAAGAGCAATAGCTCCATAAACCAAATAGCTGATCCATTACAATTCTAAATATAATTTAATATGAAAATATTTATATGTAAATTTGAATATATAAATTAATATATAGAACTAGTTGATTACCTAAATTTGTATACTAAAATGTATAATTAAATTAGAAGAAAATTGAAATTCAGAATCATTATTTTTTGTAAGTTCATAATTAATTAAATGAGATTTTTAATTGTGATAGAAGCAAAAATATCCATGTTAATTTTTTAAAAATTTATTTAGACAGTAACGTTAACAGCTTGTCTAGAGCAATGTAACAAATGCGTTAAAAGAAGTTAAGTTTAAAATTGTAAAGAAATGAATTTAGAAATTTAATTAATTTACAATTAAATAATACTTTTGTAATATTATTACATATTAAAAAAAAATATTAATATAAAATGTAACAGAAAATAGTACTATGCATTTTCAAATTGAAATATACGTATCCAATAAATAATATATAGTTATGATAGATAGTTAAAATAGAAATAGTTAAATTAAATGTCATTTTTATTATTCGACAGTTCAATATGAAATTATTAGAGGTGCATAAGCAAGTGCAAATATGACAAAAAGAAGTGTAAATTCAAAAGGTGGCCCGCGATAAACTAAAACGATGAAAGACTTTTGATTGGTCACGATTGGAAGTTACATTACAAAGACCTTGAGATGTTTAATATCTCTTACTATGAGCGAATAATCATTTTCAAGTACGTTAACGAATCATCTGTAGACAATCTCTTATAATTGATTCTGAGTGTAAGGATTTGCGTATACAATTTTAAGTTATATATAGTTATATAGTATGAAAATAAATATGCTACCGATAAAAAACTTTTTTAATATTAATTTTTCAACCTTAAACAAATGCTACTTATATATATACTATGCAATACTTTATTATTCTTTAAAAAACATTAATGGATACACAGGATTAATAATATGTGGTTATAAATAATTTACATTAAAAAAGCTATTTAATAATCTAATTCGAACTTACAATACAATAAAAATATGATATATAAAATTTATTTATTATTTTATTTAAAAGAATGTTTAATATATATTTTTACCCAAATTCATATAAATATAGTTAAATATATGAAAGAAATAAAAACATTTTCGATATATTTTTAAGTTAAAAATTGAAAACTTACATTGAAAAAGAAAAAATTTTTAATTCAAATGATAATACGAAATAAAATATATATATCATATTATTTCATATTATTCGAAATCAATATAAGTTTTTCCGGGTTTTTGATTATAAGATAAAATAATTATACAAAATATAAATATATATCTTAAACTTAGGATGCATTTTATTAAATAAAAAATAAAACTTTTTTATATAATGAAAATATGAGCTATTTTTTTCATTTCTTAATATAAAAAGGAATTATTAAAAATGATTGTTCATTTTTTTCAAATTTTATTAAATTATCTAAAAAAATAAAGTTTTTTTATAAAAAAAGGCATATAAAATATATCTACACATCAATTATATAAAGATTTTTTACAAACTTTTGTATATTTAAATATAACTTTTCCCTACAAAGATTCTACTGAAATGAAGAAAAACTAATTTTTAACATTTAATGGCATTTTTATATAAAATGAGATTTGAAATTAAATTTAGCTGGACACATTTTAATAACTTAAAAGAAAATGTGTAAGTTACTTTCACGAAAAACAAATTTGTGTTAAATTTATTTCCATGCCAATTAATATAATGTAATAATATTATTTATAAAATTATATAGATTACAATATGCTTGAAAATATAGTTTTAAATAATAAAAATAGAATTTAATTTAAAAATATGTTTATTTTTTATAATATGTTACTTTTATTTTATCACGTTATTTATCAAGTATTATTTATCATATTTTACTTTTCCTATTAGTAATGAATGTATAAATGGCTTTAAAAATGTTTATTTTAAAAGCATTGGAATAAATAATTATTTTTTTAGGCGTTTTTAAAAATAATATATCTTATAAAAAACAATTGTTAAAATAATATAAAAGAAAAATTAATTTTTGTACAGTTAAATAATACGTAAACAGAAACAATAATTGATTGGATTTCTTTTAGTCAACCCTCACGCTCTACACATGTGCGCGCGCACGAACAGATCTTTTTTTACATTCCGAAATATTTTCTAAAGTTTGCCTTATCGCATATTTTTTCGTAACTTTTTTTTTATCTAATTCACACAAAATTAAATTTAAGCTATAATTTATCTCGAATTTTATTTTTTAAATTTACGTTAAACGAAAAACTAACCTTAAATTTTACAACATTCTCTACCGTATAGATTGTAAAAGCATACGAATAATTATTGAAGATAATAATGTAAATTGACGATGAGAATGTATTTTTTACAAAAGAGTTGTAGAACAATGCAAACAATAATTTTTAGCGTGTTAATAAATTTTAAAATTAAAATATTTCTTATAATTATCTAAAATTTTCTTCAATCGAAAGAATTATGACAATATAATTAGTAATTTATAGATTCAATCAATATATTTTCATTTTATTCGTAAATAATTGTAGCAAGCAAGTTTCATAAATAATTATGAATATTTGAAAATTTTTTTTACTAATTTTTTAAACAATTAACAAAGCTTAAATTTATTTCATTTCAATTCTCTTAATTTATTCATACGTAGTATCTGAAATATCTCATCAACGTAAAATACGTAAACAAGTTTACCTAACCTAAATGGATCCAGTCTCTAAAAATTAAAAACTAAATTTTTATATTGGTGGAAACAATTAAACTTAAAATTCCATTTTTTCATTGTTTTCAATGAATACTTGAATAGATGCATTTGTGCAAATATAAGAGATAATAATTTCGCAAAAATGTAATTCTAATTATGTAAAACTTTATATGTACAAAATGCAAAACAAGTTATACAAAAATCAGGAACAAAAAGGAAAATTAATTTACTCTTGCATGTAATCCCATTAATGATATATATTAACTTACCGGCTGGTGTTGGCCTACTGTAAGCTCTCCCATTACACCTTCGGACCTTTTTTTGATCTGCACTTTGGCCTTTCAGCAACATCTTACGACGAACGCACCGCTTCTACGCATTACTCCATTCACAGTTGTGCGGCAGCCATTTGCACACTGCCCACACTGATACATTATATTTATACAATGGTTTCGCTTCTTTCGATTTCTCTGTAGTTCTCGCACAGTATACGTACATATATGTGTATTTGCATTTGTATGATTATATTTAAGGAAGCTTTTACCGGTCGCTATAAAATAACAGTTTATTATACTATAGTAAAAGATATTAAACGTTGAAATTGTAGAAAATTTATTATTAAAGATTTGCTATTTTCGATTATTTGAAGTTATCCAGAAAAAATAAAATGAAATACTTAAATTTACACGGCACACGAGTGCAAACGAATGACTTCAAGGTCAAATTACAAATGGTTATATTACGTACTGATGGTACCGCCATCTTTTGCAAAAAATAAATATTAAATATTTAATTGCTCTACAGTTATTCAAGTAGGAATCTTCTATATACTTTTATAAAATTTGTCGTTATGTTAATTTTAATCTTTATAAAAACAATAAAAATTGTTAAGTATGTAATTAATAAGTATTTACTTTCTGGATATTAGAACAAGGCCTGTATAAATTTTATATAAATACATTTGAGAATGGAATATTAAGTAAATCCCACACGATGATAAGGAATAAAATTTGGCAGTAAATTCAAAGAGTTGTACTATTTATACAAGAAAAAGTTAGGGCATTTGAATAATTACATATTTACCCATTAATTAATTAAAGTTTAAGATGAAAGCATAATATATTAATATTCTTGATGAATTCAAATTTACAAAAAATATATAAACGAATGTTTTCATGTAATGATTTTTTTTACAAATAATATTTATGTAAAAAATGTTATATCAACATAAGTGTATGTATTAATTAATATTTTTTATACATAACAAATATTTATTAAATGTTTCCAATAAAAAAAAAA
Source organism: Platyscapa corneri (assembly GCA_018907185.1). Taxonomy (NCBI): domain Eukaryota; kingdom Metazoa; phylum Arthropoda; class Insecta; order Hymenoptera; family Agaonidae; genus Platyscapa; species Platyscapa corneri. The sequence continues at coordinate 3,313,320 of JACCHW010000033.1, forward strand.
TATTTAAAACATTAGTTGCAAAATATTATAAAGAAATAAAAACAGTATTATTAAAAAAAAATTCTTTTTTAAGAACGAAAAAATATTCAAGTATATTTTAAACTAAATTGCAGAAAAATAAAATTAGTGAAAAAAATATGTTTTGAGTAAATTTTTAAGTATTTATTGTAAATTAAATTTAAGAAAATATAATTATGTTTTAAAAAATAATTTATTTCTAAATATTCAAAAATGGCAGCTTTGATACTGGATTTAATATACTATGGTTTAGTACAGGACAGATGGAAAAGCTGAGGTTCGAAAAAAAATATAATTTTTCTCCAAATTACAGATAAGATTTTTTTAACAAATTTTTTAAAATGATTCAATGTTTATTAACACGCACAAATTTATCTAATGAAATAAATATGATTAATCCTATAAATAGTAATTTATGTATATTTACAATATGATAACAGAGCATTTTTATTTTTTTTTAACGCATATACACTTAAGTTAAAAATTTTTCTTTCCCATTTTAATTCGTATATAAATATTCTCTTTTAGCTAATAGTTCCATCTTAAAGAAAATACGTGTTAATTATTTTTGACCTGAAAAACGAACAACAACAAAATGGTTACAATTGCTTGAAAAATGTAAATAATATACGCGTGTGTGTGTGTGCGCGCGTGTGTATTTATATATGAATATGCGTATGTTTGAATGTTTGTATGCATGTATAATTTTCTTTCCAATTATAAGAAATTTATTACAAACTGTTTATTTTCTTAAGATTTATTTTTTATTTTTGCGATGCAGATAATAACAATTAGCATTACGAATATGGATATCTATATGTATTTACGTGTCTAAATTTAAAAATTTCACGAAAAGCTTTCTCATTTTAAAATGAGCAGAAATTGTATCTATAAATTTTCTTATTTCATCAATTGTACTATAAATAATTTATTTTAATAAGAAAATATGTTACTAGTTTTATATTCATACTAATGTTAAAATTTGACGATATCAGTTTTTTATAAAAAACGTTTATAATTATTATATAATTATCAAAATGTTTTTAATTTAGACAGAAATGTGAAAAAATAGTTTATTAAATGAAAGCAAGTTTTTTTCTAAACAAAGATAAATATTTTTCAATTATAAAATAATGATAATATCTATGAAAATATTTTGAAATTTCTTAGCTTTTCTTAAATTTCAAAAGAATAATATAACATTTTTATTCATGATGATACAAACTAAAGTGTTTTTATTAATTTTTAAATAAAATTTAACTCATTTTAAATAAGAAGTTTTGAAACCTACAAAAACTTCGTAGGCTTATCAATTGATAATTTTTACATACAAAAGCATATTATCGGCTTGGTTATTCTCCAGTGGTATATTTTGAAAGTTGCATACAATTTACTTTATTTTTCATACATACGAACGGTTGCACACACGCAGGCATGTACACATTATTTATTTGGATTGTCCACGTGTAATGATATTATGTTTAGCAATTTATTTTATATTGTTATTTCTTATATATTTTATAAATTTTTTGAAGATATTTGACGCTTAACATATAACAATTAGCGCTTTATTGACAACTATCACGATTAAAACTTTAAATCATTACTTTTATCTTTTACACAAGTCTGTAATGTATTTTGTCTTGTGAAGCTTCATTAATATAAATTAATTTCTTTATTTTTGTAATTAAGTGGAATAAGTATCATGTGTGTGTGTATATATTTATATATTAAAACATTAGAATCTATTATGCTTTAACATCTAGAAATAGTTTTTGAAATCCATTTTAATATTATTTCCATAAATTATATTGTAATTCTTTGTCTTGATTTACTTTTTACAAAGATCACAAGTAGATTGTTAATCTTTAAATTTAAAAATTAATTAACATTAATAGCAGTATTTTATAAATTTATTGTAATAATTAGTACTTTCCAAATATCTTTAGTTAATATACTATATTACACTTATATCATGTCAAAATGACTATTGATTTCTGAAAATATTTTATAAACATTGCAATTTTTTTTAGAATTATAAATTCAAAAAATTATAAATTCAAATTTTATATGAGCTTAAGTAATTATATTTTGAAGACAATACATATTTTAAAATTATATTAATAAGGATTAGTTTTATAGCATACATTTCATAAACAAGGTGCTAAAATAGTATTTTATTTAAAAATATCAGCGATTAAATCTTATAATGTTTGCGTTTAATAATTTTACAACTAATATTATTTTTATCGATAATTTCGAGGAACGTGTGGTGCTCGTATTTTTTGTAATTTTTTTTCTGAAAAATCTTTAGAAATTTCTATTAGCTCTACACATAATTTGATCGAATATACATCGTATTTCTGGTGAATTTGGTAATTTGATTAATTGGATTTTTACTTGATATAATTTTATCATTATATATTCTTATTTGATTTCAAAAATGAATCCAAGGAAATAATTCTAGATACATTGTGGGCTCGTTTACGGAAGACGAGAAATTTTATCGTGTACAGTATTTTGTGTAAAGATTAAAATATTATTCTCTCTTTCTTTATGTCTTTAATTTTTAAACAATTTTTAGATTTTAATTAGTTGGACGGAAGTAGCGATTTACTTAGCATATGCTGCTTTCACCGTACTTCATTAAAAATGATTTCATTCTTATTCTCATAATTAAAGGTCTGCATGGCATCGTTCTTAAATTTATAAGTTTTTAATACATGTATATCAATACAAAAAACAGAAACAAAGATTTATAACAAAAAAATCGAGAATCCCCCTTTTTAATTTCAATTGTATTTATTTTCCCTTATATTTGTTCACTTGTGATACTTCAACGGCGGAAGATATATAACAGTCTTTTCTATTCATTTTTCTTCGCTTTTTATAATTATAATTACTCGCTCTATATTAAACTTATACTAATCACATATATTCTTTAACTAAATACTTATCTAGTATATAATTTAATGATATTTTAATAACAATAGCTAAAAATAATATAGTAAAAATGTTTAAATTATGCAAATCACACTGGAAAGTTGTTTATCATTTTTATATTTTTATAATAGCTATTTGTATTTATGCAAAAAATTGTATATATATCTTGCATAAAAATATTCTATACTAATATATATCTACATGTGTATCTATATTTACGTAAAATTTTACATAACATGTGAGAATATTTCTTAGTTTTTATTCAGGTTTTTTATAATTATTATTATGGACACTTATCTGATTATTGTTCAGTCTGAGAATTTCTATGTTCTCTCTAAGTTCATCAACGTTTCATTTTGTTTTAGAAATGTGTTATTCACTTATAGAAAGAAAAAATTACTAGTTATTTCTCGTGTCAAATAGAATTTATTATCAAATGAAATTATTATATGAATAATAAAATAGATTTAGCTCAATCTTTAAAATTTACAAAATAATTTCATAAAATTATATTTCAACGAAAATGGATTATGATTTCTACTTAAAAATAAAGATAAAATAAATAATAAGACAGTACAGTTAACAAAAAATTTATTTTCAATATAATCTAGCAAATTTAAAATGAATCATATTTTATTTTTAATGCACAATTATAAAAACACTATTTATTTTGATATTGATAGAATCAATTGTAATGATCATATTTTAGTAATTTAAAATATTTTAAGTAATATATTGATTTTTTAAAATTTAATTTGCATATTACTCTTTATAAGATTTATGAGGTAGTTCCTTTATCAGGAAATTTAATAAGAGATATATTTTTAAATTTAAGTGAAATAAAATACTGCAATACATAAAAGAAATAAAATAGTTAATGAAAAAATAATATTTTTGCCTTTTATAAATTTTTTACATATATTTAAAAAATATTTTTAACGTATGTTTAAACTATGGATTAACACAAATGTATATTATTGATATTTGTAATAATTTTTTAAATTATAAATTTTCTTTTCATACATTTAATGTCTTAATTCAATACTTGAAAAGATGTTTATTTTTTACAGCCTTTCACTGTTTTTGATAAACTCTGTTTTTGAAAAACTAAATAAATTTCTAAATATAAAATTTCTAATAAATGAGTAATTGTATTAGAAATAATCAAAGTAATTTCTTGATAAGTTATGTAACCAATTTATTCCATAAGATAGAATTATTTTAATTATACTTATTTGGTACAATTATATATAATTTTTAATAATAACATACTCTGTTAAAAAATATTAAATAACATAATATGTTAAATAATTAAAGTATTATCTTAATTATAGTAATTCTTAGTCTGAATTTTATAGATTTTTTTATTTTTATTTATTAATTTTTTAAATATTATAAGTATTATATAAATATAAAAATTTATCTGAAAATAATAATATATCATAAAAGTAATTATTCTAATAATACCAAATTTTCTTAATTTTCTTTTAAATACGATACGTATATATAATGAAAAGTTTCAGATTTGTAATACATAATAAATTTTTTCGATTAGCTGTTTTTGAAAAATTTGTTTTTTTTACAAATTTTTTTTAACGATGTATAAGTTAACAAAAAATAATTACTATTTTTGATAAAATAACAAAGATTTTTTTATACTTTACGACCTACTATAAAATTTATCTACGTATAACATTTTGGTAAATTATGACAATTATATATAAATTTGAGAGTACTGAAAAATTTTTGAATTCTATAAAAAAGTACTAAAATACTAAAAATAACTCCTTTATATACTTATATTAGTGAAATATTTTTGTGAATGATTTTTAAATAATGTTTCTACAAAAAAAATTAAAAGAAATTTTTTATTAACGACTAATTTTTATAGAAAAAAATGTATGCATAATTAATAATATTGGATAAGTTAGAGTTATGATTAGAATTAACCGTAATTTTTAAAAATACTTAGATGTTCGCGTCAACAATTATGCTCTACATATGCACACATGTGTATATCTGTGGACTATTTTTATTAGAAAAGTATGGAGGCAGTGAACAGATTTGTGATGAAATACTCTGAAAGGGATTTGAAACGTCAAACATGCATTTCATCAATTCCCGTCTGCAATTGAAGTTGTCCCGAAACAGTTGTTGTTTGGACACAACTTTGAAGTAGTGGTTGATTCTCCGGTGGATTTTTCTGTCTTGTAAGTCTTGATGATCGTGGTACTGCTATATGCATCGAACCATTAAGTGAACCCTAGAATCGCACGACACACAATGGGATCGTAATATATATGCAGAGTAGATTTCAATTTTTTGTTTTTATTTTGGATTGGCTTTTATAATAATTCATTTTTTCATTAATGAGAATTAATTTTTCGTGTTATTAATATACATATATATATATATATATATATATATATATATATATATATATATATATTTATTTATTATTTATACGTAAGTGTATAAAGATACATATTTGGTCGAAGTAAGAAATAATCATTTTTCGGTATTAAATAGTTAAAAATAAATAAAATATTATTTAAATTTTTTTTATTTTTTATTGCAATTCAATTTGAAATTGAACAAAAATATTTTTAATTATACTAAGATTTAATAAAAGTAGAATATTTCATAAATAATACAAAAAGAATTTATTAGCTTTTAATTGTAAAGCTTTATGAACAAATAATTTCTTTATATTTATGTCTTTTTTATATTTTTGAAAATTAATATTCGAACAAATTCAGAATACTTTTAACTCATTATAAATATGCATTTTCAAATAAATTATGATTTATATGACCTAAAATTATTTTAGATACATTTAAAAGAAAAATGGCTAAATGTGAAAATAGATTCATTTTTTAAATTTACTATTTAAAATTTGAGATATTTTCTTTTTAAAGATTCACATCTTAAACATAATACCAGAAATAAATCTTTAATATTTTATTTAAAATAAGTAAATAAATTAAAAAATTATAAAATTATTTTCTGAAATATATGATATAAGAAAAAAATTAATAGTTTAAATAATAATTGTAACAATTTGTTCGTACTTTATTTTGCTTAAAAATTTCATTGTAATACTCTCTAATATAATTAAATCACTGTTAAATTGATTATAAAAACCTAATGTTCATTTTTTAAATCAGTTAATTTTCTGAAAAAATAATAATTTTTTAAAAAATTTGTTATCTTTTATGTTTTTTAATATTAAGTATTTAATTAAACTGAATAAGTAAATCAAAGAAAATTTAGTTAAAAATAATATAAAAGTTAGATAGTTTTACAATGGACAACTATAATCTAAGTATTATATGAATATAGATAAATATGTTCTTAATATATATCAATAATTACTCTTTCATATTTTTACTTTAAATAATTCTTAAAATAGTGTATTATACAAACCTAATTAGATTATTCTTTAAAATAATTAAGTGTATAGACATAAAAATAAGTAATAAAAGTTTTGATAAATAATTTTCATGAATAATATTTCATGAGCCCCCAGTGTACCGCTATGAAAGTAACGTAAAGGCATAAAATTATTTGAAAAGGGATTATTTTAAATGAAAATTTAAATTTGCTTATTTTAGATTAATTTTAATATTAAACTAAATGTGATATAATAATCTACTTTTAATAACTGAAAATTATGGTTTTCATTCATTAGCCTTTATATTAATATGTGTTGTAAAAACGAAAAATAATAATTAGTCTTTGAATTACCCTACTATACACTTAGGGCCCAAAATGTTTCCTTTTGTATCTAAAAAGAAAACATGACATATTTATTTAAAAAATTAAAGAAAACGAATGAATTCTATATTTTGCAGTCAATTCTATTATGAAACTTACTTGGCTTTGTTGTGTACTAATATCAGGAAGTATAGATCCTCGTGGGAGTGTTGAGTGTTGCGTCTGATGCTGTTTCTGATAATGATGTGGATGTGGCAACGTGTGAGTTACTTGAGTTTGTTGTATTAGCATATTTGTTTCACTAATTGGTATGGTTTTCATAATGTTTCTGAAATAAATAAAACAATTATGTATTTGATGTTATTTAGTTATTTTATTTCAGATTTTGTATTCAATAGATAAGTAATTAAGTGCAACTCTTCTTTATATTATCGTCAATAAAAATTTGTTTCATGTTCAATATTGTAATTATTTCATAATATTTTTTTGTATGTAACTAATATATAATATATATATGTTTATTTATTATATTTTTTAATATTTTTAATTTATAATTAGTTTTTGTGATTTTTTGATGAAGTTTTTATTGAAAAATTTTTGTGTACGTAATAACAAAATAAATTTGAATAATCCTAATTCCAAAAATATAAGATTAATACGTGAAAATATAAAAAATGATTACATCATCTTCGATTAAAGGAAAAATCGGTAGTTATATAAACAAACGAGAAAACGAGGTATTATTAATACTTTTTCTATCATCATAAGTTAATTATAAGTTGTTCTTAGTTTTAAATTATTATAAAACTTTTAAGAGATGTATTTTAAAATAGTATGTGATATTTTGTGATATAATAGTATGTAGTAATAATAATTTTTTTGTTATGAATTCATAGTTTATCAATAATTTTGTGGTTTATTGTAAATCATTAATAAATCTTATTAAAAATTAAACTTCGAAATATAATGAAATATGATGGTGTTCTTTTTCATTTGTCCATAGTATGTCAAAAAAGTGAGAAGATAAGGAAAATTTATTTTTTATTTTAGAAGTAGCGTCTATAATAATGAAACGGACAAAACGTTTCCAACTATCAACCTTTTTTTCAAATTGGTACTTTCGAGCTTTTATGAATTATAATATAGATTAAAACCAATAAATTTCATGCAGCGATCTGAATCAATATATGGAGACTTATACCTAATTTCTTTTCATCATATAATCTACATGACATTATGTTGAAAACGGAAGATCACTAATAACCTTCATGTATACCTGGTTTACGTTGTCAGATTACCAATACTATAGGATAATATATTGTCAATACATATTTGTTTTTCATATTAGCTGTGGCACGTAAGGCAAACATGAAAGGTAACATGTGCCGAAAAGCTTAGATATTAAACCGAAACATATCAGCGTACTTTATGAAAAAGAAGAATTTATCACTATCATGAATTTTAATAATTTGTCTTTTATAATAATAAATAACATATAATACCTTAATAATTATATAAAAAAAGTTGAAGTAATAAAATAAAATGTAAACAAATAATTATATAAGGTATAATTAAAAGAATGTATTTACGAAAAAAGGGGAGAGAAAAAGAGAGCGGAAATGAAGATATTAGCATGATTTAGAATGAGTAATAAAAAAGGAGCAAACACTGGCTCCCAGAAGAATTAAACAATTGTAGATTTTGCACCGAAAAGAAAGAAACACTCAATCACAAATTTCAACAATGTAAAGAAATAGAAATTAATACAATTATCTGGAAACAACATGTTAGGAAATAAAAAGGACATAAGTATATAATGTAAGAATACATATTATAAATATTATATAAGATACACTGGACGAGAGAGAGGATAGAAAAGTAAGATGTTGTATAAAATGTAAAATACTATACTGTAATCATAATAACAATATAATATATATTTCAATAAAGATAATAATCTTAATATATAAATATATAATACATATATATAAGTAATATGTATAATAATATAACGTATATAAATGTATGAACAAACTAAACAAAAGGATACACATGTTGTTCGACGTCATTAGCACCCTTACGTATTTTCTGAGTATTCAACGGTACTGGGTCCCTATACCTGATCGGAGATGTTAGAGAGTATCATTTTGGCATCGACAGGCAACGAATGAACATTTCCTGATCTAACCGAGGGAATTTCTTTTTTTTCAGGTGGAGGGTAGGAGACTTTTATAGATTTGAATGTTGTGAAACCAATTATGAAGCGCAAGTTTGATCAGCTGGACTCGTCGATGTCCGAAATTAATATTGACGACCAGTCAAACGCATCTTCGACGTGAATGAAAATCGACCATCAGCCTGACCTAGACGACTCGATGGACTACACATCGTCTGCCGACGATATCAACCAGAACATCCTGAACTTCGAGACACGTAATACGACTCAATGTATCTATTTGTTATTTTTTGTATCAATAAAAATATGTATCATATAATGTTGTATGTTGTAATAATAAAAAGATGTATCCATATGTTATATTAATTGTTAATAAAAATGAGCATCTATTTATCGTATGTAGTGTTAATAAAAAATGTACCTCTTTATTATATTTTGCATTAATAAAATTATGTATCCAATTTTATACAGTATTTTAGTAAAAAAAGTATATCGATTTGTTATATTCTATGTTAAAAAAAATATGTACCCTTTTTATTATGTGTTATACTAATGAATATATATATATATATATATCTGTTTATTATATTTTGTATTAATATAAATATTTATTTTCTTGTTATATTAAAAAAGATCAATAATAATATTATTATAATATTATTAATACTATAATAATTAAGTGATACTGTTTATAAACATGAAAATAATCGCAAACTTAGAGCACTAGATTGCATATCATATTCCTTCGTGCATAATAACACAAGGTAAATTTCATGTATCTCTTTTTGTTTCTTTATTTGTTATGTTATTTCTTTTTTAATTTTCTTGTTAAAAATAGTTGCAATTAACATATATATGTCCTTTATTAGTGGTTGTAATCGTATATATTAGTAAAAAATAATTTTAATATCATTAATTACTCGCAAAATACTCAATAAAACTCCGTCTCTAAAATTGTTTCTTACAAAATAATTGATCTCAAAGAGAAAATATCTAGTTTGGGAGAAATAGAAATAAAGTTAAAATCTTTAATAAGAAAGGAAACATTTTTCGCATGCCAATTCACCCATTGTTACTTATATTTGTGTTTTTGAATAGGAAAGAAACATTACTAGCCTACAGTGAATATTATTGCTGCATTCCTGAAGAATCTTTGAAATCTAAATGCTATGCTATGAAGTTAATTTATACAATTGCTTATACCTTACACGGAAAACATATTTTTTTATATTATGTAAATTATAATTTGTTGAAGCCATCGATTATAAATATATGATAAATATATGGATGAAAACGTATTCATTGATACTTTAAATAAAATAATATCACATTTTTATATATTTTATATTATATTATATTATTTACAGAACAAGTATTTTCAACAACGAATTCATATGAATAAATCATTTATGTTGAACACATTCATAGTATATTCAAGGTATCAATAATAGCTTGATAACGTCAATTTAGTTAAATTAATAAAAGTTTTAACAGGCTATAATCTTATTAAAAGCTGTTAGTTTATTATCAAAGATTTTGCATAACTATACCTATATAGATTTCTTTACTTTTAAATAAATATATGTACAGTAAAAAATCCAATACATATTACTGTAGTAATAGACTCTAAGCTCGCAACTAGATTTGCTTTTTATGAGATACGGAATGAATTATTGATCCGCAAGTAGATAATCAAATGATGAGCTTGACTTTGTTTTAATATTTTGACAATTATAAATTAATTTTAATAAATTTTATATTTTAATGTAAAACATAAATTGCTAAGCGATTTTTTTAATTATTTATTATTTGAATCACTAATTTATATTTATCTCTTATTTAACATATATTGTACGTGGTACATATTTGGGGGGAAATCTGCTCGTGTTTTGGCTGGTGCGCACTGATCGAAACATGTCCGAGCGGTTCGATGAACGCGGGCAAATGACCTGAGCGATAGAGAGGATGAGCGACCCGCCCGAACAATGTGAGCGAGCGCATTATTATATATATATCTATCTTATATATTATATATCTTGGCATATTTCTTAAATCTTCATTATAAGCAAGGGTTTTGCAGGCCCGATGGCCTTGAGATAATCCGCCGTGAGGGTGGATTACTCAAAACTTGGGCTCTCGGACGAGGAGTTTATCCACTATATCCCTGTTCCTCAATCAGTCTACTTTCCAGCAAATCCCCTTTTTTCTTCGGCCACGGATCTCTTGAAGAGTGCCAAAGTCGATCCAAACAGGATCGCCGAAATATCGGATCCTTAACTCGCGGGGAATGATCACCTTCGCGAAGCTTCAAAGGCATTGGGGGAGCGCGGTGACGCTGCAGCGCAATCGGGGGAGGAAGCTGTGGTATTTAGGGATTGGCGCGGCTATCGGGATGTCTCCGCTACAAATAAACTAGAGCGTAAATGGCTTTCCTCCTGTCCAAAACGCAGGGGTTTTTATACCGAGGGAAGATTAGGACTGGCGCTGTAGGTTGGGTGGGGATCTAGATGGCGCGCGTCGGGCCCCTCGTAAATGACCAATCACGGGGACAATAAATGAAACCAGCAACTGGCTGCCAGAAGAATATTTGTAAAAACTAATGTGAGGAAGCAAGGGATGGGCACCAGATGAAACGCATAAAATCGGAGCAACGAGGCTGAGGCACTTCTTGTTTATCAACGTATTTTTTGTCCACATAACTTTCCCTCGCTTCATGTGCAAAAGTGTACGACATGTTTCTTTCATCAGCTAAGTATCGAAATAAAGAAAAATAATCTAAATAAAGTTTAAATTAATTAACCACTCGCCTTTCATCCTTCCATTCCGAATATAAACTTTAATGTAAACTATTAAGATTTTTTATCCAATTAATTTTTAATGTAATTTTTTACTTTAATTTTTATCGATATATGTAAATATATAAAAATACATTTTTATTGTTTGACAATAAATTTTTACTTACTTTTGTACTTCAAAATAGGTTTTACCTCTCAATTTAAAGAAATATTCTTTGAATAGTGAAATGTATGTTAATAATTTTTTTAAAATATCGTTACAAATTTCATAAGTTAAATTCTTAAAATATATATATATATAATGTTTCGTTATATATTATAAATCTATATATAATAAATTATTATGCAATAATAAACAAATAAATGTTTAAATAAATTAAATGAACTGTATGAAATATATACACCTTCGAAGCATTTCATTCTCAACATCAACGATGACTTGTCCACTTCCAGCCAAATGTGAATGAGTTGGTGGAGCAGGTGGTATCTGTTTGAAATCATTAAAACCTTGTGGTACACAATGTTGATTAATCATTTGTTGTTGTTGCAAATTTTTCACTTCCAAACGTGTTTTATCTCGTTGATAATAAACACCCGCAAATATAAGGACATTGAGTATCAGAAGACTGCAACCAATAGCTATTGTCACACTAAGAGCTGTAGAATATGCAGCGTATCTATGAGGAAAATAAAAAAAACTGAGTAAGATAATGAGAACGCCTTAAATATATTTTAGAAACTTACCCTAAATGTTTGATTTATTTACTTATATATATATATATATATATATATTTACGTCGTATGAATATAGCTTCATATTACAATATTAACAATATTCCCTTGTGTTAGTTTATGATTAAAAAAAGACTCAATGTTCTAATTAATCTATGATTTAAATATGAGAGTAAAGATTTTGGTGAAAAACATAATTTAAAAAAATTACTTCAGTAATAATTATATGCAAGACATTGAATAAAATATTTATTGCATAACTTTTACAGCGAAAAATTAATATAAGTTACATTACTCCTAAAAATAATATAATATAAACTAATTTTAATTTTGAAATATGAAAATTAGTACCTTATAGTTTGAAATCTTTTACATGATCTATGGTCGATGAAAATTTTATTTTTCTACTTTAAAATATACAATAATATTATAGAAAATTCTTTCAAAAATAAAATAAAACTAATGTAATTCCTTGTAATATATTACGTTAAGACTTATTAACTTCCATCATATGTAAAAAACTAAATATCAATCTATCTTTAATATATTGATTTTTTTTCTATCTAAAATCTCTAAACATAAAGATCATTCGATTCTTTATAAATATTTTAGATAAAAATTTTATCTTAAAATTTGTCTTAAAGTAAAATAAAAAATATATTGACATTGATCAATTAAAACTCACCCTGCAGCATCAAGGCTAGCAAGTGTATCAGTACTAGCGTTGTGAAAGTTCTGTATGTTATTATTTTGAACGAGACTGACACATGTAGTGATGCTAAAATCAGTGGTCGTGGGTGCTTCGGTAGTCATGTTCTTAAGGATACGTTGTGACAGATCCAACTCATTACTAATGAGTCTATTAAGAGGATCAGGCCGTACGAAGCCATCATATAAATTGGGGTCGGCATAACCTCGGAATAAATTATGGCGTGGTTCTACATCGTCCATTCCTGCTCGATGCAATTCCGGAACTAACCTTAGCCAGACAGATAGTTGATGGGCTCTATAGTGGTTTTTCATCTTTGGTTTCATACCTTAATAATCGATAATAAATTAAGAAGAATATTTATCAATAGGCTTTTTTATTTTTATTTAAAAACCACTGTTGTGTATTTAGTAATATAACAATACTAATAATAAATTTAAAATTATGTATACAAGAATAACTATAATTTTAAATATAATTTTTTAGTCATGAAATATATTTTTAAGTCAAAGCATATAAAGTTTACAAAAATAATATTTTTAAAATCTTCAACTCTTTATAAGGCAATTTTATTTTTAATCGTAAGAATTTAATTAATATAAAATCTAATATGAAATTTTTTAAATAAATAGAATAATTAAAGATCAACGGTTTAAATTCTATATAGTATTTTCGTTTTAAAATTAAATTAAAATGTACTTTTTAAATTTTTATTTTTGCTAATTATCAGTTTATATTGAATATTATGTTAAATGTAACGATAAAAATAAAATTTATAGAAATAAATTACTTAACAAACTAATTTTAAAACTTTTAATTTAAAATAATTTTTGAATTGTTTTACTATTGACATATTATTTTATTTAGAAAACGTATATCAACTTTTTTTCATCAACTGCAATATAGAAAATTTTATTTGAAATATAAACTTTTAGAAGTGATAGGTATATTCAAATTTATAAATTTCTTTTAACTTAATTCGTAATTTTCTTTGGAATGACATATAGTTATTTAAAAAAGATTTTTAGTTAACTCTAATAAAGTTACTACATTTATTAATATATTATAATTATTAATTAATCTTAAAATTTTTAATATTTAAATTTCAAAATACTAATATTTATAATAAGAAACTACCGTATGAGTCCATGCTACCAGTAACAAAAAACTTGAAAGAAAATAAGAATATAATCACTATAAATAGTTACACTTAGATATAATAATTTTTTAATTTATTTTAACCCTAGTACAAAGTGGTAATGGAAAAATTAATACATATTTTTTTGACAAAATTATCAATTGAGGTTCACACAGCTGCATTTTATTTGATTATTATTTTTCTTTATATTTTTTGACGGTAATAGTCTAATATTTTTAGGATTACACGTGGTATTGTTAGTATTCGCACAGAATTAATCACATGAACTCCAGTAATTAAAACAATTGAGATTATATTTTATTTATCTGAAATCTATGTTTCAAAATAATTATCTATATCTTTCGACTCTATGAATTTTACCTATCTTATTATTTGACCCTTAAATTTTTAGGTTTATATTAACATTTATTTAGAATATTTATTTAGAGTTATCGTATTGAATTAATATTTGAATAGGTAAATCATGTACTTATATTCATAGATTAGTTCTAATAATCAGTTACATAATAAACTATCTTGTAGCTGAGAGTACAGATGTTTATTATAAATTAAATTTATATAATATTTCTTCTATTAAGGATTCTTTTTAAGAATACAACTATGTTTAGAAATGTGAATTAACTTATTATAATTTATAAAAATAAAAATTAGAACTACTATAATAAGCGTATAGATAAGAATACCAATAATATACTTTAATAATAATTTTTAAATAATTCAAAAGTTTTTTCGTATATATAATACATTGAATATTTATTTATTAAAATTATTTAGTAAAATTTAGTTTATCATACCAAGTTCTAAATACTTCTGATGAACAGGATCATATTGGTCCCAAATAAGGCTTCGGAATCGATTTTTTTCTCGATTAGACGCCAAAATTGAATCGTTGACGTGTAAACTGTTTCCGCTGCATTTGGATTACTATCAATATGTAATAATAAATCTTAAGGAGATTATTAATTTTATGATAAAAATCTAAATAGGTAAAATACTAAGAAAACATTATTTTTTTTAATGTCTTATATCTTTAATGAAAATATTTGATACTTGTTGTTGAATTTAGTTTTAAGCAACAATGCATACACGATGCAATTGAGAAGTGTTTTGTAAAAGGGCATTCTAGATGTATTGATTTACTTAACACTGATTAGATTCTACGTAATACATGTATGGTCGCCGCTACATAAATATATATTGTATGTAATATAATATTTTCTATTATAATATTATTACTACGTCTGGACTGTAAGATGTCTTTTTCATATATTAGAGAGTCAGTATCCACAAGCCTTAAAAAAGTATAGTGGTAGAAAGTCGTACCACGTAAAGTTTTTTATCAAATAAAGTAATTTTGTTTTTTTTAATAAATCATGTTGTGTAACTTATAAATATTCACTGTTAGCACTACGATCTCTGTATATTTTTGTCGTTATATATTTATATGTTATATTAATAAATAAAGTGTATTATTAAATATATGCAAGTGCGTGTTAACCCTTTTATTTACAACAATACTTATAATATATTTCTATAATAATGTAATAAATATATTTTTTAACTATAATTATATAAAATCAAAACTGAACAATTTATTTATCTAAATTATTTTTTTAATTAAAATAACTAATGGTTGAAGTTATATAATTAGTTGAATGGATCAATATTTTTGTATATCTTTTTTTTTTTTTTTTACGAAACTAAGTGAATAATACAATGTATAAATATTTTTATAGTTACAAAATTTTTTTCATATTTATGAATAAAAATATTTTTACTAATGTTTCCTTCTATGTTTTCATTTAATTTAATAATTCGAAGATAAAGTTTTAAAAATAAAGCACGAAATTTAATTCCAATGAAAATCAAACTACCAAATTTTTATTCATTTTTTTATTAAATGATTTTTTTTAAAGCTATCTTTTCTTATAATTATACTAAGAAATTAACTAAGAAATATATATTATGGATGATTTGTTTGAGATTATACGTGTTTTTTGAAATGTAAGACATCAGCATAGATTTAGCAGCTTACACGTTTACCAAAAATTGGAGAAAAAAATATCTACTCACATGAAAAGGAAAGAATAAGGCCTGTTCAAGAAGGGATTCGCATATAGAAGTATACAAACTCAAAAATACTAAAAGCAAATTGAAAATGTTGGCAAAAAATTCTGTTGATGAAATATAATTCAGTGAAACGTGAAGGTAAAGGATATACATTGACAAAGATGACCCAATGGTGAAACAAAAACTATTAGTTAATATCATGAAAGAGATTTTATCGATGAAAATACCTACAGATAAAGAAAATTGAGTGCGTAGTTATATTCTAACGTATTGCTCGTTTTATTCGGGGCAAAAATAAAGATATTTTAAATGGCAACAGAAGCCAGGGTACAAAGCCTAGGGATACCGGTCGAGGAAGAAGGAAAGTCTACTAGTCAGGGAGGCCGAGCATAGCCGAGAAAAATTACTTGAAACCCCGACGAAAAGCTCGCAGGGCGGAATTCCGACAACAACTTTACCGCGAAGTTAAAGCGTCCGTGTTTAGGAAACAAGCTGAAAGAGTAACTTGGAAAAAACAGCGTACAAAGCGGAAAAAATACAAACCTGCATAAAATAGCAGAAATCCAGGAGCTAAGGAGAGTTCTGGAAATAGACGCACGCAGAGACCAAAAACTTCAGGAAATTAATTAACGGTTGGAGGCTCAAGTGCAAGAGATGATGGCCTCGCAAGAGTTATTGCAGAACATCATCTTCGAAACGCTATCGCGCCTAAATATACAATCAACAAAAGAGGAAAATCTCACTTCTGACACCACAGCAACAGCACGACCACCACCACCATTAACGCAGACACAAAATATAGGCGGAGGAAAATCGTCGTTTAGCCAGGTACTGAAACCTCTCCCAAAATTCTCGAGGCTAGATCCAACAATGCCCATCGAGAAATGGATAGAATGGGTAGAGCAGATAGCAGGACTTGCGAGATGGGACGATTTCCACACACTGGCAACGCCGAACGCGCTCACAGGTTCAGCCAGAGACTAGCGTGACAATGCGGAAAATATTAAAACATAGAGACAGTTCCGGGAATCAATGCTAGGCGAATTCCGTAAAGAACAAAACGAAAATCTCATAATAAAAAAAATGAGAGAAGCACGCCCTGGATGGAATGAATCATAGGAGGAATACTTGAGAATGATGCAGATCCTAGGCCTACAGACTAGAATGATGGAGGCGTGCGCTTAAAGGACTCCCAGGTAAACTCCTGTCTAAAGCGAACCTCGCGGATTGCACAATCTTTCAAGGACTGCAGATTAAAACATAAACTTACGAGTGCCTCTGGAGGGAGTAAATTGAAAGCAGTCAAGGAAGAAATACATCTAAGTAACAAGTGGGAACCACCAAAAACCAACGAAAAGAGCCAGAACTGACGCCTTGTAATCCGGAAAACAACAATTGCTACAACTATAGAGAAAAAGTCCACAGAAAGCGTGAATGCCCGCTTAACAAGGATTCACCCCGGTGTTATAAATTCAGGGATGAGGAAATTCAGGAAGTAGAAAACCAAGTGGAAGAACAAGGAGTGACCAGCACGAAGAGGCAAAAAACATCATAGTAGGCGGAATAACAGCCACTGCCCCACTGGATACTGGAACCACCGTGTGCATCATTCGACTGGATTCAAGTCCAGGAATTGGCAAGGCACAAATACAAACTGAATCCTCACCCACGTAAGTTGCGAGACTTTGGAGGAGCTCTGATCGGCATGGAAGGAGTTGTAAGAATCCCAACAAACATCGATGGGACAATCTACGATCTCAACTACGTAGTCGCATCAAGAGATGCGGAAACCCATGAGCTATTCTTAGGAGAAACCAATCTCAAGTGGCAAAGCAATCGAAGACCATCTATGTCTAAGAGGTGCGTGAAATCATAAAAAACTATGAACCAAAAAAGAAGGAAAAGGTACCGCTGAGAATCAAAATCATTCTCAAGGACGAGACGCCCTACCATAGCCCTCCGGGTCGACTATCACAGACTGAGAGAGAGAGAGAGAGAGAGAGAGAGAGAGGGGGAGGGTGGGAGAGATAGGGGACAAACAAGTCAGGGAATGGCTAAAGAAAGGAATTATTATCCCGGGATACGGCGAATATTCTAGCTTATTGGTGGTAACGAGGAAGAAAACTTGAGAATATCGAGTGTGCGTCAACTACAAAGAGCAGAACATACGAATGGTCAAGGAGGCGACGCCATTGCCGATAATCGAAGACGTATTGGATAACCTCGCAGAAGCATTCTCTACTATAAACCTTAAAAATGGGTTCTTCCATGTGAAGCTGGAAGAGGAAAGCCGTAAGTATCTGGCCTTCGTAACATAGAACGGTCATTGCGAATTTAACGTAATTCCCTTTGGTGTAAGTACGGCCTCAGCAGTGTTTAACAGATATATTCGGTATGTTTTCTTGAGAACGAGGCAAGTCGTCTTTTTTATGGACGACGGAGTCGTAAAAGGCAGGGACTACCAAGAAGTCCTGCACAACCTGAGAGCAGTCTTAAAAAGAGCAAAACGCTTCGGGATAACGATAAACTGGAAGAAATGCCATTTGCTCAGGACGAAGGTGGAATTCCTGGGCCACATCGTCGAAAATGGCAGTCTCCCCTACCGAAGACACAACAAAGGATTTAATGGCGCGATATTTCAAAAAGTTCATTCACAACTACGCCAATACAGCCTAACCTCTGAGCGATCTATTCAAGAAGAATGCGAAATATAGGTTGGGGGAGGAGCAATGAGAAGCATTAATCGCGCTCAAAAGAGCTTTTGTGGAATCACCAGTGCTGAGAATCTTCAATCAGCATCGGGAAACCGAACTCCATACGGATGCCTGAATCCAAGGATATGGTGCTATCCTCCTCCAAAAAGACCCGTAGGACCAACAGCTACACCCTGTTTACTACTTCAGCAGGAAAACAGTAGCCGCGAAAAAGAAGCACACAAATTATGATTTCGAGTTCTTAGCTATCATCCGGGCCCTGAATAAATTTCGGCACTACTTGATGGGTCGACACGTCAGGATAGTCACGGACTGCGCGGCATTCCAGCCAACCCTGAAAAAAGAAGAAGTGTCTCCAAGAGTCGAATGATGGATCATGCTGATCCGACAGTTCGACTATGAAATAGAACATCGCGCAGGGACAAGGATGCGACACGTGGATGCTCTTAGCAGGCAGGACTCATCAACAACATCTAGGACGACCTCATCGAAAGGCTAACGAGAGCAGAGAACAAGGACGACGGACTGACAGCGTTCAAGCAATGCCTGCAGGAAGTAAAGTATCATAACTACAGCACAAAGAATGGAATACTCTACAAGGGAGGCTCAGGAATGGAGTAGCTAGTAGTCCCGGATGGTCTGTGACAAGAAGAAATCAGTAGAGCGCACGAGGTGGGACACTTCGGCTTCCGCAAGGCAGCGACGCTCCTAGCAAGGGATTACTACATAAAGAACCTGGACCATCGTGTGGAGAAAATCATACAAAATTGTTACAGTGCATCCTAGGAGCAAACAAAAAACGAGATGCCGAAGGGATGCTAAACCCAATCACCAAGAGTACGAGACTGATGGATACGGTATAAGTCGATCACATGGGTCCACTACCTACGACGAGCAATGGATATAAACACCTGCTCATAATAGTAGACGTCATTACCAAGTACACCTGAATGTTCCGCACCAAATCTACAAAGAGTCATGAAACATTAAAAAAGATCACCACCCGGCAATAACACTTCGGCAATCCATGCAGAATTATATTGGACCGAGGAACAGCTTTCACATTAAAAGAGCTTCAGGAATTCTGCGATGAAGAAGGAATACAACACCTCGTGACGACAGCAAGAGTGCCGAGAGGAAATAGACATTATATTTATACATTAAACCTTATATTTTCAGTGTAATCAAATACCTATTTATTTATATTCCGTATCAGAACCTTCTCTTCCTTACACTTTTATACATAAAATTTAGAAGGATGTAGGTACATAAAATTTCTAAATGGATTTGAGGTAATTATAATAAACAATTGTAATTAGTGATATATTTGGTAATTGCTGAACTTCTTTTCCAAACTATATTATTATATGAACCATTTGAGATAGAACAAAAATAATATTTCAGATTTTTATTAGAATAAAAATATTAATGATTGCAATATTTAAACTCTGTAATATCAATTGGCAGTGTGCATATTTTTAATTTTATTATAAAATATTTGTGGGGTATTATTTTTCGATTGAGTAGTAAATTGAGTTTTATTTTGTTGACCCATACTGTCGATTGAAAAAAATACATCACAAAGAATATACTAATATTTTTTATGAATATTATAATTTTTCAGAAATTTTAATGTGTAAGGAATAAAAAATCGGTTTGATAATATCAATGTTTTCATTATATAAAACTAATGTTCTCAAGTACGTAAGTGGAACATTAGTATGCTATTGAAAATCTTATAGCTACTGTAAAGCTATAATAGAGAATAGCGTTTATTTGTGTATTATTTTCTATATAAATGTCAAAAATATTTTATAAATTTTATGATTTTATTAT
This sequence comes from Platyscapa corneri, assembly GCA_018907185.1. Classification (NCBI taxonomy): domain Eukaryota; kingdom Metazoa; phylum Arthropoda; class Insecta; order Hymenoptera; family Agaonidae; genus Platyscapa; species Platyscapa corneri. Next base: position 3,334,189 of record JACCHW010000033.1, read on the forward strand.
AAATATTTATAAAATTACCTATACTTAGTTTTAATCAATAATATTCAATAGTTGATTAAAAGTATTTTCTGCTGTAAAAATAAATAATTAATTTAACTAAAATAAAAAAGTTGTAATGAATTTCATATTTCTCATACGAATGAAGAAGGCAATTAAAGAAGTAATTAAAGAATCATTTTACAATTCTTATTACAATATCTGCATAACGTTTTCTTAGAAAAATATTTAAAAAATAGAAAAATACAATTTTTGCAATAATATGTAATTTAATTATATTTATTTTACAATAAATCATCTTAATATTCTTATTATTATATGAAATGTATTTTAAGATATACTTCTACTACTTTCAATTATAATTGTATCTTAAATTATCAAAAACTACTAATTGACGTAGAGAAATATATGCACTTTGTAATTTTAAAAATCGATTATTTCAACTTTAAAATGAATGCATAAGAATTTATAAAAATCAAATATATTATAGGATCGAGATGATATATATAAAGAATTTTGTTAATAATGAATTAGTTTAACGGTTTAGCATGGAAGTTGACAAATATAACCAGCTGATAATTTGAATTTTCAATTGAATAATTAATAAACAATAATACAAATTATAATACATGTAGTCATATATAAAACCATCATTAAGTTCAAATATATGGCATTCTTCTAGATGATTTCGACTTTCAGTCTCATTTCATTACTTAAATATTCGTAGAAAAATATTTGATACGACTTTTTTTAATGAATTTTAAAAATATTTTGTCAAATTTAATTTAATAATTAGGATCAGGTATATTATTTTCATGAAAAACTATTCCATATCTAGAATTATAGTAAAATATGTCTTTATAAGAATCAATTATTTGCAAACAGTATATTTATTGTATCGTAGGAAACCAATAATTTAAGTTAATTTTACAGTAAAAAATGCTTTAGACACCTATATTTTAATTCGATTTTATTCTATTATTATTATATATTTTTTTATTGAGAGTACTTATAATTCAGTTAGTGGAAAACATGCAGAGGTAACTGCTTCTTTAAAATTAAAATCACCTTTTTTGAGATTATGGTCATAAAATCCTTGGAACAATTGTGTCAATCTTAAATTATGGAAAATATTACAAGAACAGTATTTTTCAATATTTTATACAGTATTTTTATGCAGTGTAACAGTAAGTATATAGAATTTATAAGTTCATATATGGTAGTATAAGTACATATAAAGTACACATTAATATACAGTATAGATATTCGATACTTGCAATTTATTAGTATCTTTATATTCCGTATTGCTCATATATTCAGTGATTCATATGTGTACGAGGAGATATTAAATTATCTTCACGAAAGCTGCATTCTATGCTCAAATTGTAAATTCATGACATATAACTTGTTAGTCTTAATGCAGAAGTTTATAGTTGAACTGAACAAAAACTTGTTATTTAAAAGCTTTTTAAATCAATCTAATCTGTTTATGAATAACTAATAGTTAAGATACGTATATATAAGTATTTGTAATAGTAATTTTTCTCTTTCTGATTCCGTATGCGTATTATCAAATATAGCTTACGTTAAGAACGTAAATTTATTAAACCTGTTGAATTGGATGCATTCGTTATTAATTATTTTTTTCGTATTTTATATTGATTTCTTAAATGACGAATAATTTTCTAAATATTATGAATTAAAGTGTCATTCTTTTCTAAACTCAGGACTTTGCGTACAAATCAATTGTTTTAATAGCTCTCTTTTCATATGCTACTTATTTTATCTGAAAATTACTTAAAATTTATCTCCCTTCATTTAAGGGATATTTTTTATAATACCTACCACCAATTTAATTTACAGCGACAAATTAGTATAAACTATAATTTTATCCCTCATTTTTACCTGTTTCTCATTAAAAATGATATAATACTTAATTAATAAGTTTTGAGAAAAACTGAACAGAAATAATAAAAATATATACTATTTTTTCTTTTTAATTAAAAAATACGTAACATTGAATATAATTGAATATGCATAGATTTATATAATATAAAAGAAGAAATTGTATATAAAAGATTGTAATAGGTAAAAGTGCATTTAAAGTAATTTACCCAGTCTTTATAAAATTGGCAAAGTATTGGATTATACTTTGCGATAATGCAACCTCCGCTCTTGTATAATTCCGAGGAAAATGACTAAATCCATCAACTAATGGTGCACCAAAAACGAAAGGCAGTTCTTCGCCATGTACCGAGCCCATTTTCTGTGGGGCAAAAAAAGAAAATTTTAAATAAATATTTTAAATTATTCTAAATTTATCAAAGTTTTGATGTCTATTTAAATAAGTGTTAATAATATAAATATTTTATTGTTATCTAAAATAATTATATAATGTAATTAACAAGTTTTAAAAATTAATTTAATTTAATTTAATTAATTTACAAAGTTTTGAAAGAATTTTTTATAAGTAATATAAAAATATATTTCAAAAAAGAAAATTCTTTTTTTTTTCCCTAGAATGATGGTAATAATGATGTTTACTTAATATATCTAATATACTACTTGTATTCTAATGTAATGAAAGTTAATTAATAATTCACACAAATAATTACATCCTAAAATATGTAATTCATAGAAGCTTCTAAGTTGTATTTCGTAGCTATACGAGTATAAAATTATAATTAATATTTTTTTTATTAATAATTTTTATTTAACGAAATTTTTGCTTTGCAATATTTAATTCATTTTAGTAGATATATTATCCATCATTTTTACATTAATAATAAATAATAACAAATTCATATTACGTATTTATTTTAATTAAATTATTAAATAAAACTTTTCTTATTTACTTTATTTATCTTATTATCATACAAAAATTATGAAACAAGATATAAAAGAAATATTTAAATATAAAAGCAGTATTTTCAATGAGAATAAAATTTATCAAAAAATTAAAACTAATATACGGAGTAATAACTTATTGCATATAATACAAAAGCAATATACAACGAGTACTAGCTATAAAATGTAAGCGGTTTATAACAAAATATTTTATTTTTTATTATGAATATCAATAAAGTAATTCAATATATCCGAAAATCTAATTATATATTATGCTAACCTGTGGGTAATCACCATCTTTAATCTGATAATCAAAGACATAAAAATATGTTTTTGGTAGTGGTTCCATATTAATTTCATGACCGGACAATGTCACCTGCATACTAGATTTTTTGGTATGTCGAAGTGTAAAAAGATCCCCGGTTTGAACAAGTGGCGCCACAAATTGAGCATCACTCAGTGCTTGAACGCAGGCGTCACGTGTATTTACTGGATGTTGAACCGTTCTTTCCCAATCAGTATATTCATTAACAATCTATAATATAGAAGAATATTAAATTAATTAAATAAGTTTTAAAAAAAATTAAATAAGGTTTGTATAACATAATTCAAATTATTATTAATAAAAAATAGTTAAGGAAATATTATTGGATTTAAGTAGAAATTATTTATTTTAGTAGAAGATAAAAATAAAGAAAAATGAAATTTGATAATCGCGATTGATCAATATAACATATATTGATATATTTTTAAAAACACAAAATAAATCTATTTGTAGATTATAACTTTAATTAAGAAATGACAAATATTTAATTTTTATGCATTAGTAGCTTTATAATGTAAGAATATAAATTTTTCTATTCTTTTTTAAAATTGAAATAACAATTTTTTAATATACGTTTTATTCTTTTACTTTTAAAACAAAAAAAAATTAGATTACTCCTGCTAAAATTATAAACGTAAATCCTTAATTTTTATCATTAAATTTTATTTTAATGACAAAATTATAATTATGATTTAAAGAAGAAAATTAAAATTTTATTTTAACTCATACAGTTACAGGTGACTTTTATAAAACAATTTCAGTTTTTAGAAAAATATTAATTATTAGAAATTTTTTATATATTTTTGGTTTTTTATCATTTTTAAAGTAAGAAAATCTTTCATATAAATAAATAATAATAATCTATTTTTTTCTAAATACTTACTGTATAAAATATTTCTGTAAGATGATACATATAAGCATTCCTCACATAGGTTCTTATAATTCGATCTCTGCGTTCACCCTCAAAGCCCTTTATTACATCACGTTCAGCAAATTTCCATAAAGCTTCACTGGTTGTGACACCAAACAATAAATCGTATTTGTTATTACTGGTTATTGCCTCTCCGTGTTCATTTTTTTTTGGTAAAACTCTGAAATAATTTATGTAAAATTCTGTATTAATTAAAATACTTTATACCTAAACATAAATAAATAAATTACAACTCTCAATTCAATGTGAATCAAAATAAAGTTGTAATACCTTGAAGGAATTATTTGGATTATTATTTATTTAAAAATAAATTTAATCAATATTTCAAATAATAAAAAATTAAATAATTATTTATCTATAAATGTGATCATGTTTATAAATATTAGTTATATTCATTCAATTAAGACAATACTTGATGAATAAATAAAACAAGTATTTATGAAAAAAATTAATGTAAGATCCTATGTATAACGACAAATGTACAGTTAAAAATATAAACAACTGAAGTTTAAGTAGATAACATTTAAAATTTTTTAATTGTATAATTTATAGATGAAATTCAAATATTTAATGATTTACAGGAATATAATTGGTATGCAGATTTAGTAATATTTTTTAATGCGATTAAAATTAAAATACGTAAATTTATAAAATGTAAAATAAATATTCCAAATAATTTTTATCAATACAACTTTATTTTTTGAATAATTTAAGATTACTTAACATTTTACTTAACAAATTTTTTAAATTTAACCTGTGTTTTTATAAATTCTTTTACACATCGATGTATAAACTAAGCTGAAATTTTCTTATAGAACATAAAAATTATTTAATATTTCTGATCACCTTAAGTATATAATTTCTTTTTTTCTCAAATTAA